>VWZL01002464.1:0-30151 GCA_013396915.1 Stercorarius parasiticus
TCTATGATTCTATGACAACAGCTGTCTGTCTCTTCAAAGGGGACCCTGAGGAGGGGCTGTTGTCTACTACACTGGCGGCAGCTACAACATGTGTGCCGTTCACTCTCCCCTCATATGCCTGTCCTGTCAGCCCTTCTTAATTTATTGCTCTTTTCTGAAGTACCCCTGAGATACAGAGGCTTATCAAAACATCCCAGAGAGAACCATTCAGACTGTCTCTGGAGGCGTGACGGGCACAGGCGGGATCACCGTCAGCAGGACTGCCCTGACCCTACAGGTTCTTATTTGGCAAAATTTGGCTGCATTGCCATAACCAGGCTCAAACCAGGCCACCATGATGCTCAGCTTGTATTGTATACCCAACCTACGTCTGGCTGCAGGGGCTGAACCAGGCGGCTGGGGTGTGAACTGGACCGCCTCTCCCAGGCTCATTAATCTAAACTAAACTCTTATACCCTGCTCGGGGTGACAGCTTATCGCAGGACTAATGTGGTTACGCTGCAGCAAGCTGATTGGCCTGCCCAGCCTGGCATGCTTTTGTGGAGACACGGGGTCCGTCCCTGCGTGGGGGCTCTGTGCTCTCCCCTCCAGCTCACTGGGGAGCTACAAGAGGACACGGAGTCCTCGGTGGAGATTTACTCATCTTCCAAGCCAGGACAGGCTCCTGATGGCCCAGAAATGCAAAATGAGGATAATACCCTGAAAGCAAAACAAGACCTGGAAAGGAAATGACACCTAAAGGTCTGATTGCATCTGAGCTGCCGGCAGCCAAGCGGGGTTAAAAGGTAACGGAGCCCGACTAGCTGTCACCACCAGCCTCCCCACCGGCAGGCTCAGCCTCCTCCCAGGCACTTCCAAAATTGCTGGCTCAGCCTCTCCATAACCCGTTTTGCTCAAGTGACTCGGGTTAAGCGTGGCAGTTCCATCAGCCACCCTTTGCTCGCCCAGCTCACTGTGCCGGTCCCGGTGCAGGCAGGGCTTCACATGGGGTGGGCAGCCAGGAGCATCACCGTCCCGGCCAGGGGACAGGGAGGGATGTGGTGGCTTTTTGTTCAGGCGCAGCTGCCAACAGATCGAGTCCTGTGGTCAGTTGGGGTTGCAAAGGAGGCTTTGGTAAGTGCTCCAAAGCGCTACACACTGCTCACCCCTTCTCGCCCCTCTGGGTGCGGCACCAGAATTAAATGGCATGCTTGGGGGCAGCTCCGTGGGAGCTACACCTACATGTTACCCCTCCGGCTTGTTCCTGTGGGAGGGATACCTGGATGGGAGCTGCCGGGTCCCCAGGTGGCTCCCTGGTGGGGATGAGCTGTGGGTCAGGACAGCAGAAAGTTCTCCATGCAACCACTGTGCACCGTCACCGCCGGGCTGCCACAGGGCCAGGAATTACACTGAGGCACTTTCCAAGCCCCACGTCTAGTTGCCAAAAATCTCCCGAGTTTGCAGAGGGCTGTGTGCTCCCCTTGGTGGTGTTCCTGTCCTCCCTGGAGAAGTGCTTTGAGGTTCCGAGGGGAGCGCGGCGACAGCACCACAGAAGCACGTTCGTGGGGAGTGGAGCCGGTGCCCTAAGCGGGTGTCGGAGCAGAAGAGGGGGTTGGTATCCTCTCCGGATGCAGCGCCCTGTAACTTTAGTCTGGGCCATTCCTATCTGTCTTTGCTTCTTGCGTGTTGTGAATAGATACTAGCTCAAGCTCAATGGGCTCCATGCAGGTCTTGGAACCAGATGATTCAAGCTGGGATTTGTTCCATATCTCAGGTTTCACATGTTTTCTTTAGCTGCATTTTAATTGTGGGGTTTTCCTTTTTGTTTGGTGAGATGTTCTACACGGGTGCCGCTCCTTTGACGCTGTAAATACCCCAAATAAATCCCATTCCTGGATTATGCGAGGGTGAAGAGGAAGTGCCCTACAACATAACACATTGGGTTTTTATCACAGCTCTCCATCTGGAAAGCCATTGGGAATGTGTCCACAGAAAATGTCTGGCACTAGTCCGGAAAACAATGTACAATGTCAGCAGAGCCCTAGAGAGAGGAACATAACAAAAGCCTGGATTGGGTTTAGCTCACCTTTATTTCCACCTTGAACCAACAAACCTCTCCTCTGAATGCAGCCAAGCTCAGGGCCTGCTGGGGACAGGAAACAAAATTCTCCTTGCTTTCTTAGCTGCCTGACTTTTTGCGGGTCAGTCCTGACAGGCTGCAGCAACCCACAGGCTGTTTTATACATCCTGAGCCGCAAGAGGCCAGGAAGAGGCTGGTGACCAAAGCCGAGGTGGTCTGGTCCTATGTGGACCTATCAAACCTCATGCAATTAATTCCCATTTCCTGCTGCCTCCTTCACCGACGGCCGTTTTTCCCCACCAGCTGCAGTGGTTGTGTTTGGGTCACGGGGCAGGAGAGGGGCTGGCGGGTACCTCCAAGGGGGGCCATGTATTTGGAGAACACCCCCCTCCAAACCAGCACCTTTTCCACCTGCATGTTCACGTTGGGAGCCCTCCTGCCTGGTGAAGGTTCTTCCGCCCGGGAGATGAGGATGCTCAGGAGAGTTATTGACTCCTTCCGTTGGCTGTTGTTCCATGCCAGGGCCAAAACTGCTCTGTCCCTGCTTGCCACAGGGTGGAAAAAGCGGTTATCCAAGTTGTGTGCAGTTCCTGTAGGGAGACAGCAGCGTGTTTGGGCTGCCAGCCCCAGCTCCGCATCGTTGCATGGGGTCTACATCCCATCCCGGAGCCTGCCGATGACTTGTCCCGGCACGTAGGGGTGTTACCGGCACCTTTAGGAGGGACTGGTTTGACAGGCCACTCCTGCCTTTTGCTAACTCCCCCTCCCAAACTCATTTGGGGCAACTTGCCACAGGCTGCCCCATCTCGCAGGCGCCCCAGAGATGGGTTTCCCTGGTGTGAGTACACGCCGTTGGCCGAGGGCCAAACCGCTCAGTGAATTACTGCTCTCCTTGCTGCTGGGCTGTTTTAACGCCATCCGACATGGCATCAGAAATGTCACCACCCCGGGGGGAGTGAAGGATGGTCCCATCCCCACGGGTCGCCCCAGAGCCACTCATGTGATGGCATCCGGCTTGGGAAATCATGGCTGGAGTAGAGGGCGATGCGTTTCTGGGGTGCTGGGGGGTATGTGGTCCCCTGCTTTGCCTACCCTCAATGCTGTGCCCACCATGTGGAAGAAAACCCCCCTGAGGACGGTGCTGAGCGAGGAGAGCTCGGCATCCCCTCATGCCCACAGAGCCCTTGTCAGCCCGCTGGATCCCAGCTGATGGATAGCTGCAGGCAGCAAATTTCAGCAGCGTCTCGATGCCAATTTAAATAAATAAATGAGTCCGAATGCTTCGCCTTGCAGAATGGCATCTCATTCAGCCGTTCAAGCATCAAATACCTCCGGGATTCTTTGGGTCTCAATTTGCAGAACTATTTCCCTTTCGAGTGCTCTTTTATTTTTCTTTTTGCTTATTTAAACCTGTTTTTCCTGTAGTGAACAATCCTCACAGGTGAAAGGAGGCAGGTTTTAGATGTTGAGGGAGCTTTCCTCCAGATTTAAGAGGGATCAGCCGACTCCATTTAAAAAAGGTCTTCCCTGGCTCCTGCTTCCCCGGTTGTGGCTGGTGGGGATGCAGAGGGACGTTCCTGTGGTTCGGTTTTAGTTTGGGTCCCCCCTGGGCTGCCAAATGGCTCCTGTGAAGACCATTGCTCGCAGCCAAGGCTGAGCAGATATGTCAGTGCCAAGGGCAAGCGCTTGCTTGGGAGCTGCTGCCAGCGGGGGCTACAGCCCCCTCCCCAGCCCTCTTAGGTGGATCTCGGGAACTGGAGGGTAGGAGGAACATGCATGTGTCCAAAATACCACAGATGCCATAAGGACAGAACAAGCTCAGGCCTGGTGAAGCTGTCTTCAGCGTCAGTGGGATGGGGGAAAGCACCGAGCTGGGGAGGAGGGCGAGGAGGTGACGTCCCCTGGCTCCAACCCCCCTCAGCTCTGCCCCTTTGGCTTTTCTGGGAGCTTCTGGCCCATGGGGGTTGCAAAGAACCTCCTGGAGAAGCTACCCGAGACACCTCAGGGGCTGGAAGAGCAGGACACAAGTGGAAAGGAGCTGGTATTATTTTCTTTTTATTTTAAGCCAAACACCAGAATATTAAGGGATCTGATTCATGGTGTTTGAACACCTGGGAGTGATACACAGCAGAGCCTTCTCACAGGCACGAGATTTTCCCTGCATATAATCTAAAACAAATGTCTTCCTAGCCAACCTCTAATCAAGGCCTTATGGATCAGCGAATAAATATAGGGGCTTAGTTAAATTAGCAAGATTCATGGTGGTAGTGGTGATGATGGTGGTTTTATGGCTACCTCATTCCACCCACATACTCCCTTATGTAGACCGTCCTCTCCTGCCTTCAGGTACCTGCCTAACACAGTGGCCAGGTATCGTGTTTTGCAGGTATTTGGGAATAAGCCATGATGTTTCGGGGCAGGACACGCATGCAGGCGTTCTCCGAGAGTGGTTTCCCTTTGCATCCTTGGGCTTTTCCACCAGGCTTTTGTGTGCAGCCGTGCTGCTCTTTTAAGGCTGTCGTGGCCTTTTGCACCAGTGTAGGAGGAGTGTGGCAAGCAGTGGGTTTGGGCTGGTGGCCTTTCTACGGGCATCTGGTCCCCCTCTAGCAGCAGTCACCGTGGTCAAAATTTAGCACAACAGCCAGACCATACGTAAATGGCTTGGCCTCGTGTTTTAGACTACATGTACTAAACAGTAAATGTAGTGCAAACTCTGCCGCATCCTTTCAGCTCCTCCATCTTCCTGCCAGCTCCCTGTGAGCCCCATCTGCCTTCCCCGTGCTGCGAATAATGGAGAATTGCCTCTATCCCTGTTGCCGATCCTCCCCGGGTCAATGCCGTGGGGAGGATACACTTCCCACAGGGCCGATCTCCCCAGGCCCCTCTCATTTCCAGCCAGCCCCTGGGCTCAGCGTGGCTGGAGCAAGGCGGGAGCGAAGGCGTCTCTCTGACGTGCCTCGGTTAGTGAACGATGGCTCTGGCTCCCTCGTGGGAATGGCACTGCTGCTAGAGTGATCAACTAGAGGCATTTGGGGATTCGAGAGGACGGCTAGGGAGCTGGGGATGAGCGAGATGTTGCTGTACGTCTCTGCGAACAGACACAGCCCAGTGCATGGGAGCTGAGAAGTTGAGGAGACCGGGGAGCCCCGTCCTTGGCTCTGCAGAAACAGGGATGCTGCTGATGGCTTGGTCTGCACGTCTTTCCTCAGGTCTCAGCTGTTAGAAGGGGTCCGAATCCATGTTATAGTCCTCGACCTACTAAGCCCATGCTAGCACACCGCAGCCCTCCGTGGCTGCCGGGCAAGAGCTGGCTCTCAGAGCCATTTGAGGGCAGGAAGCTCTGGGCACCTCGGCCACCACCATGAGTGGCCAGGGCCAGGGCAAGCAGCGCAGGCAGTCACTCAGGCCCTCCTCTGCTCTCTCTGCCCACGCTATCCCTCTCTACCCTTCCCTCTTCAGCCCTTTCCTACCCTCAGGGTAGCAAAATCCAGTTTTGGCCGCATCACCACCCTGCCATTACACATGCTGGCTCCTCTCCAGTTTCCCCAGTCCCCATCTCCTTCAGATGTGTATCTTACTCTCTCTCCTCCTGCCAGCGGTCCCTGCAAGGTCCCAGCTCAGCAAGGCCGAGCAGAGCTTGCTGCGCTTTGCTCATGTTTCCCAGGCCCCCCCTTGCACCCCTCCAACCTTCTGTCCTCAGTACAACCCCCATGGTGGGAACGGCTCCAAAACCATGAGCAGCTCGGCTGCACCTGAGTGCATTTGCTGAACCCAGCTGGGGAGCTGATCTGGTTGAAAAAAATCCCTGTTTTGGGGGGGGGGTTTGTTCTTGTTTTTGTTGTTTTTTTAATTTTTTTTTTCTCCTGGGTTATTTTTTAGTCCAGCTCAGCTCCTCGGCCTGGTTTCCTCTGGTTCCTCCAAAAAAGCCAAAGGGCAGCCTGGGAGCAGGCGGGAGGACGGGGAGGCTGAAGAGTTCATCCCACCGGCGGTAAAGCTGCAACGCCAGCAGTCTGAGGCCAGTTCATAAACCAAACTCCAGAGCCATTTCCTTCCCCTCTTCCCCACAGACCAGAAGCAGCACCTTCCCACAGAAGGGACGGTGCCTGGGGAGCGTGGCCACCACTCCTGGCTAGCGGGAGCTGGCTTGAAGCAGACATTCCTTCCCCACCACTGCTGTGGCCCTTAGAAATGTGTTTACATACCAGGCAGGGATAAAAAGTCAAAATTTTATTGGTGTTTGTCCAGGGAATCGTTCTGATTTGAAAACACTTCCGTGACTTGGTTTTTCAATCATGCTAGAAGAAATAAATGGAGGGACTGAAATGGGCACGGAGTGAGTGGTGGACCAGGCTGCTTGGATACCCCAGCTTGGTAGGGCTTTCCCACCGGAGGCTGTCCGATGCAGTGTGTCCCGCCAAACCCTTTTTGTTTTGATGCCCGTTATATTTTCCTAACGTTTCAGTGGGTTCTCCCCATCAAATCCACGTGGCACAGCTTACTTCTCTGCTACCTCCTGGCCACGTCCCTTCTCCAGATCATCTTCTTAATGCTGTTCAGTGAATGTGCCTTCTAATGAAGCCGTCACGACCCCGGCGTTGCTGCCTGGGGGAGTTTCTGCAGTGACGCTGCTGCAGCTCGTGCCTCTCGGAGCCATTGTACAGCATGGGGGACTTCACCAGCCCCGGATAAGCAGGGAGCCTGGAGCAGCTCCCTTTGTCATCCTCCTTTGAACTCATTAGCGAAGATGCCAAGACTTGACTAGGTATTTAGTTCGCTGGCACTTCTTTAGGCCTCCATGCCCTAAATAGCACTCAGCAGTCATTTATCATTGCAGTCTGGGTCCTCCAGGCAGCGTGCTTTCTCATAGCTGCATTTATAGCCATGCCAATTTTCTTTGTTTTTCAGAAATACATGAATACTTATGTTCTCTGCTGAAATTTCCTATCGAAGCTGCCATGCTCCTGTGGTTCAATAAACATCAGCCACCTCTCAAATGAAGTTTTTCATAACATATCCTTCTCTCATCCCTTGACCTCCACTAGCTGTGGCTGCTCTTCTTCTGGAAACACTCTCGTTTCTCTGCTACGGCCATGAAACGCCCGGGCCACACAGTTGGCTTTCCCAGTGGATGCGGCGCCTGGCTAAACACTTGGACCTCACACCTTTTCCCCGTCCCACGTCTTGGTTTGTGTCACAGAGTATTGGCTGTCCTGAGAAGCACAAAACCGGCACATGTCGGTCCATGGGGCGCGGGAGAGGCTGGAGCAAAGGGCTTGGCGTGGCAGCGTGCCTCCCATCTCCCCGGCATAGGGGGGTCCTGCTAAATCGCATCCCTCCCTCACCCACCGTGGGTTTGGCAAAGAGCCTGCGGAGCCGTCCCTTTCTCCAGGAATCACAGGAATCGCAGCCCCACCTCCAATGCCCCAGTTCGAGAAATTGGTCTAATTAGAGGAGAGTGAAACGCTTCTCCTGCTCGGAGAGCCGCAGGTCCCCAGCCTACTTAAAGCTCCGCATAAGGCCATTAGCACGACAACGTGTCTCCCCAGAACTACGCGTTTGCTCACACGCTTGGCAAGCGGCCGACCAGATGTAGCCAGGCTGTCTAGAGGTGCCAAGCATAACAATTAACAGCCGCTTTGTGGTGGGATTGGCAATGGCAGCTGCAAATCGCGGGCACGTTGCGGCCGCCCACCTTGCTTCCAGGCGCAGCATAGTCCTCTTGAACCCCCCCAAGGGGCAATACTCGGGGTCAAGGAGATGACAGCGAGGGTCCCTTGGTGCCAAACGGCTGCAGGACCTCAGCGAGTTACCGAAAATGAAGTCCCGTGGTGAAGGGCATGCGCTTATATGCCGATCTCAGCTAAATCACTGAATATTGTACTTTATTTCTGTCAAGGTGCTGTATCTGTTTGGGTTTTTTCACGCTGACTCAAGCTGCAGTTCTGCAAACAGGGAGTAACTTTATCCAGGTGAGCAGCCCTGCAGAGTTCGGGAGGGATGCTGCCATGTTCCTCGCTTGCAGCAGCAGGCACAAGCTGCTTTATTAGGTCTTAATTACTTCCTTGCTATCCAAAATTCTTAAATTTGCCACTAAAGGCAGATAGAAATAAAAATGTCGCACTTTTGCGGCTCAGATATTTGCAGCCATGAATAATACGCTCACACACTCATTTACTAATGGATACACTTCTCCTCTAATTTCTTTCCCCCTCCAGACATTTGCAAAAGCTCTTTTCATTCCCATCACACCTTTAGCGAGCAGTAAGCCATTCTGTGTTTTGTTGCTCTTATCTCTTCTCTGAAAGCTTTTATTGACTGCATGTTGGTTTTGTCTCCTCACCTTTTCCATTTCCCATCTAGCCTTTTTTTTTTTCTTTTTTTTCTGTTGTTGTTTCAAGGCTCTGAGAAGTCCCTTGCGGAGCTGTTTTGGATATTTCTCATTACAGCAGCTGATGGAAGAGCTAACGACAGGAGCAGTAAGGAAAAGCAGAGTTGGCTCCAGAATATGCTGGGATTCAGGGGGGGGAGTTCAGTAAATTATTGAACTACCTGGATGAAGAATTCATATCCAAAAGCTATTTCACCTTGGTGCCTGAGTCTCATTTACATTTAAGAGCTGTAAGTGTTCTAGGGATGAGCTCTGGAGCTGCTTGTCTGCTTATTTCTTTCTTCAAGCAGAGGGAAGGGCCTCTTCCCTTTTCATACAGCCCATGGCTGCAGGTCAAAGATGCTGTGGGTCTCAGGAGAGCCGGCTGGGGCCAGTCTCCACGCTGAACCGATGAGCAGCGAGTGGCGAGATTGGCTTTCATTTCGCATCTACACCGCGGCGGGCACCCACAGCAAACCTCTAACCGAGGCTAAACGGGGTGACCCAGCCGGGTTGCTCCGCTTTGCCTCAAACTAGGGGCAGAGGTGTCCCTTTCCTAACAGCTGGTGGCCCTTGCACAGGAACCGCACAGCAGATCTGGGTGGAATCACCATCCCTGAAAGTACTTAAAAGATGTGAAGATGTAGTGCTTAGGGACATGGTTTAGTGGTGGTTTTGGCAGTGCTGTGTTAACGGTTGGACTAGATGATCTTGAAGATCCCTTCCAACCTAGACAATTCTATGATTCTATGATTTGGTGGGGACAAGGCACCGGGGCTCTGCCCCTCCCTCGTACGGTCCCTGTCTGCATGATGGCGATGTGAAATCAGCCTCTCCCTGGCCACGTGAGAGGGACCCTTCCCAGCTGCCTTGGAGGCGGTGGATACACCAGCTTTTTGGCTGTTTTGCTGAGCAGGTCTGCAGCCAGGACAGGGGTTGAGCAGCTCGGGCACCGATGAGGGCATGAGGAGCCCACAGGGCACAGGCAAATGAGAGCGGCTACCTGTTTTGCTTTGGTTGCCAGTTGCCCTTGGCTGGAGCAAGGGACTTTCCGAATTGCTGATGCATGAAACCACTAACTGCTCGGCTTTGATCCCTGTACTTTGAAACCGGTCCTGAATTTTCCAAAGCAACCGACTCTCATCAGAGGTCGGAGGTGGCCGCGTTTACCCAAGTTCGCTTCGGTTGGGAGCTCCGTGCTGCGTGTTCGGAAATGCCCAACTACCTCTAAGGAACCTCAGTTTTGGATGAGTGGGGCTTGTGGCTGCTTTTGGAAACAAACCACAACAGCTTTCTGAGATATTTTGGTGGCTCTTGGCTGCCTCAGTGCCACAGTAACCAGAAGGGCTTCATGCGGAAGTGTTTCCATAGCTCCCAAAGGAGAGGTGTAGGGTTGGCCGCCCTTCCAGAGCCTCTGGCTCTCCAAGCTTTGCCTTTCCTTGCTACCAGTCCTTTGGATATCAAAGCAGCTGGTTTGAGGACCTTGCTCTGCAGAAAGGGGCTGCAGTTGCTCCCCACCATTGCTTGGTTTTTGTAAGACAGAAAAAAAGCTCTTTGCCCGGCTCAGGCAAAAACTGCAGGAGAAATGCAGAGTTTCTAGGTCACGCTGTTCTTGAGACATGAGGCAAAAAAGAGGAAGCAGGTTAGGAAACTCTCAAAACACCTCGCAGAGAGAGGGCCAGGCCCAAGCATTGCACGGCCGAGAAGTCAAAGTCCTCTCTCAGGCGCCTTGGAAACACCTTGTCCGACCAGCCGCCCGCTGTGGCCAGGTCCCTTCTCACGGGGCTCCTGCTGTTGGCAGCCCAGCGAGCCCCTGGTTCAGCTGCTGCTTGTTTCACTGAAGCGGAGAGAGAGTAAGGTTCACCTCCAAGCAAGAAGCTGTAACGCTGCATCCATCCTATCCGCCCTGGCTCTCCGGAGCAGTCCCAGGCTTTTTCTTTCCATGCTTCACTGGAGTCTAATCCTGCATGCAGAAAATTCCTCATGCTTTTTTTGCTCTTATTCCTCCGGGGCATCTGTTTTCTCTTCCATTCTGTCTGGCTGTTCAACAGCCTGAACTCAGTTACTCTAATCCCTCCATCTTCAGTGATGTTCTCAGCTCCACATAATAAATATTAACAGCTTACATGTATCTGGGGGTTCTTATGCAAGGACTCCAAATAGCTTGATGGTTCATATGCACATGGGGCTCGCTTTATTCGCCAGCAAAATACAGCCACCGATGAGACAGCAGTTGTTTAGCAACCTACAGCGACAACACACAATAGTTAAGACGGGAAGTGAAGATAAATATCGCATCCATTTGAAACTCCAGGAGGGGATTGGAGTTGGCAGAATATAAGCACTTGTGCTGAATTTTAGCCAGAATACTCCGAATAGCATTCCTATGCTTACAGAAAGAGCTATAGGATTTAAAATACCTAAGCCAACCCTGGTGGTTTATTTACAACTCACGTTAACGGCACTGACATTTTAGGATGCCAGCGATGCTCTTAACCGGAGAAAGGCGAGTCACTTGAGCAATGAACTATACAGGATTGCTCTAAAACACTTCCTCACAATTTTTAGGGAAGGAAAAATCAGACTATTATATATAAACAACTATCTATTAGCTACCAAATTAAGAAATATTTATATATTTTGGGCAGCTTCACCCTTTAGCTATAGCTATCTCTGCCCCTCGATGACAGGAGGCCATTTTTTTCAGCAGAGCCACAAACCCTTCTGCTAACTCCAAACACTCTCCAAAACTTCGTGTGTTGGAAAAAAAATTAGGGGAGAGGGGAGAGGAACACATTGCTTCCTCTTCAGAGCATGGCAGCTGAGGGAGCAGAGACTCTGGTGGAGGATGCTGCAATTCCCTTGCATGGTCCAGGGAGTGTTGGTGGCACTGAGTAGCACTCGCACACCACATGCCTCTTCCCTATTGGAAAGTCCAGGTGTGCCAAGAGCCACCGAGTGCAAAGTTAAGAGGTGAATGGGACCAAGCCCCAGCCCACGTTAGCTTCAGCTGATGCCTCAGCTGATGAAGAAAACCCAAGTTCTGGACGACTTGTCCCCAGACCGTGTGCCGGAGCTGAGCACTAACTGCTGTCCGTGACCCTGCCAGGCCATCCTTCCGCTATTTAAAGATTTTGTTATAAATGGGTGTGCTGCTCAGCTAATGGAGAGCTTAAAATAAAAAAGTCCCCGGTGATCCTTCAGTGGCAGAAATGGTGAGGACCTCAGTTTTAGGCAGCATCGAAGGGCCCCTCGTGGCTGCAGACCCCCATATCCCAAGGCAGCCCCGGAGTTTCCAGGTCTCCCTCTGATGGCTTATTTCCACCATAGGCTGGGCTGGATATGACCCTGCCAAGCATTTTTTTTTTTTGGAAACCCCCCTTTCCCGGTGCTGCAAAGGCCCCTCTGGTTGTCCTGGGACTACAAGGTGGGCAGAAGGTACAGACAGCTGCCAGCAAGGGTGTCTCACCAACACCCGGTGAGCCCCCTCCAACGGCACTGGGTGCTCCCCACCAGGCTGCTGGAAAGGTTTCTCAGGGGAGGAGAAGCAAGGAGAGACAGAAAATTAAGGATGGGAGGGGTAGTGGGGCATCTCCTGTCTCCCACTCAGGCACCTTCACCTGGTGAGGTGATAACAGTGGTTTGGGGAGGAACAAGCTTGTAAGCCAAGAGAAGGCTTTTGGGGATGGCTCAGGACGGAGGAACTGCTTCAACTCCAGAACAAGGCAAACCCCAGCTCCATGCTGAAACCAGCCCCGACACAGTCTCCTCTTTCAGTCAGCTCTTTCTGGAGGTCCTCTAAGGCAGCAGGGAGTCTACAAAGCCCTTTCCAGTCTTTGATGGGTTTTCTCCATGCCCCCAGCGTACAGCGAGGTGCATATGGCTTCGGACCTCCCCAACAGCACCTAAAGTCTTTGCATCGTCTTCAGCCCTGACGAATCCTCAGCATGCCGCTTCAGCTCAGCTGTCCGGTCACCTCACTGCCTGCCTGTGAACGTTGGGACCCGGACCTTCTCGCAGCCTGTCTCACCAGCCACAGCCTGAGCAACTCGAACGACCCTCAGCCAGCGCCCATGGCGCGGGGATGTGCGGAACATCCCCGCTGCTCCCGTTCCAGGGACAGGGCTTCTCATTTCTACCCCTGTCTCGCAGGAGGAGAGCTCTTGAAAAATAAATGATTAGCTGCCTTCGCAGCAGACCTGTTAGCCATATTCAGATCTTAATTTGCCAGCTCCGCTCCGGCAGTCTTGTGGTGCATAGCTGCACTGTTTTTCTCTCTTTCTGCCTAGGACTTTACGTTTCTGGTGGTTTTGAATTTCACTACACTGCAAAAAGGGCCCTGCTCTTGTTTCTCCAGCTCACTCGGGTTCTGTCCTCTTCCATCCACTCCTTCATTTTAAAGGGGTAGGAGAGAGGAGGTTTTTCCACTGTTGTTGCAGCCTGCATCTTCCCATCGCTCCCTAAGGACAATATTAAATACCAACATTCGCTTATGAGCCTCTTTCCCCCGTACACAACGTTCAGTCTGTTTCTTTGACCCAGACTCCAAAGCCATGGCTTACATACCATGTACAGAAAACCTGTTTTCCTCTTCTTTTTTTCCAGTGGCTGTACAGGCACCGCTTAGCGTGATCCACCCGCTCCTACCCACTTTGTTTTTTCGTACTTCACAAACTGGTAATTATGCCAAAGGACACGTTTGTTTTACGTGATCTGCTTTATATAAGTGTGTTTGGCAATTCATAAACTTTTATCTGGAGCATCCACATGCTGGAATATTTCCCATTGGAACTGTTCTCGGTATAAGTTAACAAATACCATAGATAAATGGGATGGGGGAATAAGCAAGAAAGACTTGTTTATGCAGCTATCGAAATCCGTGCCAGGTTAGAGAATGCAGAATAGGATAAAACCTCTTCAGCTCCATTTTAGTCCATACCAGGATCGCACCATCCCATTAACCAGCCACACAACAACCTGGAGGAAAGGACTATGATCCCCAGCTCAAATGACATTTCGGAGTGGTCCCAGATAACAAGGCCAGGCTGGGCTCAGATACCTGAACTCCCTGGTCCTTGCAGGGCAGAGGACACGGGTGAGGGACTGCCAGCCCCTGCCTCGGCCAGCCGCGGGGACAAGGCAACAAACCTCACACAACTCTGCTGCCTTTCCCTCCGCGCCACTCGCCTGGCAGGGCTGGAAGGGTCTCGACAGTAGGTGCCTGTGCCAGCACGTTCAGCACACCCAGCCTCCCTGAGAACTACAGGAGGGCAGGGAAACGTGAGCTTCTGCAGGTAGCCCAGCAGCCAAGAACCCCGCACAATTCACAGGAAACGCCACAGGGCAAAGCCGTGCCAGCAGGACCGGGAGAGGGCAGTGGCCAAGAGTGACCCACCTATATGCAAGGGATCCCTGTTGTGGCTTCCAAGGAAATGGGCGTTTCTCACCGCTCTGGTCCCGCCCACGTATTTCTCAGTGCACTCAGATCTTTCCTCAGGGCACTCAGCGCTACTTGATTTATCCAAAGGGATAAATCCCCCTCCGCTCCTTTCTAAGCTGGCACGCCACAAGCGCCTTGAACCTGCACACACCAGGGCTTGGCTACACACTGGCCTTGACCACAGCATCCTCTGCTGCTTCAGCCTGATCCCTTCCCATTCCCCTTCTCCTTCCTAAGGTGACCAGCCTGGAAGCAAAAATAAATCCAGGATGGAACCCAGACCGATTCCCTCACTTGCCCTTTCTCCTGTAATCTCTAGCTTGCTCTCAGCTTTGCCTGGTGTCTTATCACATGTCCCCACGGAGGCACCGGGTGCTGCAGCACAGCAGTCGCCCCCGAGCCCTCCCCGTGTTTGTTAGGGAAAGGCTCCTTCCCTGGGGAGCCAGCTAGGCAGGCTGAAGAGGAAGGCTGGAGCAGGGAGGGAAGAGGCTCGCTTGCCACCTGCCGTCAGAAGCCTGCACTGAAGAGGCGGATGGCTGCAATCCCGACGCCTCCACCAGCCAGCCCAGGCTTTGGCTGACCCGGTGTGCAGCCAGCAGAGCAAGAGGACCCCTCCTCGCCCCGCTGCCCACCTCTCTGCTCTGACACAAGGGTCCACATCTGCCTCTTCAAGGCAGGCCGCATCGCAGTGTAGTCTCGGTTCAATCCACGTGTGACTTCCTGCCGTGCACTAGCAGAAGCCTGTACAGAAAAACTGCGTTACAAACCCCCCCTGCCCTCTACAACTCCACAGATGGCCTGCATTAAGGTAGATGACATGCATTTTGCCTACAAAAAACAATAATCTAAATTTCATAGAATCATAGAACAGTTTGGGTTGGAAAGGACCTTAAAGATCACCTAGTCTCAACCCTCTGCCACAGGCAGGGACACCTCCCACTAGACCAGGTTGCTCATAGCTCCATCCAGCCTGGCCTTGAACACTTCCAGGGATGGGACATCCCACAACAGGGACAACCAGTTCTAGTGCCTCACCACCCTCAGAGTGACAAATTTCTTTCTGATACCTAATCTAAATCTGCTCTCTTCCAGTTTGAAGCCATTACCCCTCATCCTATCACTACACGTCCTTGGAAAAAGTCCCTCTCCAGCTTTCCTGTAGGCGCCCTTCAGATACTGGAAGGCCACTATAAGGTCTCCCCAGAGTTACAGTTTAACTCCAAGCCATACTCCAGTGCCAAAGCTCAGCAAATAAGTAAGCAGAGGACAAAGGCTTTTAAGTCACCTGCAAGGGCTCAGGCCACTTTTGCAACAGCAGCTTGCCTGCCACAAGGTGCAACCCCCTACTCTGGAGGAATAGAGGGTTTCACCAGGAAGAGCTGTCACACCCACGCACGACATTGTAAGGAAAAGAGCAAGTCACATAGGTGCCAATGAGTGTAGCTATAAGTTATTTATTCTGCAAAATAGAGGTATCTTCTATGGAGTTGAACACTGGAATCACAGCATTATGAATCGAGTTGTGGAAACATTATGACAGCACACACACACAGAGGCACACACGCGTACACCTACACATGCGCGCGCACACACACACAAGCCTTTGTACAGGCCCCTACTCTTGCATTATCCGGAGGGAGCCCTCTCTGCAACTTTTATTTGCAAAAACCTGCAGTGAGGGTTGCATTCAAGACCCCTTCTTCTATTCACAGGGCTTCTGAGGGAACGAGGTTGGTCAGGATCGGGTGCATGGCACCAGCAACACGTGCGCAGGGAGCACTGCTCACGCTCCCCAGCCCAGTGTTCAGCACATCCCGGATAGGAGTTAACTCTTGGCAGAACACAGCCCTTGGTGGAGTGCTTTCAGTCTTGCCTCAGTCTTTGCTTACGCAGCCAAGCGCAAGGTGTCTGGAGGAGGCACGTTTCCACGTTAGGACACAGTCAGTGCGCCCTGCTCACCATGGTCCATGTTCCAAAGCCGGTAAAACTCTGCAAAATCCACGTAGGGCTCCACACGCCCATCTTCATCTGGCTGGAGCGAGTGGGTGGGTCTGGAGCGGAAGAGACCCCCGTCTGAACTTGAGCTGCTGCTCTGCGTGTGAGTATTAGTGGACTGGAGCGTCACAGTTGGGCTTTGGCTATGGAGAGAGAAAGAGAGAGAGAGAAAGAACACAAACATCTTTATTTTTCCCCCATCTGATGCTCTGTACAAGAAAAGCACCAGAACAAGTGCCAGCTTCTTCACAGATCAAGCTATCCTTAGCAAACAGGTAAAAGAAGTTGCAGTCTCTTGCTCTCTCAGAGCACTAGAGGTGTTGAGAACTGCTTGGAACTGAATGCCAAACATATCTGATGCACCTTTAACTGGAAGGCCTTAAGTACAACCAGGCGTCTGAGGAACAGAGGAGAGGAAACAGGGAAAAAAAAAAAGGAGGCATGCACTCTGCTGGCCTCCTCATACCCATACAGTATGAGCTTTACGGGAAGAGTCTGGCAGCAAGGAAAGCTATTCTTGCGTGACCTGCGTTGCAGCCAAAGCAGCTCTAGTGCGTCAGCCTCATTGTTTTCTGGAGCTACCAGAACACAGTAACTAGAGAGCTTCTTCACTTTGCAGTGTGTACACACGCCACCCCATGCCAAAGGCTGACCCTAAACCAGAGCCACTAACTAGTACGATCCTGTAAAGCGGGTCCAAATAGGATTCCGTTCTAACCTTCATACTTTTTCCTATCCTGGCCTCTGCCTCTGAGCAAGCCAACTTGTGCAGCGCAGCCTCTCCAGCAGCCTTACAGGTGACGTGCATAGACCCTCATTAAAATGAAAGGCACCCACATTCCCTCCACGCACAGCACCCAAAACACTTGGCACACAAGAGCCAAAGAGAAGGGCTGCTGGCTGCCAGAGTGCCCTCTGCAAACAGCAGCAGATGCTGCTCCGAAGGCATGTTCCCAGAGCTGGCTTCAGAGCTGCTCACTTTACTCATTCCCACTCCTCACAGAACTGCTTTCCAGCTAACACGTTATGCTGGCTGTCAATACTGCAGTAAGGAGGGCAACGCTCCAGATAAGGGAATGACTGACAGGTAACCGACAAGTGTCTCTGCTTTTCAACCACTTTACACAGCGTGAGGTGCTGGGGAAGACTGTGGGTAGCAAGAGAGGAGGACACTTACTTAGTGAGGGTGGGGGTGGCTTCATCCAGAGTTGAGCTGCTGTGGGCACCATTGACCATCTGGCCTTGGGAAGGCATGACAAGAGACAGCGTGACACTTGTCTTGCTTGTGCTTTGGGAGCTGGAATATGGCACTGAGACTGGGTAGACACGGCCTCCTGAGAAGGGAGAAAACAAGAGTTAGAAACTCAGTTGAGACATGAGTGACTGGGGCTATACAGCAGCAAAGAAAGTCAAAGGAAGGGCCAAAAAACCCCAAGAATTTATATTAAACTGCTTTTTTTAGATGCTGCACTGTATTCTGTCAAATTACCAGACTCCAGGTCTCAGAGGCCAATAATCCCTTTAATAAGAAAATTCCTTCTACACTGAGTATCTCCTCTCCCAATGTTAGGTCAGCGCTGGATCAAACAAGAGATCTTATCTTTCACCCTGCATTTTGTTTCACTCTCTCCCCAACACACCTTGCGTTGGTGTCAGCGTGGGCTGGCTCATCTCACCCAGGGGGTACCCAAAATTCCTCACAAGCAGCGTCATGTCTTCATGCCGGGGACAGAACTTGGACCGTTCCCCACCACTGGCGAAAGTGTCGCAGTGGATCCGCTTAACCCGATCCACTACTGCTTGTGCCACAGCATCCAGCGATGTTTGCTTGGCAAACTCTGTGGCTATCATAGCTGCAATTTCCTAAGCCAAGAAGGAAAGGAAACTTTTCCCAGCCATCTGACCTCAAGGTTTTTACGGCAACTCATCTGACTGCATTGTTTGCCAGTCTCAGGTGCTGATATGTGCCCTTGTGCCTTGAATCATCCCATTCCCTTTAATGGGCTACTCCTAAGTGACGGGCAATTGCCTAGAAAAACTGGCTTGGCAAAGCAGGTCCCGTATTATTAGGGACTGGAATGAGGTGGCACAGGCATTCAACCTGGCCAGCACTCACAGGACAGATGAGGAGGAAAATCTGTATGAGAGCAGGTGACACCGCTGGAGTGGGTCAACAGGCAAGGGAACGTTTCCCCTGCAAGCAGGCTCACCTGGTTGGCCTGCCCAGGCCCATGAGCTGCCTCCAGCGCTTTATAGAGCCCTTCAGACATGAGTACCAAGAAGCCAGTCACCCCATCCAGCGAGTGCCCTCCATGGATCTCAGGCTCTGCTATGATGGGCTTAGATTTAGCAGCACTGGAAAGAGATGGTGTTACTTAGTATTTAATGGTGACACAGTAGGTGAGAATGGAGGATCATGAAGAAAAGGACGGCTTGAAACCACAAAGTTAAGTTTTTCTGACCTGAGCAGTTCAATATCAGTATAGCCGTATTTGACTTTGTAATCTCCAATGCGCCGAGTGCTTTCCTGCCCACGAATAGTTCCCACTTGCTTTATTTTCCCTGCATCCAAACCTGCCAGATTGAAAAAGAAGTTTAACTGACTTTGGGAAATTTGCAGGACTTCCTCTGTCAGGAATGAGAAAAGAAATAACCACATCTAAAGAGAATTGTAAGACAAAATAAGCTGCCAAAGAATCATCGGGAGCCCAACAAGAAGGAAAGGAAGAGCAATTTGCTCTGCTCCAAGGGATACCTTCCCATTAACTGTAATCCAGCAAGGAGATAGGAGGAGAGAGATGTGCACAGCCTGATGTTCACATTCTGCAACGGTTGGCCCTAAGACAAAGCCCACGTCCTGGTCTGAAGCCACCAGCGGCAGCTGGCCTGAATGCACAGACATTTGCTGAAAAGACAGGGGAACATCTGCGCCTGTCAGCTCCGGACTGCACGATGGGAGGAGGAAGGCAGGAAGGGGAAAAACATATGTGAAGGATTCTGCTTTTTCTTCCACCTATTATTGATCCCTGCTCCTGAACTCCACGTGATGATTCACTAATATGCTTGTTTGCAGAGAGAGAAAAGGAGAACTATCTACAAGGGGCACGGAGTTTGCTCAAGTGCTCAAATCGGTGTTGGCTACTCCTAAAAGAAGGACAATGACCAAACAAGTACTTAAATAAATTTAAGGTGATACACCTCTGCTTCAGTGTACAACTCAAATCTGGAAGGGGCTAGGAAGGAATCTCATCTTGAAGAAGGTCCTAACAGGGACTATCTGGGTGTGGCTACTATTTGAGGCAGGACTGAGAGCAGATGAGCCGCTTACCTGGTCTGTTCTGGCAATTCACCCTTCCTGGTCATACCTAGAGCTAACAGGCAGAAAATGTTATTTTGAGATTTTATCTAGGGATGACTGTCCTCAGTACAAGGTGAAGGCAGGGGTCCAAATGAAACTCTCCCTCTGAGTCAAACCAAGCCTCACTGCACAGATGGCTCCACACCTACCCCAGCAGTAAGACACAACTTCTGCGATCTGCTGCAGACCAAAGCTGACTCATCAACACGGCCTGGCTCATCTGCCAGCTCCTGGCAGGGGGATACATGCTATGGACAGACACAAACACAGGGAGGCTTGCAGCACACCAGAGAGGTTGTGTCTAAATCACAGCGACTCTCCTGGAGCACTGAAAAAGACGCAATGTTCTGGGTGAAGAGCAACAAAGGCATAAGACCTCTCCCTCTCCTCCCCCACAGAGGTGTGACACAGACACCATCACAACAAACACTATCCCCACTACCTCTTATCACCGTGCTTCAACCTAGCCCTACAACAACCTCCTTTGGGCCCCCAAAACAGCCTGTGCATACTGTTCACAGGCTCTCTCTTCTGCTGGGACTGGCAGCAGGAGAGCCGCTGCTGCGCCAGTGTAGCCAGCACATTCCTGTTCCGCTATGGACCATAGCTAAATTCTGCATTTTTGGCAGTAGAAAGGCAGTCAAAGGGTCTCTTTCCCTGGATTCTTGTATTCAGTCTTCTGTTTCACACTACATACCACTACTGCAGGAATATGAGTAAAAGAGGAAATGGAAGAGAAATGGAACAAAACAAGGCCCAGCAGCAGAAAATTACCACATCAACAGCCTCAACAGGTAAGAATATATGTACCAGGTGAACCTAATGAAGAATGACAAGTTAGATCTACCTAAACAAAGGTATAGAATATAAGTATCTCAATAAGAAGAATCCAGTATTAGCAATCACACAAGTAGTCTGGGCTAGTTCTAGACAAAGAAAGAAAACATGTCAAACACTGTGAAGGAAATTGCCTAAAGCAAAATGTCAGCATTAAGGGTTACTGATGTGAGAGCAGTAAACACCAGTGCTTGGCCTGGCTCTGTCTGAAGCGTAGCTGCTTTTTATTTTGCAGCAGCAGCTTGTACAAAGGCATATTGAAACACACCATCCCGAGGGTGCGGCATCACACAAAACTTAACCCAGCATAACTGTGGTTTACCTCTAAAGGAGCAGTCATATACTGTCCATTCCGCTTCTACCCTCTGGCTGTGTGCTTCCACTCCTGCCTGCCTATCGACTCCAGCAATCACACAGCTGGAGGGCAAATCAATGTCAATTTGGCAGTCGGACACAAAACTAACTCTCAAAACTTAAAAAAAGAAAAAAAAAGAAAAGGATAGTTTTTTGCTGGTTCAGTGAGCTGAACTTACTCACTCTGTAGCCTCATGATGGCTAGAAAGAAGGCACTGAACTTGTCATCTGAAACCACAGTAAGCTTCTTTTTGTGGTCATTTATTGTTTCCAGTGGCTGGACTCATTCCTGCTGCCCCAGACAAACAGAGGAATACAGTGTTCTCAAATAAGAACATGAAACCCAACACTCACCCAGCTGGGAGAAGCGAAAAAGTTCATCTTCATTCTCTGTCGTATGGTCCACATTGAGCTGAGTCACCTGCAGCCCATCCACCGTGGACTTGCATAACAGTGCCCGATTGGTACCTGCAGTGGGAGCAGTGAGATGAAGCACCAGATAGCTCTGCCATTAAGAGGGAGAACATATCCAAATGGAAAAAGGAACAGGAGCAGGGAATAAAGACAGAAGAGAAGAGAAAGGCTTGTGTACTGTCTCATCACAATCTCCAAAAAGTAGCCTTGCTAGCAGCATAGCAGGCCTGCTAGGCAGCTCTTCATCCATGCCTGAGCTGGTACCCCATAAGAAAGCCCTCCGTTTCTCAGTGAAATTGCACTACTGCCTCTCAACCCATTTTCCCTCTTTTCTTTGGTCATACAGACTGCATCAGCCAACATCTGCAGAGATAAAGAGCCAGGCTGATTTCAAGTGCTCCTGTAACTAACAGGCACATCGCTCCTTGACTACAGACCAAAACTGTTCCCCACATTCAAATTTCTTTCACTTTCTAGAACGTAGCCATCCTCAAATGCCTAGACTGAGCTGCTAACAAAAAACAACTCACCCACATTGGCGATATAGAGCTTGTTGTTGAGAACAACAGCCACAATAGCCATGGCTCCTCCAGAGATCTCCTGCTCTACAGCCTTCAATCTCTCCACAATCTTCTGGTACTGAGGCGGCAGTTGGTGGTGAGGGACACCCTGGAACCCAAAATGGGAGGAAAGCTTAAACACACAGTAACACAACACAGAAACCACAGCCGGAATCAAAATTCTGTAGGAAGAGGACTCATCTTGGTATATCTTAGCCTCATGCCAAGACTGTGCAAGATGTACAATCATTTGTTCAATCTAACAATTGACATGGCTCTAATAAGGTTCTGGAGATGACAGGCCAGTTCACATGAAGAACAGAATCCACGTCTGCCCAGATGCTGTGCAAATTTGAGGCCTTGCCTCTCACCTGCATCATATGGCTTTGCCCTGGAAGAGCCACAGGTACAGGTTGAACTCCTCTCCATGATGCGTTCAGTCCTTACTGACATAACCAATGATGAGTCTAAGTAGTACCAGTATGAACACTGTGAACTCTGGGAAATGGATCAAGACGCTTACTTCACCTCACACAAGCTCCCAGAAAAGAACCACAGAGAAAGAGTTTTCAATTACAGCCTCCCTTGTACCAGACCGAGTAATATGCCCAAACCTCATCCAACAATCTAGAAGGTGGGACCTCCAGCAATCTCTGTTCTTAAGGCCACATTACCTCTGGTAGCTGGGACTGCAGGTTGGCCTTCTCTGCCAAGGCATCATCAATGGACTCCAGGAAACTTCTTTCTACCACATCAAAAGCCTAAAAAAGGCCATAAAGAGAAATTAAGTTCTTACCCAATACCTACACACCTTTGAGGCTACCCATCCGCACCTCCCTGAAACTGTCTCTCATAGTGGTTGATCACTGTACACACAGACATTCAAGGATCTCTGCAGCACATTGAAACACAATTACTTTAGCACTAGTTAACAGCTTGTAAAAACAATCTGCAAGTACTCAAAACAGGAGACAAAACCATAAAAATTACAATCAAAGCAATGTCAGAGACCTATCTGATTTTGTGTGTTGATTGTAAGAACTTGTCTATCACTCAAGAAAGCGCACTCACAAATCCATCTCCCCGCACATTAACTTCCTCCATTCACTCATTGTGATCTCCTTCACAAGCTGACTTGTTCCTACGTGTCCAGTGAAGACCAGCTGCAGCTTCCTGGAGAGCTCTCAGCACTGTGCTGACAGAGCCAGAGCGACAGATGGGTATGAGGTGGGAGTGAAACAAAGCATTACAGCTGCTCAGGATGAGTGTGATTGCAACCGCTGGCAGATGTTTCCAAGCCCCACAGAAACCAGATGCTGCTCCTCTGGTGGCAAAAAGAGGAGGTGGGTACTGTGAGAAGCAGGAGCCGTTCCCAGCCAAAGCTTCTTTACCTGCAGCAGTACTCGACGCACATCAGCATCACTGTGATCTGCGTGTAGCTGGCCCAGCAGCAATTCTGCAGAAAGTCTCTGACCCACGAAGTTGGTGACTCGGTTGCCATCATAGCCGTTGAAGACACCATAGAGGTAGCAGTTGTTCTCACTCCTGTCAAAGAGGGCAGAAGCAAAGAGGTCACAGATGTCTTTGAGACACAGACATACATAACAAGCTCCTCCAGAATACCCACACCCCATCGTCTTCTTCCGAGTCCTGTGTGACAAACTAAATACCAGTTTTATCTGCCCTTGTGTCTGCAGGAGTCTGTGTCCCAGGTGCAACCCACTTACCTGAATTTTAACCAGTTATCTTCCAAGGGATGACCCTCTGTCCCCTTGCCATCTGCACTGTAGGAACGGTTTGGAGCTGAGCCCACCCCAGAGAGATGGCAGGATGGTAAGTCGTCTGTCCAACTGGGCTGCTGTTCCTGGGAGACGGAAAGAGGAAAAAGATCATGTAAACCCCAAGCAGCCTGAAGTGAGGATCCTTGTCCAGTGGAGGTTAAAAGTCCACCTTCACCCTCTTCTTAAGCCTTCTCCCTTTGCTAACAGGGTAGCACACCACCCCAGCAGATAACTTCGTATTCCCTGCTGCACAACTGGATCACTTACCACTTCCTTTCCCTCTGAAGCTGAGCTCTGGCTGCATCTCTGGCTTTTGCTAACTAGAGACCAGAAGTGAAATTCGAACACGAGTTTTACACTCGATACAGCGCAGCGCAGCACTAGGTGTGAATTCAGTGAATCAGACCCTCACGCACCCCTGGCACGGGAGCACAGGGCAGGCTCTGGGTCCTTGTTGGAGTACATTCACCCAGGACAAAGGGACCGCGGCCCCGTCGCTGCCAGCAATGAGAGAAGAGGCCCTGGGTCCACCACCTCCCCGGCAGGCGCTCCCTGCACACACACACGGCCTGCAAACCCCCGCTGCCCCCTCACACAGCACAGGCACGGCCCCCACAGCCACCTGCCGCCCCCTCCAGTCCCACAGCGCTGCAGAGTGACAGTCCAGCCCAGGGTGGGGACCAACGACCACATAGGACACTCCCCCACCCAAGCTCGGACCCCCTACCCTCAGGCAGCACAGGGGGCGGGGGGCAGCGACCCAGCTCCCCACTGAGGGGGGACGCTCCCCGCCCTGGCCGGGCCTCCCCCTTCCCACACGGCACTGCGGGGGGGCAGCCGAGGAGAGGAGGCGGCCCGGGTTTTCCCCTCGCACCCACCTGGGGGGGGGTGCGTGTGCACGGAGGGGGGGAAGGTGCCACTCACACTCTGCAGCAGACTCCTCCTCTGCGCCGCCATCTTGGAGCAGGAGCGACCTCCTCCCCCCGGCCCGCCCTATTCCGCCAGAGCAGTCGAGTCCGCCGGACAGAGCGGCCGCTTCGCAAGAACCCGCCTTCCCCCCTCCCCACCGCCCTCGGCTCCCGGCGGCTCCGCCCACCTGCGCGGGGATGGACACGCCCCTCCTGCCCAATGGGCGAGANAGAGCGGCGGGGGGGAGCTCCAGCGCAGGCGCGCGCATGCATCCCGCCCCCCTCCAGGCTCCGCCCCCCGCGCTGAGGCGGCGTCGCGCGGGGCGGGGCCGGCTGAGGCGGGTTCGGGCTCCGGCGGCGGGATCTGTGGAAGTCTGCGGTCGCCAATGGCGACTGAGCTTTAAGGGTACTTGAAGAGGTGGCCTGAGCGATCCTGCGGAGTCCTCTGGGGCTTCCGAGATCATAACTCGGAGGAGCGTGCACCGCCCTCCCCTGGTGGACCCTTAGTGGTGTAGGAGAGCCTGTAGTTGTGCCCCAGGGTGATGCCTGCTTGTAGTTGAAGGAGAGAGCATGGTAGCTCACCTCCCTGAGGAGAGAGATACCACGGAAGTGAAATATATTTTAAAATTTCCCTGTCGTTACCCCTTTCTCTTGTATAGGGGGAATGGAGGGCTCTCCGTTTCTTACTTTGAGGCCTTCAGTGGTGAGAGAAAACATCACCTTTTGGCCATCTTTGCAAGCGTGCATGGAGGAGGAGGGAAGAGGGGCAGGGTCATAGAATCATAGAATGTGTTGTGTTGGAGGGGACCTTTAAAGGTCATCTAGTCCAACCCCCTCTGCAGTAAGCAGGGACATCTTCAACTAGATCAGATTGCTCAGAGCCTCATCAAGCCTGGCCTTGAATGTCTCCAGGGATGGGGCCTCCACCACCTCCCTGGGCAACCTGTTCCAGCGTCTCACCACCCTCATTGTAAAGAACTTCTTCCTAATGTCTAATCTAAACCTACCCTGCTCTAGTTTAAAACCATTGCCCCTCGTCCTATCGCTACATGCCCTTGCAAACAGCCCCTCCCCAGCTTTCTTACAGGCCCCTTTCAGGTCATAAGGGTCCTGTCAAATGGGGTCACTTTGGACGCCAAAGAGCCCTGAGGGAGTCAGGTGTTGAAATGTTTTTTTTAGCACCATGTTATGTTCTCTGCAGCCTGTAAGGAAGGTTAAACCCGGGAAAGCCCAAGGTACCAGCTCACAGCTGCGCTGCTGCTCCATAGAAACCACAAGAGGCATTCATTTGTCTGAGCTTGGGGTTCCATCTCCTGCAGAGGCGATCCACAGCCCTTTCCTGACCTCTTTTGCAGGCCATAACAAGGACGTAGTGGGACCATGCCCTCAGGCCAGCAATGAGAAGGTCTCTAGAACAGCTGACAGGTGGTTCTCAATACCCACTGCAGTTTGGAGCAATCCTTGGTAGTCTTGAGTCAGGTACGACAGTAAAATTGCTTGTGTGCCTGCCAGAATGATACAGACAAACCCAGAGATCACTGATTTTGCTCCTCAAGAACCTTTCTAGGCTGAGGTAGGCTGTTTCAGGAGGGACAGTTTCTATTGAACGAACTCAGCTGGAGCAGGAGGGAAGACACAAGAATCATTCCCACTCTTAACATTATAAGTCAGCAGAAGAGCCCTCCAGGTGTGTGAGTGATGTGATGTGAAGTGAAGTGAGTGATGGCCGGCAGACAGGCTGCAGCAGCAGGGGGCTTGGGGAAGAGCACGTTTCTCTGTGTGAATTGAGGCTGAAGGGGCTCCAACATGAGAGACGTGCAGTTTCAGTCATGTGTGGCAGTGTGACTGTGGTGAGGGTGGGAGTGTTAAATAGTCTTGACTTCCAGCAGTGGCTTGATACTCTTTTAATGACATCTTTGTGGCAAATATATTAGATTCAGATGCACTTGAGAAATAATTGCTAGTTAATTAATGTCATTCTATGGAATGATGTTTTTTGCTGCAGGGGATCCCGCCAGAGGATTCCAGCTCCCTTTCCTGTAAATCCTTTGTCTATTGTTTTGTTACATCTCTTTCATCCAAGTATACAAAGATTACAGATCCTTCCCCTTCATGCAAGGCTCACAAATATTCAGCCAGTCAAGCAGACTTAGGTACACAGGCAGCATTACTTTTCTAAAGGTTATATTGGCCAAAGATAGAAGAAAATGCTAAATTTAGAATCTCAGTCTACAAACAAGTTTCCACACGTTTAGCTTTATGTATAAGCTTGGTCTCAGCGATGTCATTTGGAGTGTTCCTGTGAATAAAGCTGTGGGTGGGTACAAATAATTATAGGAATGGGGCTTCAGTCTGTGTTAAAATTAAAAGTAGGATGGACAGATATAGTGCTGATAAAGATTTGTTTTCTTACCAGTTATGAAGAGGAATTTCCGGTGCTGCAGAAGTCAGCGTAGAACAGTATTGTCCGTGTCATTAAAAAGCAACAGGCGAGTTTCTCTGCTTAAAAACACAATGTCACTTTTTCAGCATTGCAGCAGAAGCTTATGCTTATTTAATGACATTCAAGGTTGCAGTCATGCACCTTGATGAGCACAGGCAGACCCTGTCCTTGCTCACAGCACCACTGAAATCAGCAAGGCTTCGGGTGTGCTCAGAGACTGCCAGCGTGTATCGCATTGCAGGACTGGGAATTTAGGAGTCATTTCTGTCTTCTTATATCCCTAAGTGAGTCCTTTTGAGACTAACAAGAGCGGAGTCTGTGTGTGGGTGTGATAGGGCAGAATGGGATCTCAGTGAGAGAGCAAAACAACTTTCCTAAAGATATGAGGTAGCAAAGCTGCCACTTTCCTTGTTTGTACAATGACTAGTCACCTCTTAGAGTTAAAAATGTGCCCTGCTCCTAATTTAAATGTCTGCCTTCAGCACTCGTAATCACTAATCATTGTCATTCTGGTTTATTGTTTTCCTGCCTGTTTGGGCTGGAACACAGATCTGGTGCAAAACATTTTTTTCTTGGTGAAAATACTTGTGCCGGATTCTGTCTGGATATTCCTATGGTTCTGTCACCGAGCCTCTGCCCTAACCTTGAGCGAGGCAATTAACTACTCGGTCAGCAAAAAGTGAATAGCAAGATTTACCAAACGAGGCTGCTTGCACTGCTAAATGAATATTTATCCAGCATTTTGCAGCCCTCCAAAGGAAAGTTGCTACCGAAGCTTGTGCGCTGCTTCATGAATATCTGCTCACAGAGACCAATAGCTTTATGCAGCACTTGCAAGATGAAATACTGCACCAACAGAGGTTTTGTTGGCTGTATTGATCAAGCTTATTTTCTTCTTTGTTTAATTTATGCTTCTTGCCTTTAGCAAATCCTCTCAGAAATGACCGTGCTGTGTTCTCATGCAGCCAAAATCTCCCCGAGAATGCAGGATATCGGTCTCTGAACCTCATCATCCATGCACCCATAAATGAATTATATGATTCAGTGACTACCAGATCTACTGCTCCCTCTCTCATGTTTAACTCCCATTTTTCTCATTTCTCCCTCTCTCCTTCCCCCTTTCTCTTTGTATATTTATTGTTTCTTACTGCTTCTCTGTCCCCAGTGCCAGGGGTTATACACACGGTATTTCTGGTGCCAATCTGTACTGCTGCCCTCTTGTTTTTACTAGTGGTTTTTTTCTGTAGAAAAAGAATCGGCATGGTGACTCTGCTGGGCCGCTGGATAAAAGATGAACAGCGTGATTGAACAATGTGCTGTGGGGAGCAGGGAGCAGAGAGCACAGAGCTTTGTAGGTACTTGGAAACCATACACAATGGGAAGCAATTACGGGATCGCCTGCAGAAACCATCACATCATTTGGTTTCTCTCTACTGATCACGTGTGAGATATGTTTAGGGAGATTTATTTCATTCTGCCTTGTTTTGCTGGTGGTGAAGGCTGGGCCTAGAAAAGAAAGTCAGGATTTTTGGCAAGGCTTGCAGGAGGTGATGGGGGGGAAAAAAAGGGTCTCTGACAGAACCAGCTTTGCCGCACTCGCTCTGCTCCTACTACAGACCGTTACAGAAAGGGGTGGTGGAGGGGGGTGGCATCGCAAGCCCTCACGCAGCTCCACCCCAAGCTCTCCACAGCTGCCTTTACCAACTTCAGCCTGATGTTTTCCACAGGCGCAAATGCCCTGATGGTTCTCGCTCCCCTGCAGGCCACTATTTCCAGGCAGGCTGGAGTGGCAAAGAAATAGAGATGGAGCAGTAGAAAGAACAAGCATTAAGGAAAGAGAGCTGGAAATAGCACCTTTCCCCCAGTACCCTCTGGAGAGTTGGAGAGCCAACGTGGAGAGCTACAGCCAGGGGAGGAGGGAATGGTGAGGGAGTTCCGATCCCCCCAGGAGAGAGCCAAATCCCACTGCAAAAGAGAGTTTGTACGGAGCTTTAGGCGAGTTGGGCTTTTGAGGGAGGGAAATTGTGTTGTTTCAGTTGTGCCAAAGCATCTGATCTTGTTGAATTTTGGGATATGCTAAACAAAGTCTCATCTCCTGGAGTCCTGGGATTATGTGAACTTTTTTTACAAAAACAACTTGATAATAGAATTATGTTTCTAGATGTCATGTCTGCAGGGAGAAGCTTCAGAACATGACTCATAAGAGCTTAAAATACCAGAAAGCAAAATTAGAGAGATTTGAAATGATTAGAAGAAACAAACAAACTGGTAATGTTGGAATCTTATTCATCTTAAAGGCTTGCTTTTGGCAACATTTTGTCTCACCAGTTTTTTAACTCCACCTGTCACCAACGCAGACATTTGCTTTTCTGTGGGCGTGATACCTCCACACCACTTCCACCCCAAAAGCTGGCACTGTAGGAAGGGTCTTTGTCCTAACAAAGACTAATCAAGAAACAGAAGGGTCTATCAACACTTTTGCATACAATTTGAGGTGAAGGTACAGCGCGTGTGTGCTCAGTTGTGTCCCCAAGAGGGGCGACGGTTTAGGGGACGGGACAGAGCCCACTTGCCATCATGTGCCTCTGCTCGCCGTCCTCAAGCAGCACAGGGGTTGGGAAATGCGATACTTGGGTGCTCGGGTGACAGGCTCATTAAAAGGGGATGAGAAGGAAGCTTTACCTAAGCGTTGTCACGGGAGCAGATTTTGAATTTTATTTTTATTGCAAAGCCTGTTGAAATGAGATCTTTTTTAACGATGGGCTACCAATTACTGACACCCGCTCAGTGCCCTCAGATCTCTTGTTCCCCGGTATTTGATTATGTTTTGAAAATGCGTACCGTGCCAGACAGCCGAGCGATGGTCACACATAGATGAACAGATGTACAGACACTTCAAAGTAATGAACAGATCTGCTTCCCCGGGCGTGGAAATACTGATGTTTATTTTCATATAGGTTTGTATCCTATGTTCCTCTATGTCCCCCCCCGCCACACACCTCCTACAGCCAGATCCCTTTCACAATGAGAGTCCTCTTCTAATATGGCACGTCCAGCTCCTTCTCGTTTTCCTACTGATTAGGTAAGAGACACTTGATGGTGTGTGTGATCCAAAACTTAGGCAAGCAAAACAAGCAACCATTATCTCCCCCTGAAATACCTATCTCAATGACTTCTTTAGGTTTCTTTCCTCCCTTCAAGCCACCGATTGTCACCAAACTCGCCGTGCAGGAGCACAGGAGCTGTGCCCTCATAGCAAACCCATGTTAAAAAAAAGACATCCCTCCCCAAAGAAGAAAATCCAGACCATTTTTTTATCTTTTTTTTTTTTCCATATAGTTTGGTTATTTTGAACGTCATAACTTTATTGAGACACCAGTAGTTACCACCTTCACTTTGTTAACCACAAATATATAGGACATTGTAAACACAGGTGCCGAGGTGGCGGGGTTCGCTGTAGTCGGATTTTGGAACGGAGAGGGGAGAGGGGCGGAGGGGTGAAGGGACACTCAGGCTTAGACAAGACCACTCAGGGGATCCTGTATGCAGCAGGCCATCCGTGAGTCATCGTATATACGTATATATGTATAGCTTTATATTATACATCTTTTTAAATATATATATATAATATATAT
>VWZL01002466.1:8064-22214 GCA_013396915.1 Stercorarius parasiticus
GGTGGGAGCCAATCGGAGGCACGCGGTGCCGTGCGCTGCGAGGCGGGAGGTTGGGGTGAGTGGGAGATTGACAGCTCTGTGGGCGGGGCCTCACGCAGTAACACCGGGGTTGATTGGCTGCGCGGCAAGGGGCGGGGCCTAGGGCGGCTGGTGGCGGGTGTCATGGTGGCGCCCGCTGCTGTCAGCGGCCTTCTCTGTAGGTGCCGCCTGCCGCACGGGCCCCAGAGCGTTCCCTTCTCTGTGGGCCGGGTCCCTCCGTGATGCGGCTGCTCAGGAACAGCCGTTCTCGTGTCCGCCGCCTTCAGAGGGAGCCCACAGGGCCACGCAGCGCCTGAGGGCAGAAGGTGTGGGTGCCTTCCCCGGGGACACTAGGGGAATCCCGTCCCTCCCCGGTTTGGCTTCAGTCAGGGTTTTCCCCTTTCTCCTGCTGTGGTGAAGGACCCAGCTCTTCTCCAGGGTGTTATTTCTTCTCCCAGCTGCATTCTGTTAAGTGCTACCCTCTTGTTTGCTAAATAAATCATAGAATCATAGAGTAGTTTGGGCTGGAAGGGACCTTAAAACTCATCCAGTTCCAGCCCCCTGCCCTGGGCAGGGACACCTCCCACCAGCCCACGTTGCTCCAAGCCCCGTCCAACCTGGCCTTGAACCCCTCCAGGGATGGGGCAGCCACAGCTTCTCTGGGCAACCTGGGCCAGGGGCTCACCACCCTCACACCAAAGAAGTTCTTCCTAATAATCTCATCTAAGTCTCCCCTCTTTCACTTTGAAGCCATCACCCTTCATCCCATGGCTGCCCTCCCTGATCCAGCGTCCCTCCCCATATCTCCTACAGGCCCTCTTTAGGGACTGGCAGGGGCTGGAAGGTCTCCGCGGAGCCTTCTCTTCTCCAGGCTGAACCCCCCCAACTCTCTCAGCCTGTCCTCCCAGCAGAGGGGCTCCAGCCCTCTGATCATATTCATGGCCCTCCTCTGGACCTGTTCCAATAGGTCCATGTCCTTCTTACGTTGGGGACTCCAAAGCTGGACATAGTGCTCCAGGTGGGGTCTCCCCTGAGTGGAGCAGAGGGGCAGAATCCCCCCCTGGCCCTGCTGCCCACGCTGCTGGGGATGCAGCCCAGGCTGCGGGGGGTTTCTGGGCTGCCAGCGCACGGTGCCGGCTCCTGTTGAATTTCTCAATTCTGCTACCGATGTAGTCCTGTTAAACTGCTGACAGCACAAGGACTCCCTTGAGGCAGACAAATACCTCACTGATGGCAAGAAAATCCAGAGGGGTCTTACAGAAGAGAGTGAGTGGGCAAAGAGGTGGCAGGTGACATTTGTCATTATGGCATTTATTTCTCAATGCCCAATAGCAGCCAACTCCTCTGTTCTCCCTAAACAGTATCTCTGCCAGTCAGGAGCAGAAGCTGGGGTGGAGGGACCTGGTGGAACCCTGAAGGCGCTTCTCGGGCTGCCGAAATGTTCTTCATGGCTTTTGGGGAGCTGACTGCCCCCAGGACCCTGAACACACAGCTCCTGTAGGCTGGGTGTTTACTGTGGGGGAATAAATCAGTTTCTTGAGACTCCTAGCTCCAAGCAGGTAAGGAATAACTGACAGCCAGGGGCTGGGATCCTGGCCTTTCCTTCCCTTGCAGAAAGAAAACTGTTCCTGGTAAAGTTTGGTGCTTTGGTTGTGGGTTAACTAGTTAGTTTAGGGACTTAGGGCAGAGTTGATGACTCTGCAGCCATCCTGCTGGCTGGGGGCTGTCAGCGAATTCCCTAGTAATGTGAATATTATGGTGCACAGTGCCCTCCTGCTTGAGACTCCCTTTTTCTTTCTCCCAGAGCTGCATTATAAAGCGTTACTGTGAGAAGAGATTTGTTCCCAAATACCTGGCGACTATTGGTATCGACTACGGTGTCACAAAGTAAGTACCTTCACACTGAGGAGCCGTGAGTGCCAGGAGAGTGGGATGAGCCGCATGGTCGCAGATGGCAGGCGAGGGTCTGCTGTGAGAGACGCTGGTCTCCACAGGGGCAGCGGGAAGATGCGTGGTGGGGCTATCCCACCTCCCGCTGCTCCTGAGTGACCACACTGCCCTGAACCAAGCGCGCCTGGCTCTGCCAAGGCTGCTTAGTTTCCACACCATAATCTGCATTTCTGCTTTAATAATAGGATAATCAGCATAATAAGCCTTCCTCTGGTATCCTAGCTCCCTGATACCGTGTTACATCCAGAGGTGGTGCTGTCCTCCTTGTCTGACTGACTCTAGAAGCAGTTTTCTGGCCGTTAAACCCCAGCACTCGGAACTTCTTACCAATTTTTCTGTCTCCAATCACCCATCTCTTTCTCTGCGGAGGGCTGACAGAGATAAAGGGTGTTCCTGTGGGGGCGCAGCCTGTGCAAGGGCTGAGGAAGAACCTTCTAAAGCATTTCCCATTTCCCTTTCAGAGTGCAGATCAGAGACCGAGAGATCAAGGTGAACATCTTTGACATGGCAGGGCACCCATTTTTCTACGAGGTAAGGCAGACCGGGCTCCGGCCTCAGCCAGTCCATCTCAGAAGCGTTTGGGCACCTGTCAGCTTTCCTCAGCTCTGCCCGAAATTGGGTTTGGGGGTGCAAAACTTGAAAATACATTACTTACGAGCTTTCTCCGCTACCTTCTGTCCTGACACAGACACCTAATGGACGCCAGCACTGGAAACCCTCACTGCCTCTGCGAGCAGCGACTCCCTGCTGCTAGGGGTTGCCGAATGCAGGAGCCACAGCTCCATTCTCCGAGGTCCAAGCAGTAGCGAGGCTGAGTGCGCATCCCCAGTAGGCACACACAAGCACACCTATACAAGACATATATATACGTATGTTCATGGCTGGCTGTGCGGATCAACACAGACAAACAGCCAGCGCTGGCACAGACAGCACCAGTGGCCTTGTCTTGGTCTCTCTGGCTGATCAGGAGAAGGAAAACAAAGTTATTACAACTGAAATCTATAAAGCTACAAACAACTCTGATTGATAGAAAGAGTAACGAGTGTACGGTTTGGCTTTTACAAGCTACCACTCGTGTTTGTAGCACTATTTCAAAGTGGCTTCTTGTGCTTAGGAATTTGCCCACCTTGAGGTTAAATTTCTTCAGATTGGGAGATCTTTGGAGCTTACCTTGGGCATTTTTAGCATACTGGCATCCTAATCCATGACCAAGGTGCTGTAAGCGCTTGCAGTTGGACTAGAGGATTGTTGTAGGTCCCTTCCAACTGAAATGTTCCATTCCGTTCCATTCCGTTCCATTATTATTTGCTATACAAATAATAAGCGGTACTATTTACAAAAAGGAGGTTTCAGGATAAAACTTTAGGATTTGAACACACAGACTGCCACATCCACTTTGGAGAGCTGGCACAAAGGAGTGATTGTGCTCGCTGCTAATCACATTGATTTTCAATTATAAATGAAGTAATAAAGTGGTCTCACGAGTGGGAGAAAGGAACATTAAATGTTTATCCATTATAATCCTATCGTTTTAACAGTGTAATGCATACTCGTTCTTAATTATAATCATACTGTTGCTGCTTGGTAAAGCATCATCCTGTGACTAATAAAAATGTGTAGAATGTTAGGAAAGAGTAGTTTATAACACGAGAAATACTAATGTGACATAAAAAAGTGAAAATCAGGGAGGGCAAAAGAGGGAGACAACAGTGAGGAATGTAATGGTTTGTACTGGCCAGGTGACTATTGTTTATCTGGTTGCTCATAAACCTCCCAATTCCTCCCTTGTGTCCTCAGCGTTTACTTCTTGCGTGCTGTGAAGTTTTGGGCACAACAAGGCTTTCTATGTTAAATTTGTCTCTGTGTGTATAACCGCAAGTCTTGACTTGGGTTTGTAAGTCCTGATATAGTACAAGTAACCAATTAATTAAGAGTAGCCTGGAATACAGCAGGGAGATTGTGGGACAGGGCTGACAGCATAAGGAAGTTTCGGGGTAGAAGTCTCTAAAGACTCATCTGATGCAGATGTGGTCAGCAAAGGTCTTTGTAGCACAGTTAGCACTTGCCAGATGTAGGAGCTGCTGATGTGTATCGACGTTCTGGCTCTGCCACAGCCAATCCGTATGAGATAATGGAGAACAGAAAGACTCTGAGTCCTTGAAAAGTGTAAATGGGCTTAAACTGTCCGTTTGGTGAACAAGTATGTGGCAAATATTTATTGAAGAGTGACAAGACAGAAAACTGATGGTGCTTTGCTGCTTTGTTTGGTTTTGTATTTTCAGTATTTAATACTTACAAATGTGTAGCCTGTCTCTGGTGTATAATTGGTTTTATACTAAAATATAAGTAAACAGGGGGAAAGAAAAAAAAGCTGGGCACGAGTACAAATGGGGAGAGGAATGGCTGGAGAGCAGCCCCGCAGAAAGGGATAGAAACGTGTAGGTTGGAAGGGACCTTTAAGATTATCGAGTCCAACCGTTAACCCAACACTGCCAAGGCCACCACTACCCCACGGCCCTCAGCACCACGTCTGCCCGGCTTTTCAATCCCTCCAGGGATGGCGACTCCACCACTGCCCTGGGCAGCCTCTTCCAATGCTCGACAACCCTTTCAGGGAAGAAATTTTTCCTGATATCCATCCTAAACCTCCCTTGGCGCAAGTTGAGGCGATTTCTTCTTGTCCCATGGCCTGTTACTTTGGAGAAGAGGGGCTGACCGCATTGCTCTACAGCTTCCTGAGGAGGGAACGTGGAGAGGAGGGTGCTGAGCTCTTTTTCCTGGGATCCAGCGGTAGGATGCGTGGGAATGGTTCAAGACTGTGCCTGGGGAGGTTTAGATGGGGCATTAGGAAGTGTTTCTTTACTGGTGGGTGGTCGAACACTGGAACAGGCTTCCTGGAGAGGCGGTCGATGCCCCAAGCCTGGCAGTGTTTAAGAGGTGTTTGGACAATGACCTTAATAACATGCTTTAACTTTTTGTCAGCCCTGAGTCGGTCAGACAGTTGCATGAGATGATCCTTGTAGGTCCCTTCCAACTGAAACAGTCTAGTCTGTTCCAGTATCTGTCCTGTAGCTGACCTCAGACACTAATCCAGCAGCTGTCCTGGGGATCCTCGGTCTCCCCAGTTGCTGGCACTGGGCACGCAAGCCTCAGGGGCTGCAGCCCTGCTCCAGCTGCTGGTACAGCCTCCCTTACGCACACCCACACTCACAGGCAGACATCCTGCGGATCCCTCCGGTAGCTGGGCTTAGACACGCAGTCCGTCCAGGGGCTCACCCTGCGTCCTCGCTCTCCCCTGCTGCCTCACGCACAGGGACACACACGGGAGTCTCTGTTGACTCCCAGGCCTCCCAGTCTCCCCAGGAGCTGGTCTGACACCTTGTCTGCCATTGTGCGTCTGTGCTCTTTTGTGTGGAGGTGAGTATTTTACAAGCCGATCGCTCTCCTCTGGCAGCACAGCGAGGGTATTATTTGGGTTCCCCCATCTGTCCTTTGTCTGGCATCTTCTGTTTGTGTGGAGGTGAGATTTTTATCACAGAACCAAATAGGTGCCACTTAAATGGCGACCACCCAAATCCGCTGGGCTGTGTGCTCTCAGCCCGGCTGTCACTGATGCCAGCGCCCTGCCTTTGTCCCCGCAGGTGAGGAACGAGTTTTACAAGGACACGCAGGGGGTCATCCTGGTCTATGACGTGGGACAGAAGGAGTCTTTCGATGCGCTGGATGCGTGGCTGGCTGAGATGAAGCAGGAGCTGGGCCCCCACGGGAGCATGGAGAACATCGTCTTCGTTGTCTGTGCGAACAAGGTGGGCTGTGGCAGGGAGCCAGGCTGCTGTGCGGCTCTGATCTCCGGCCCTCGGGGCTCGTTGTATTCCCAGCTTGAGCCCAAGCTGTTGAGGTCCAGCTGTAGTAAGGGAAATAGGCTGTAGGGAAGACTTTCTAAGAGCCAGATCTGTGTGTGAGGAGCACTGGAGACCACATTTCAATGGGGTTTTGAGAATGCGGTGGCCACACATCAGTCAGGAAGGGATCAAGTAGAGGTGACGTTGTCTCTGGACTAGAAAAACTCTCAAAGGGCTTTTCACTTGAATTTTCTGTTTTCTTTCCACGCTGCCTGTCATCCCTTCAGGATGAGCAAACAGCCTCTCCAACCAGACAGGCTCCTTACCTGCTGTTGGACAATCGGCCTTGGAGCCGTGTTCCTCCAGCTGCCGCTGCAGACCCTGGCTGAGCTCTGATCTCTGCCTTTTCTCCCGGTGTAGATCGACTGCACCAAGCACCGCAGTGTGGATGAAAGCGAGGGGCGGCTCTGGGCAGAGAGCCGGGGCTTCCTGTACTTTGAGACATCGGCACAAACAGGAGAAGGAATCAACGAGATGTTTCAGGTGAGGTGTAGTGATGGTGGTGAGGGCACAGATACCACACTGAGCTAGGATGCGATGGCAGAATGTCTCCTGAACTGCCTGGATCCCACAAAACCTGTGGGCCCCCTGCCCCAGAGGTGTCTTCCCAGTGAAATGCCGCCCTGAGTAAGCCGTGGCTGTTTGGCTCAGGGCCTGTGTTGGTCCTGCCAGTCCTGAGATGGCCCTAGCATTGCGTTGCTCAGAGTTTACAATCCCTCTTGCCGGACTGGGAACACGATGCAGAGATGCCAATGTCACCTATTTGGGTCTAGCACATTGAGATAAATGTGGGCTCTGGCCTCCTCCTCAGTCTGTCCCATGGTCCTTACAGGGACCGGATCCCCCTGACCTGGAGTAACCCAGCTCCCCACAGCCCAGGCAGTGGGGAGTGAACATTTAGCAGTTGTCCAAGTGTTCCCCCATGCTTTGGAGGATGAGCCTGCAGCCAGCGAGGGCAGTGGGGTCTCCTGTATGCTGCCACCACCTTTGGGGACCATTCATTTCCGCTAACTCCTCCCTGCGTCTGCAGACTTTTTACTCCGCCATCATTGACCTGTGTGACAACGGCGGGAAGCGTCCCCCCTCCAGCATGGGGGTCGGCTTCACCAAAGAGCAGGCAGATGCCATTCGGAGGATCCGCAACAGCAAGGACAGCTGGGACATGCTGGGGATCAAGCCTGGAGCCACAAGGTGAGAGAGACTTCAGTAATTGCCTGGCTGTCCCTAATCTTCCTGTCCTGGCAGGCTGGTTGCATCCGTGATCTGTGACCTGCCTGCTGCTAAGCTCACCTTGGTTTATATAGTAGCCAGGCACAAGGAGTCTGTATCTACCCACAAAACTGGGGCAACGCAAAAGAAACCCTCGGTCCTGGGCACCAAAATTCCCCTTTTAACAGACAAGCCTGGCTGGAGGGAAGGGGGGGATGATGGACATGAGATCTTCAGCCCTGTCTCCTGCCTGGCCCGGCGTCCTGCTTCCAGGCTGAGCCATCTCTGGTCACTCCCTTGCCAGATGTGTTTGGAGCAGCTCCAGCTTCACCTTCCTTGCTCTCCACGCCTGGAGAAGCTTTTAGGCTGCTGTAAGGCTGCTGCCCACGTTATCAAAAAGGGATTGATGTTACAGCTTTTTCAGCTGGAAATGGTACTCCCACAAGACAAGCTTTCTCTTGTCTTCCTTAGAGGACCTCTAGTCAGGTGGAACTGGTCATTGCCTGTGTAAGAGGTTGGATGTTGGATCTCCCAGTTCTGCTGGATGACTTGGGCAGCTAAAACAAGCTCCCAGAGCTATGCCTTGCTTTCTTCTCTCTGAACCACAAGGACTACCCTTGTGTACTCCTCATGGAGGGGCTGGAGAGTGGATTTTTGGCTAACATATATCATTTGGGACTCATAGATCCTCCCATTGGCTCTCTGAAATACAGGTGTTGAGCCTAACCCCTCCTCATCCGTGGGGAGGGATCAGCGGCTCTGCAGGGCAGTTTGTGCTGTGATTGCCAGCACGGACGGACTCGCCTCTCTCAGGAGGTGTCCCCCTCTCTCCCCGGCCTGCAGCTGGAGCCGAGATGCCTGCTTTGGACCAGACACCCAAGGCTTAAAGGGCTGAAGTGATGTGCAATGCCTTTGCCCGGAGTGCGTAGGCGGTTTGATGCGAAGCTGAGTCAGGGTGCGTGTGCCCCCACGCTGTCTCCCAGCTTTCTGCTCTCCTGGTGCCAGAGACTCAGCACACCACGGCACGTGTCGCAGGCACGTGTCTGGCATGATGGGAGCATTCGTGCCGGCACAGTCCCGTGGTGGAGAGGGTGCATCTGCCCCAGGAGAGGGGTTCGTGCCACACCAAGAAGTACCTTGTGTGCTTTCCTACAGCTCTTTCTCCATAGCATCACCTCCAAAGCCTGGAAATACTGGGTGCCAGTGAGGGAAGGGTTCAAAAGGGCTGTTGAGCACAGCGGGAGCTCCTGGCCCTGCTGTGCTCTGCCAGGCAGGGCAAGGCTGAGCTGGGCTGTGTGTCGTGTGGGTCCCCTCACTCTTGTCTTATCTCCTAGGGATGAAGTGAACAAAGCCTATCGGAAGCTGGCTGTGCTGCTCCACCCCGATAAGTGTGTGGCTCCTGGCAGCGAGGATGCCTTCAAAGCGGTGGTGAACGCCCGGACCGCGCTCCTCAAAAACATCAAGTAGGGAACAGAGCCATTCAGAGATGGAAACCTTCCCCTCCTCCCAGCTAGCTCCCAGGCAGCCATACAGCCGTGGGGCACCCCTCTCCTCCTCACGCTTACCGCTGGCACGGACACACACAATCCCAGCACGGGCTGTGGAAGCAGGACTGCATCCGACCGTAGTGCGCTTGCGATGGATGTAAAAGGGGCAGAGTGCTGAGGAGGGGAGAGGGACCCCAGAGCCCTCCCTGCATCCGTGACCCCAGGTCATGCTGAAAGCGGTGGGGTCCCTGCCTTCCTGGCTGCATTACACCTCCCGGGAGTTACCAGCCATGGAGGGGTTTGGATGTGTGGCTCTAACCTGTGGATGCAGCGAGGGCAGGGTGAGATCTGGCCCAAAACCTGCTGCACCTGAAAGTGTTGGTGTCGTGGGTGGAGGATGCCCAGGAGGGGCAGTGGGTTGTCAGTCCTGGGTTATCCTGGAGCCGCCTCTGCAAGGCTGCCCGTGCCAAAGCTGCGTGGGCACTGCCAAGCAGTGGGGCAGTTCAGCTCCTTGATCAAAGCTGGCTCCTTCCAGCCGACACCCAGTGATGCTGCTTTTGGCAGCGAGGAAAAGGGTGGGTTGCTGGAGGAAACCTCTGGTACCGCAGGGAGAAACTGGCTCCAAGAGTGTCCCAGTCTTCCCCAGCCTGTCCCCTTCCTCCTCCCCAAGCTGTCATGGTGCCAAGAACAGTCCCTTTGGCAGGACCAGGGCTCTCCCCCCGGCACACACCTCCTCATCACAGCACAGAGTCTCCTACCACCGTCTCCTTCCGTCTCCCTGAGCTCTTAGGAAGAGCCCCGAAGGCTGCAGGCCCTCAAGCTATGTTCTCCCTCTCTCACAGCCCTCTGCTCCCACTGCGCTGGCGAGCTCTGGGTAGGTGCCACCATGGGGGACTGTCCTGGAGTGTGGGTGCCGTGGCTATTTGCAGTCAGGAGGAGGGTGCTGACCCAAGGAGGAGACAGTTCAGCCCCCAACGCGGCTGTCTGTCAGCTCTGCCCTTCCTCCCCTCGCCCAGCCTCTTCTCCCCGTCTTCGCCCCCACTGCAGAGCTGCGTGGGTGCCTGCGATCCACCCGCTCGCTTGGCCCCGCGGCGCTCTCGGGTTTGGTGAGCACTGGAGGGGGTGCACGTTCTCCCCCAACCCGCTTTTCTCACGGCAGCAACGTGTCGCCCTGCTTTGCTGGTCGTGTTACGGGGTGCTGATCAGCAGGCAGGTGCGCTTTGCTCCCTCCTTGTCACAGCTGCTGTTTTCTTTGAGTACTCCTGTTGATGTGGAGGGGAGCATTGCTGGCCACCCCAACAAGTGCTTGTAGAGGCTTAAGATCTGGCCGTTGTCTTCCTGAAAGAGGTCAGACCCTCCCTGCCAGGCTCTTAGGGGGACCAAACGGGAGATCCCTTGGTGTCCCATGGTTTTGTCAGGACCCAGTTTTATTTCCTTGCTGCTGCGTGAGCTGGGCAGGGAAGGCCAGGACACTAAGCTGTGGAATGAAAGCCACGGAGTGTGTGTGTGTGTATCCTTACCCCACAGGTATGGTGTTCAGGAGTGTTTTCTCCTGTGGTCAGTGCAATATATTTTTTTTTTCACTTTTTTTTTCACTTCAAGGCAGCTTTTCTGTGTTTCCCCTTCAAAATATATCATAAATCAACAGTAGATTTCAACCCCCCCACCCCTTTTGGCAGCAAGCACTAAGGGACTTTAAAGCCAGTATCATTTTGCTCTTGCTCTGGTTTCTGGTGCTGGGTTACTGGGAAGAAGAAATAAGCCGTCCTGCTGGGAATTACTTTTTATTCCTCCGGTGTAGAAATAACCAAGGGAAGATGCTGCTACAAGAGGTTAATATTTAAAGTAGCTCCATTTTTCCTCTCCCACATGTATTAAAAGCTGGGCTGGGGGAGATCAGCAGGGCAGGCACTGGAGCTGCCGCAAGTTACGCTGACGGGATCTCGTTCCATTTTATAAGACTATGGAGTTCCTTGGAAACCTCTCCCCGTTTGTCTAATGGAGGAAACCGCTTAATTCTGGCTTGCCGCAAAGCTATTTCTCTTTATTTTTTTTTCTGTTGAGGAGGGTAAATAGTCCTGTTGCTGAATGGTGCACTTCACTTTGAGGGTCAGATCTCCGTGCCTGGAGTGGTTTAACGGCTTCCTCTGTTCCTGCTGCTCAGGGGCTCTCCAGGTCTCTTGTGCCACGCGCGGTCCCTCCTGTTCGCTCCTCAGGTGACTCTGGCTGCTGGTCTTGGGGTTTCTCCTGTCTGTTTACAGACCTGACCGGATGTTTGGAGACGATTACACACGCATGTCACGTCTAACCATGCCGGTGACCTTCTAAGTTGTGTTATTTTTATAAATTAAACCCCCCTTTGGAACAAAGGAAGCCCTGTGAGCTGTCCTCCTGCGGCAACCGCCTGCTGTTAATGTTTAATTGCCCTTTGACTCATTTCTCTCCCCCCCCAGCCGGGTCTGGCCAAGGCTGGTGGTGAAGAGCTGCCCTGGAGGGGGATGATGGAGATTGTGAATCAACTCAGCGGGAGTGGGAGCTGGGTAAGGGATGGAGGGAACAGGGCGGCGGGGATGTGATGTGGGATACACCCAGCTGCGGTGGAGCCTGGATCCAATCAGGGTGCCCAGAGGGGTGGCTCCGTCCTTGCTCCTTGCACACGCGCTTCCGCACCAACAGCCTCAGCGGTGTGCTTCCTCCATCCCATCCTCATCAGGATCTCAAACTCCCAGTCCCTCCAGCAAGGCTGCCGCCACCCAGGCTGTGCCTCTGGCCCGTGAGTCCCGCATCCTCCTGCCTCGTGCAAAGTCCTGCTGCTGGAGCATCCACCCTGTGACAGCCTCCAGGATCTGAATCCCAGATGAAGGGACTTTCCGTTCTGCATCCAGAAACGCAGCCAGGTGCCACCTCGGAAGAGCTGAGGGAAGAAAAGGCCTCCCTCGATGTGCCCGGGGCGCTGCCCTCTGCCTGCCTCCCAGCGCTCGGTGGAGCCGGCAGGCGGGGAGGAGATGAGGATTTCTGTTTTGGCCCCGTGCCCGACGTGCCCAGGCAGGGCTCAGGGAACAGACCCTCTCCTGAGAGGAGGCTGCACCCATCCTGCTTCACAAACCAGTGCCAGGTCTTCTTGCTGGCCTTCAGACCCGTTTTGCTGGTGTTCAGACCAGTTAACCTTCCCAACCCTGCCTGTGGCCAACCTGGGATGGATTGGCCTGGCAGGACACGTCCTGGGGCAGGGGGCCAGGGCGCAATGTCCCTGTCCTGTGCTANTGTGGGGGAAGGGGGGTGTGGCGGGCGCCGGGGGGGGAAGCCTTGGGTTTCTCTGCTCCCCTATTGTAAGGTGGCTGTGACCCCAGCGAGGACCATGGGGTGAGCGGAGCTGGATGAAGAGTGGGCTNCAACAGTAGATTTCAACCCCCCCACCCCTTTTGGCAGCAAGCACTAAGGGACTTTAAAGCCAGTATCATTTTGCTCTTGCTCTGGTTTCTGGTGCTGGGTTACTGGGAAGAAGAAATAAGCCGTCCTGCTGGGAATTACTTTTTATTCCTCCGGTGTAGAAATAACCAAGGGAAGATGCTGCTACAAGAGGTTAATATTTAAAGTAGCTCCATTTTTCCTCTCCCACATGTATTAAAAGCTGGGCTGGGGGAGATCAGCAGGGCAGGCACTGGAGCTGCCGCAAGTTACGCTGACGGGATCTCGTTCCATTTTATAAGACTATGGAGTTCCTTGGAAACCTCTCCCCGTTTGTCTAATGGAGGAAACCGCTTAATTCTGGCTTGCCGCAAAGCTATTTCTCTTTATTTTTTTTTCTGTTGAGGAGGGTAAATAGTCCTGTTGCTGAATGGTGCACTTCACTTTGAGGGTCAGATCTCCGTGCCTGGAGTGGTTTAACGGCTTCCTCTGTTCCTGCTGCTCAGGGGCTCTCCAGGTCTCTTGTGCCACGCGCGGTCCCTCCTGTTCGCTCCTCAGGTGACTCTGGCTGCTGGTCTTGGGGTTTCTCCTGTCTGTTTACAGACCTGACCGGATGTTTGGAGACGATTACACACGCATGTCACGTCTAACCATGCCGGTGACCTTCTAAGTTGTGTTATTTTTATAAATTAAACCCCCCTTTGGAACAAAGGAAGCCCTGTGAGCTGTCCTCCTGCGGCAACCGCCTGCTGTTAATGTTTAATTGCCCTTTGACTCATTTCTCTCCCCCCCCAGCCGGGTCTGGCCAAGGCTGGTGGTGAAGAGCTGCCCTGGAGGGGGATGATGGAGATTGTGAATCAACTCAGCGGGAGTGGGAGCTGGGTAAGGGATGGAGGGAACAGGGCGGCGGGGATGTGATGTGGGATACACCCAGCTGCGGTGGAGCCTGGATCCAATCAGGGTGCCCAGAGGGGTGGCTCCGTCCTTGCTCCTTGCACACGCGCTTCCGCACCAACAGCCTCAGCGGTGTGCTTCCTCCATCCCATCCTCATCAGGATCTCAAACTCCCAGTCCCTCCAGCAAGGCTGCCGCCACCCAGGCTGTGCCTCTGGCCCGTGAGTCCCGCATCCTCCTGCCTCGTGCAAAGTCCTGCTGCTGGAGCATCCACCCTGTGACAGCCTCCAGGATCTGAATCCCAGATGAAGGGACTTTCCGTTCTGCATCCAGAAACGCAGCCAGGTGCCACCTCGGAAGAGCTGAGGGAAGAAAAGGCCTCCCTCGATGTGCCCGGGACGCTGCCCTCTGCCTGCCTCCCAGCGCTCGGTGGAGCCGGCAGGCGGGGAGGAGATGAGGATTTCTGTTTTGGCCCCGTGCCCGACGTGCCCAGGCAGGGCTCAGGGAACAGACCCTCTCCTGAGAGGAGGCTGCACCCATCCTGCTTCACAAACCAGTGCCAGGTCTTCTTGCTGGCCTTCAGACCCATTTTGCTGGTGTTCAGACCAGTTAACCTTCCCAACCCTGCCTGTGGCCAACCTGGGATGGATTGGCCTGGCAGGACACGTCCTGGGGCAGGGGGCCAGGGCGCAATGTCCCTGTCCTGTGCTAGCCAAGGCATGGAGAAGGCTGGGCAGCCCAAGCCCCTGCTCCCTTGCGCTCCTTTTCAGCCACGGCAGGATGGGAATAGCCCTGAGTGCACCCAAAACCTCCAGGGAGCTGTGGCTTTGGCACTTTAATTTTGATATTAATTACTTTACGGAAGCAATTACTTCCCCTGGCAAAGCAGCCGAGGTGGGGACATGGGAGAGCGTGGTGCCTCCGGCCATGCCGGGGGAGGCCGAGTGTGCTCCTCGCAGCATGGTCCGTGGCTGATCCAAGGCATCTCCATCAGCTCTCAACTCCAGCCAGTTTTCCAGATCCAGGGGTTCAAGAGAGGAGCAGGCAGCGGCTGAAACACAGGGAAGAGGAGGGGAAGCTTTCTGAAGAGGTTTCAGCGGGGTGTCGATCAGGTTGGGGGGTGATTTGGGCGGCGTAGGCAAAGGGGGGTGTGCAGGGGCCAGGGGGGGAAGCCTTGGGTTTCTCTGCTCCCCTATTGTAAGGTGGCTGTGACCCCAGCGAGGACCATGGGGTGAGCGGAGCTGGATGAAGAGTGGGCTGGCAGGTTTTATGGGTGCTCATC
>VWZL01002466.1:52451-128886 GCA_013396915.1 Stercorarius parasiticus
CCCTCCCCCCCAGTAAAACAAAAAACCCCCCTTTTTGCTCCAAACACTACGAGCTGAAGAATGGCTGCGGGTTGAGATATCAAAAATCTCAGAAAAATATATAATATATATATTTATATATCTCTGTACGTCTTCTTATTTAAATTTCACATTCCTCGAAAAGCGGTTATTCAGTCAGTAGCTGCTGAAGAAGGCTCTTCTGCTGGCCTGGTGGCGGCGGTGGCCCGGCGGCGTTTTTCGGGGTGCCCAAAGGAGCCGGCGGATTGAGGTAGGGATCTCCTACCAAATTCACTGTACACTGTACGTCGGCAAAGACCTGAACCTGTTGTACCTGCTGGGACACAAAAGACAAGAGGGGATTTAGCGGGGCCGGGGCAGGGGCCGGCGGCGGCGGAGCTGGGAACTACGTGAAGTGGAAACTCACTAGAGACTTCCTCTAGTCTGGAGCCACCCCAGAGAAGAACTCTTCTGTCTTCTTGTCCTATAAAAAGAAAACCGCTGCAACTCATTCGGCTCGGCGAGGTTCGGAACGTTGGTCATCCAAAAAAAATGGAAAAAAATTAAGATTTGGGGGAAAAAAAAAAAAAAATAATCAAAAAAACCACAACCCCCCTAGGCTGGGTGAAGGGGAGCCGCGGCGTGGTGGTTGTGGGGTGGTGAGGGAGGTCCAGCGCGGCTGTTTGATCAAAATTAAGAGGTTTTGGTGTGTCTCGGAGGCGCTGGCGGTGCGTCCCTACGGGCTCTGTGAAACCAAGGCTGCGCTACGGGGAAGGGGGAGGTGACGCCGGCGGGTGCCAGATGAGATGGGGATGAACCGCATCATCCCCAGGAGCCGGAGGCATTGGCGGGCAGCTGGGCACACTTTGGTGGTGCTCGGTGCTGCTCGGAAGGACGGACGCCGTCCCCGCAGCCTCCCCCATCCAAATTTCTTTGCTCCGCCGCGTTTTAACAGGGTTTTAACAGCCGCTCCGGTGATGGCCGAGCCTAGGAAAGAAACCCTCCCCGCTCGCTGGCAGCCCAGGGGCGTTTAGCACCAACGCTCATTTATTTTTCCAGCTCGGCCACAGCGTTGCTGCTCTTCCATGGAGGCCGAAAATGCTCACGGCAGTGGTGCGAGCTTTGATGCAAAGAGCGGTGCTGGTGTCCCCAAGGGCTGGCCGTCGCCCAACGCCAGTGGGACCATGGTGGCTTTGAGCCGGTCCTGCCAACTGGGGACGGTCCCAGTGGAAACCAAGCCGGTACGGCCGGGGACGTTCAGCCTTTACGGGGGAGGGAAACCCGTCAAAACTCCTCGGGGTACCTGAGATGCGCTTAGCAGTTTCTTACTGACCTGCGCCCCATCTGCTTCTGTTTTCAAAAGGTCAGTGGAGGAAAGCTGGTTGCAGTAAAGGCCCGCGGGTCTCAGCGCCGGGTCATTTACCTGTCAAAAGCAAGATCCAGGCTCAGCCGGGGGCTCCTGGACGCTGGAGGGGCACTCGCCGCCCTCTCAACCTGAGGTCTGGGGGGATTTGGGGAGGGGACACTCATGGATGGGGCAGCGCCAGGAGCCTGTGCTGCCAGCACCCTCCCTGCACCGTGAGCTGCAGGGTTCTGGGGCATCGGTGGGGGGATCCCAGTGGGCAGCCGGGACCTGTTTCACTTTTCTCCCCACCTCCTTCACCTTTGCCTGGGGCTCCGGAGGCATCTCGTCCCCGGGGAGTATGAAATGCCACCCAACTGCTCAGCGAGAGGGGTAAAAGCTGCCGGCTCAGCCCGTGCACTGGAGAGACCACCCTCCCTCCTTGCTGAGCGCTGTGGCTGCTCCTGGGGGGCCGCGAGCCCTGGCCCGCAACGTTCCCAAGCAAACCCCACGAGCCAAGTGTGTCCTCCAGGAGCTTAACAGCGCTGAGACAAACCCCGGCAGCTAAAAAAGTCAGAGGCATCTCAGTCTGGCCTGGGGAGGATCTCGCTAAAGGGCTGGGACTGCAGCAAGGTCCTGTATCCAAGCGTTCCCTTTCCCAGCTTTCACAGCTCCCCGGGAATGCATGGCTACTAACGGACCTGCCACCAGCCCACCAGGAGGGCTGGAGGTGCTGGAGATGTTTGGCTTGTCCCCTCTATCCCCCAGGGACACACAGGACGCTCCAGGGTGCTGGTGGCCTTGGGCTCCAGCACAGCGGATGGTGAGACCTTTGCTGCTTCCCCCTTGGGACACCAGTACCCCCAGGGAGAGGGAAGTGAATGCAGAACCCCCTGGCCATCCCAGGAGCGGGGAGGGCATGGCACTGACCTGCTCCGAGCACATGGAGTTCATCCCGGGCATCTGCAACGAGTTCATCTGCATCTGTCCGGCCATGGGGTTCATGTTCTGGACGTTGGTGTTTCCTCCCGCCATGGAGACGGTGATGCTCATGTTGTTGTACATGCCCTGCTGAGCGGGCGCCGGCTGGCTCTGCCCCGCTTGGCTGAAGACGCTGAGAGAGAGAGGAAAAAAGCATTACCTGAGCGTAGGTGGCAGTGGGAAGCACCTCGAGATGTCTGCTGAGGCCCTGGGGTGACTTCAGCCAGCCTCTTGGTGAACGCCAAGATCACCTGTGGCAGAGCTGGTGGAGAGCTTGGGAGCCCTGCCAGTCCCTGGGGACAGCGGGAGGGACAGGGAGGTATCAGAGGTGGCTTAACCAGCGTGGTGGCTGGGAGGGAAAGGAGGTGGCTGCTGCAGGGACATCTATTCTCCACTCCTGCTGTAGCAGGAGGCTCCTCAGTGTGATGGGGTAGAGCAGGAGAATCACAGAATCACAGAATGGTTTGGGTTAGAAGGGACTTTAAAGATCATCCAGTGGCACCCCCTGCCCTGGGCAGGGACACCTCCCACCAGCCCAGGTTGCTCCAAGCCCCGTCCAACCTGGCCTTGAACCCCTCCAGGGATGGGGCAGCCACAGCTTCTCTGGGCAACCTGGGCCAGGGGCTCACCACCCTCACACCAAAGAAGTTCTTCACAATATCTCACCTACATCTCCCCTCTTTCACTTTGAAGCCATCACCCCTCATCCCATGGCTCCCCTCCCTGATCCAGAGTCCCTCCCCAGCCTTCCTGTAGGCCCCCTTCAGGTACTGGAAGGCCCCTATAAGGTCTCCCCGGAGCCTTCTCTTCTCCAGGCTGAACCCCCCCAACTCTCTCAGCCTGTCCTCCCAGCAGAGGGGCTCCAGCCAGTGCCACGAGAGGGATCAGACAGGGCTTCAGGCTGGATTAAGGGTCAGTCAGATGCAAAGCCCTGGTCTATGTGACACTGAGTTCACCCCTTCATGCTCCTTCCAGTATCCTCCTTGACACCCAACCATCCCCACTGCTGCTCCAGGCAGGACAACAGAACTCCCATCTCATCCCACCCAGCCCAGTAACCTCCTGCTCCATGCTGCTTGACCAGGACTGGTCATCCAAGATACCTGCACAGAGCCAAGACACAAAGCAAGGCATCCCCCAAGTGAGCTTTTGGGTTTTTTTCCCCCCATTTCTGGAGATCTGAAGCTCAAACATGACTCATGCGAAAAAGGCAACAAGTCTGCTGACTCTTCCCATTTGCTTCCCTATGTCAGAGCTGGACACATCTTAAAAGGGTCATGCACTGACGTGGGACCGCTGGTCTTGACTCAATTTACTGCCATGTTTCCTCAGGCCACTTTTACAAGACATAATTAAGCCACCTGTTTAATTAAAAGCCAAAGACCTGCTTCATGGCTTACTCAACACACGTGCTCGTTCATTTAAATGCTGTGGGCTTCTGGCTGCCTCCGAGGTGAAGACAAGCATGGGGTTGATGGTGACTTCTGGAGGACATCATGGTGCGAGGACATGGCCTGAACTCAGCACGTGTCCTCAGCCAGGTGTCACCTACAGGCACCGCCACCCCTGCCAACACCCTACCAGGGGACCATCACCTTGGTGTCACCTTGCTGTCTTCTCTCTGTGTCACCCCTGTGCTCCAGGTTACGCCCACCATGATCTTACTTGCTGTTCCCCATGGCTCCTTGCTGCCACGTCTTCATGTCAGGCGACTGGTAGCCTGGTGTCGGCGGAGCCGGCTGCAGCATGGGGCTTTGCGAAGGCGGGAGCTGGGGTGACATCAAGGGGCTGCTGGGGCTGAGCGACGGGGCAAAGGCGGGTTCGCTTTGCTGACCCATGCCTGGGGAAGGACAGACGGCGTCAGCGGTGCCCAGACCCCCACCAGCAGCCCCAATTCCCTCCTCCCCTGCAACTGCTGGCATCGAACCCAAAGTATCAGCCTTGACTTTTGGTCTTGGGGTCTCTGGTTTTCATTTTGAGCAGCTGTATCATTCAAATGCAAATATTTCAGGGATGAAGGAGCAGGGAATCCCCCCTCAAGTGGTTTCCATCAGCGGGTGGTCCTCTTTAGCATCACACCTGCTTGGAAAATAGCCAGGGTGATGATGAGATGGGGCCACAGGAGGTTCCTGCAGGGCTGCTGCAGCCACATGGCAGTTTTCTCTACTCATCACTGACGTCCACCTTGCTGAGACCCTGCACTGATGCTCAAACATGAAGTCATAGAATCCAAACCACAGAATGTGTTGGGTTGGAAGGGACCTCTAAAGGCCATCTAGTCCAACCCCCCTGCAGTGAGCAGGGACATCTTCAACTACATCAGGTTGCTCAGAGCCTCATCCAGCCTGGCCTTGAATGTCTCCAGGGGTGGGGCCTCCACCCCCTCTCTGGGCAACCTGGGCCAGGGGACACTGGAACAGGTTGCCCAGAGAGGTGGTGGAGGCCCCATCCTTCAAGACGGTGCCCATCTGCACGCAACTCTGCACCAGCTCACCCATCTCATACAAGCTTGGTGCTCACAGAAGAGGCATAAGGTACCTGCAGCTCATTCCAGCCACCTCAGCAAGGCTTTGGCCTTTTTCAGAGTGTATGTATTTAAGGAAGTGCAATTTCGAGGAACTGCCTTGCAGTTCCATTTTCAAGGAAAGAACTAAGGAATTACCTGCCCAAACGATACATTTATTTTTTGGAGATTCAACCAGAAAAGGTCCCCTTGGGAGGTGGAGACCAGAGACCGGACCAGAATGCAGGCTGAGTGAGATGGCTGGGGATGAAGCCCGCGGCGACGGGTGAGCAGGGCTGGGCGGCAGCATCCTCGGGGGGCTCAGCTCTGCCCTCCACCTCTCCCTCCCCACCGCCGGATGGCTTTCCGACGCACAACTGCTCAACGTACCTGATCCTGAATACTGAAAGATGTTCTGCTGCATCTGCGGGGTCATCCCGGTGCCGAACTGCCCTCCGACGCCGCCCATCATCCCCCTGTTCACCATGCTGCTGCGGTTAGCCAGCGCGGCCTCGGGGTTGGACGCCAACGGTGAGAAGGGACTGGTGGAGGTGGGAGGGTTTCCCGGGGTCGTACCGTAGTTTGGGGGGTAAGGGAACTGCTGGGGGGGAGCTTGGGGCAAGCGAGCGGCTCCGATCTGTACCGGGAGCCCGGCGGAGGGAGGGAGGTTGTTTCCGAAGCTTTGCTGTCTCATCAGGATGGCTCGCTGCTGCATGAGCTGCCGCTGCCGGTGCTGTTGGCTGTAGAGCTCGCGCTGGCGCTGGGCGAGCATTTGGGCGTTGAGGGGAGGCTGCAGGGAAGGAGAGGGGGATGCCCCAATTATCACCGTTACCCTCCGGTTCTGGCAAACAGCTCAGAGCCCGCTCGGTGCAAGAGCTGTGGGTGCTCCCCTTCCCCGGCTCAGTTTGCAAGGAAAGCTGGAAAAACCCTGAAATGCTGTAAATTGGCCCGTTCGTACCACTGCAGGGCAGAGAAGGTTGGAGACACTAAAGATCAGCCTCTGCACATGCCGAATGGCAAAGTTCCAGGAGCTGGACCATCCGCTGAGCCAGGAAAGGAGGCTCTTGGTCACCTGGCTGCCACCAACCACCCCTATCCTCTGCGGGACCCACTTCTTGTGCCCTCACCGGGATGCTCCCGTGCACCAGAGCCCAGGATCCCTGACCTCGACTCTTTTGGCTGCGAGCTGTTAAAAAAATAACCCATCCTATGAGCTTTTCCATGACCACGGGCTCATTCCCCATATAGCCGAGCCAGATGTGCTGGAATTAATCACCGTAAAAAGCCTGAGAAAGCCATCAGCGGCTGAAATCGGAGCTACAATGGGAACCGTTCAGTCCCCTTCCCTATCACTAATGCTCCCCACGGCACATTAGGGACGTCACGCCGCTTCCCAAAAAAGGCGAAGGCTTCCCAAGAAGTGGAATAAAGTCACCAGAACTCATCTACGCTTTCCAACTTCTCCTCGTACCCCACAGATGTTTTATCCACTTTATTAGAAGCCAAACAAGAACTCCAGGGCCTGGGGATTTGCATCACCAATAAGAAGAGTTACTAAAGATTCTGGTATTTAAAGGATGGCATCTATTTCCTGAAGATCCTTCTCAATTAAATGCATTAGCACATCCTTCTCTAAGCAATAACGAAGTACTTATACCTTAAGCAGGTGGTGGAGCCGGAGTAAGTGTGAAGCAAAAAAAAAAACAACCCACGGCAGCTCGTCTTGCGGCCACCTCTCCGCAGGTGGGAGAATTTTTCTCCCCCGTTAATGACGGAGAGGAGCGAGCCAGGCTGTGCCAACAGGGAGGTCGTGGGGATTAACCCCCGGTTTTTCCCAGCTGGGAGGACCGGACCGTGCCGCATCCCCCTTACCTGCGGCGTGATCTGCTGCTGCATCCCCGCCCGCATGTTGATGCCCACTGGGGAATTGGCTGCAAACTGGTTGAGGATCGCTTGTCGGTTTTGATGGATCAGCTGGAGGGAAGGAAACAAAAGAAGTCCAAGGAGACCTTCAAAGGACTCATGAGGAGCTTTCCACCCGTCCGATCCCTTCTGATTGGGATGCCTGGGGTGCAGGCAGGACTGAGGGTCCCCTCATCCCTCTGCCCACAGCCCTGGGATGCGGAGGGGGATGAATTACCTGCTGCTGCCCCTGCAGCCGCTGCTGCAGCTGAAGTCGCAGCTGGTTGGGGGCCGTCGGGGGTCTGTTGAGCGTCTGCCGGGGTTGCATGGCCATGTTGGTGGGGAAGGCGCCGCGGGGCGGCGGTACCTGCACCGGCATGGGTCCGAAGGACGGCTTCTGCCTGACCATGCCGGGGAAGGCGCCGGGGAGGTTGGTGGTGGGAGAGGCGGAGGAGTAAGGCTGGGGGTACATGCCGGGTTTCTGCTCCATCATGAGCGGTGGGGTGGCTTGTTGGGGCTGGAATCGCTCCGTCAGGGCTTCCAGCCCGCCGCCCTGGCGAAGGCAAAGGGGGAGGAAAACATCACTTTGGAGCCCCACCGGCACCTGACCCTTTCCGGGAGAGCTCGGAGGGGATGGAGGACGTGTCTGGCATGGAGCAGCTTGCTCGGAAGGATGCCGCTGCCTGTAACCCTCAGCCCTGGGCCAGGCTCCAGCCTGCGTTGAGTGCTGTGTCGAGGAGGGAATTAAACACCCGCTCCCTGAGGCTCAGCAAACCTTCGGGGGATGGAAATGATTTATTTCGGCTGGCTTGAGGGCAAAGACCAAGGCCAGCTTTTCGGAAGGGCTCAGGGCTCATCTCCCTGGGCTGGCAGGGGGTTGCAGAGTAGCGGTAGGCGATGTTGCCTTCCTCTGCCTCCTCTGCCTTCCTCCGCAGGGTTTGCTAGTACTGAGTTGCTCATCCGGGCTCCAGACAGCAGCAAGCCTGGCTGGACAGACCAGGCTCGGAGGCCCGACCTGAACATGGGAAATAGTTTGTTCTCTCTTTCCTATTTTTATGCAGCCTCGGAGGCTCGGCTGGAGGAAGAGGGTCCCCATCTGCCTCAAGAGCACCTCGGACACAGGCCATCTCCAAGGACCTGAGCCACGGAGCCCCGGGACTGGGAGAGCTCATGGAGAAGCACGATTATCCTCCTGCGCTGCTCAAGGACAGCCCTCGCTAGGAACCCGTGGGAGACAGGACCTTTTTGCCTGTAGTACAGCCATTCCTATACAAATGAGCCACAGTACAGCTGCGGGGTGATGTCCACACCAGCAAACCATGGTAAGAAGCTATTCTGCGCTGCTCTAGCTTGACTCAGGCCAAGAAATCTGGTGTTTGACCTATGAACCCCTGGAGAAGTAACACCCGGGAGCCAGAATCTTTATTCCGAGTCCCACAGATTAAGAGAAAGCTGCATTAAGAGAAACCACACACGCAAACCACCCCCACCTCCCACTGCCTTTAGGTTTTGGTTAGATGGTGCCCATCGAAGGACTGAGGCTTGAAGGCAGGGATGAGGATATGGGAACAGTGGTGGGGAAAAATTGTTTAAGGTAAATTAAGATGGAGCTTATATGGTTCAAGGACTGGATACCAGGACATAAACCAGCAGCCTGTGATGGCCAGAAACCACAGACCTGCTGGAAGGAGGCTCTTTTAAGCTTCTCTCCCCAAACTACCCAGTTTTCATCTGCCTCCTGATTAAATTGGGTGCAGGTATCTCCAGCACTTCATCCCACCATGTCTGTGGTAGTGCGGAGAAGACGGTGGGTTTGAAGTCAGAGTAAACCCCCAAACTCTGCCCCAGGGGACGCGAACCCCTACCTGCCAATAACACATCCTGGAGGGGAACTATCAACACGTTTTCTTCCCAAAAATGCCTTTATGCTGACATGTTGTTTCTCTAAAGATGTATTTCAAGCAAGTATTTCATGGAACTACTCCAAATATTTCTGAGGTTCAGCTGAAGCCATGGAAAAAGCCCAAGATTCCCATTAACGAAACGATCCCTGGATGGGAGCAAAGCTGGGTCGGGGTCCAAACATGAGATAATGCCCCCGAACCGGGTCGTCCTCAGCAGGGGAAGCACTGGATTGGCGTGGGGATGCCTGGCAGCGCTGGGTGCCGTTCGAGGGCACCTCAGTCCAGCTGTGCGATGCTGCTGGAGCCTGTCCGACGCGGGAAAGGGTTGCTGGGGGGCTGTGCCAGCTGAGTCTGCAAAACCCTTGTGAGAACACTGAGCTGTTGCAGCTGCATCTTTGGCGAGAGCATCTCAAGTACAAAGGACCAGAGGAGCTCAACTCCCTACCCCTCACTTGCAAAAAAATTAAAAAAAAAAANGGAGGCACAACCTTGAGAAAAGGGACGTGGCGAATACCTGGCTGGGGAATCAACTCACTGACAGGTCCCTCAAATTGCCGATGAAAAGATAAACCCTCCTGGCAGCGCGGCGCAAGGCATCACCTCAGGGCCACAGAAGGAGATGTGCCACCTCCGGGCATAAATGATGCAGGATGAAGCCCAGAGCAACCGCAGGGATTTGCTCTGAGAAGCTTCTTTCTTAGGACATCGCATTTATTAACAGGCTTTCGATTCTGGTCCTTGTTTTGGAAAAAGCCTGCGTGTGAGCGCTATGGGGCACGGAAAAAGAAACCACTCGAAGACAAATCCCAAGCGACCCGTCTCATTTTCCACGGCCCTTGCTAGCTCCCCTGCAGCCAGCTTTCTCCCCCTGCCTTGCCCTGGTATTTATGAAACCCTGGATCCTTCGGAGGCATCTGCCCCCACGGATATCTGGAAACCGGGAGTCCCCCCCAGAGCTCAGCTGCAGAAACCAGGGCCCTGGCACTATCCCAGTAAGACAGCACCACTAAAAGTAAACCTCATATTATTTTTTTTTTCCCTGCGGTTCAACCCGAGACAGAAGGGCAGCTGCACTGTAAGCCAATCTTGATAGTAAAGGGCTGCACGGTTTCATACCAGCGAGGCCATTAGATATATTATTAGGCAGCACAACCCAGGCTCAGGAATCCCAGGCTGAGGGATTCCAGCTGGAAGGCTCCTCCGTGCCCTAATCCCCCCCCGGTAAGGTGGGGAAGCGGGACAGCCTGCCAGCTCTCCCCGTTACATGAGCCGCCCGGGGCTGAAACCGCTCGGCTGCCGCTTTGCCAGGCTGCCGGTTCTCATGGGGGATCACGTTTGAGAAGCTGAGAAGCGAGATATTGTATTTCATGGGGCTGTTTTCCAGCTTTTTTGGCGGGGGGAGAGAACAGCGTGGTGTTAAGTATCGTCTCTCAATCTGATGCGCTCTTGTGTTCCCACTCACATCTGGCCTCCCGTTACCACCAGATGTTGGAAATCCTCCTCCACGCTCATGTCAAGCCTCAGCATCTGGCCCTGGATGTGACCTCCAGTAAGTCCCAGGAGCGGTTCTCTCTTTACCTGGACCAGTTTGTCGATCCCAAGAGCTCGATCCAGCTCTGCCAGCTCCGTCTCGTCTTTGCCGCTGAGGAAGGAGACAAGCTGCTCGAGCAGGGCTTTCTCGTCGTTCCGACCCTCCGGCGTGGTGGGAGGACACAGGAGCTCATCCAGCTGCGAGGTGATGCACTGGCTGCAGAGAGAAGAAGCCAAGAGGAGGCACGTTAAGGTTTACGAAGCGGGGAGGAGGCTGAGCTGGGAGATGCTCGAGCGACGCAGCCCCCGCAGCCATGGGGAACTCGCTCCCACCCCACTGCATCATGGATGTAGCCTCGTCCCCCGGCTCCGACACCGTCTGAGCCCGCTCAAGCTTGAGCCCTGTGCCAAAACCTGCTTGTAAGGATGAACCTCTCCAAGAAACGAAGCCCGGACAGCGTTTCAGTGAGGTTTGGGAAGAAAACTTCAGTGCTTTTGCAGGCTTTGCTTCCCACAGGCGTTTTTGGGCAGGACAGCGGGAGGCAGAGCAAAACTTCTGCCGGCACGAAAGCGGGGAGGCTTGGATGGAGCCGGAGCAGCTGGAAGCAAAGCAGCTGAAGGCAAAGGGGAACCTTTGAGCTACAAAAATAAGATTTCTGCAACGCTCGCTCAATATTCTTTGGGAATAAGATTACTATGTAATGAGAGACATTCCAATGACGTGACTAATTGGAGTCAATCGGATTTGCTGGGTCTGACACGACGAAGAGAGCTGTGGCACATCACGCTCGCAGCGAGGCACAAGGGCGAGGGCTCGAACATGCCAGCAGTTCCCAAGCAGCAGACATGTTTATCCTTTTAGCTCCAGATGAGGACCAGATGTACAGTAAGGAACTGAAGCCAATCCGACCGAGACCGCTGCAGCCAACACACGCAGCCTAATCCAGGGAAAAGAAATACTCAGCCCTGGGATTTCTTAAATTGCAGCGCGGGAGCAGAGAGGGAAGCGGGGAGACAGAGGTGAAAAGCAGGGCTGGTTTCACTCCACAGCCCAGGTCCCTGCTACTCGCTGCTTGTACCAAACCCAGTTTTTCGGTGCCAAAACCAAAGGACCGAGTTTACTGCACAGACATCGCTCTTGCAGAGGGAGGGGAGGGCGGGCTTCTTCTCCACATGAACAGGTAGAGGAGAAATTCAGGTTGGCACCATCTCTTCAGCCCATGCCGGACCTGTGCCTGCATGGCAAAAGCTGGTTTATGAAGAGATGGTGGGGACAATACAACCTTTACATAGCAAATAAACCTCCAGTGTGTCCTGCTTTGCAGCCCAATCCAGCTCGCAGAGCCTTCCCCATCCCTCCTCTCCTCCAGCACCGTGCCATGGTGGGGTTCAGAGGAGTCTCCAGGCAGGTAACGGCGGGTGAAGGAGATCTTGGACCCCGTGCATCATGTCCCCAGTTTTCTACCCAAAGGTTTTCATTCAGGCTTTTTTTAAGGCGAAAACTCTGATTCTGCATGCGGTCAGGAGGAGAAATTCAGTTACTTGCAGAGATGGTGTCAACCGCTGCTTGAGGTTCTGTAAAACATCTCCCTGGCATGGACTCCAAGTGCTGCTCCGAAAGGGCGCAGGTCGTTGGCCCCACACAGATGTCCTAGAAACCTCCGGCATCTCAGACGGCACAGGGTGCCAGCGCTGAGGCAACCAAATCGGGACCCGGGTGGCATGTTTGACCTTGGGGGATTAGAGGAACGCACGCGAGAACAGCGACCTGGACTTGGTTCCGGAAGCCTTGGACCTCGCCCAAGGTGTCCCTCTTCTGCAGAAGACACAAGAGCACTTATGCCTGAGAGGGGATGTTGTAGTCGCTCCACTTTATCAAGAGGCAAAGGCACGGGAGGATTTGGGGAACATGAGAATTAAAAAAGGTAGCTCCTGTTCCCCAGGACACCCAGTGCTGGGAGATGTGGGCACCTCCAGCTCCCTAAACAAGGCCAGGACCTCAGCCCACCTCCAGCTAACATGAACCTCCCAGCTGGGAAAACTTTACAACCCTCAAAGCAAAAAATCTAGTGGTTTGATCTTAGCCGAAATAATTATTTTTGATCCTGTAATATCTGCGGTCTGCAGGCACTGTCTGCTCGCTCCGACTGTGGTCTCCGTCAGGTGGTCAGGCAGCTGCTGGGACTGTAGCCATCTCCCAGGATGAGGGTGTCTTCCGCTGTTGTAGCATATCTGCAGGTCTTGAGGACCAAAGTCCAGAGGCTCTTCCCCAGCAGAATCTCTTCTCTTGGCTGCAGCGGAAGCAAGGTTTTGTGGTTGATCACTACGCCACTAGATGGAAGTGGCTAGATCCCACCAAGATACTGCCAAGGCAGGTCTCACCCACGGAGCTCCATCAGATCTCAGGAACCAGAGGAAACTGAGCTGGGAACCATCTTCTTCCAGTGTTGCCCCTGCCCACCACCTCTGGCAGGAGCCACCCCTGCCCAGAGACCCTAATTCAGGAGGAACAGATGCCCACCAGGACGAGCAGCCCTTTACCTCTCATTTTGCTATCATCTCATGGCCCCAGTCCATGTGTTGGCTCTACTGGTGGCTCCACCGGTGGGGAGCCCAACCTTGCTGCAGGGAGCCGATGGAGCCATGGGAAGTCCCACCACGCAGCATGGTTTTCCTTGCTTTTTCCCCCCTCAAAGCCGAGAAAATCAAATACTACCTTGTGAAACCTTAACCAGGCTGCTGTTTTAAACCGTGGTTGAAACCAAATGCAGGAACTGTGCGAGATTTGTCACCTCCGCATCTCACCAGGCTTCGGGCAGGTGCCACTGCTCCACCGATCTGACCTTGCACCTTGTCTCCTGGCACCTCCTCTGCCCCGAAAACCACCCCCGGGAGGGACTCCCTCAGGTTTTTCCCATCCGAGGGAGTCCCGGGATGCTGCTGCCCAACATCTCGCCTCCTTGACACCTGCGCGGGTCCCCAGCCTTCCACGCCAACCTGGGTCCTCTCTCAATAATCCTGCGGCAAAGGGTGAGCCAGAAGAAAATCCAGCCCCCTTCCTCCCAGCTGTGCTGGCTGGGGAGACAAAAATGTCTCCAGCCAGCCAGTCTGACTCAGCGCCTGCAGCACAGGGCTGCTGAGTAAGGTATGGTCATTTTTACCCCATAAGCAGCATTTTAAGGAACATTCGTAGCTTAAAAAACAGACTGTTTTTGCTAGCAGCTCTGCCCTTGGCCAGGTGTGCGCCACGGATCTTATCCCAACAAAATAATGGCACTGGCAAGGCTTAAAAGGGAAGTTACTTCCTTGTGGCAAGGGCTCGGGCTGATATAAATGCTCAATTAAACGGGGATTTGTTTTATCTCCCAGCTCTTTCAAGCAGCAAGAGGCTAAGTCTTTCCAGCAGAAGTCCAAGATCCAGTTGCAGCAGCGGAGACCACTTAGGAAACTCTCTTCTTGGGCTGAGCGAAGAGCTTTTAGAAATTAATCCAAATTTAGCCCCGAGAAAAAGATGTTTGGCTACCGGCTTGCTCAGATACAACTCCTACGTGTGTCTTCTTCACGACTGGAAAACAGAGACTGAGCTCATCTGCTAAAGACTTTAATTAATAGAGGAAATTCTGCCTCTCCACAAAGCAGGGCCGGGCTTTGGCAGGAGGATCCGTGTGGAGCTCATCAGTGCTGGCTCTTAAACCAGGCACCTGAAGCCCTCCCCAGGCCAGGAGGAAGATTCACCTCCTGTCCTCATCAAATCCATCTCCACAATCACCGCTGCCACAGCAAGGACTTTGGGGTGCCCCTTGCCTGGCAGGGCATCGACCGCCGAGCTCCATCAGCAGGGCTCGCCACCCTTCTGACCTCCCGTCCCAAAATATCTGACCCACAGTCTTCTCCAACCCATTTATAGCCAAGGAGTGACCTTGTATTTTGGACAGGTGATGACCTCCTGGCTGCTCCATGGGGCACGGACCCAAAAAAGGTGGCCAGAGGACCGGAGGGGGTTATTTGACCTTGGATTAAAGCTGTGATCGTTTTAGCTGAAGCCAAGCACATGCGGACTGCAAAACCACAAAACTGTCCCGTGGTTCTCCAGATCCCACCGCTGCCCTTGGCAAGAAGGGTTGCCGGAGAACACCAACCCAATATTGGCTGGGGCACTGGCAAGGGATACTGGGGATTTGCAGCATCCTTGGCTCTGCCATGGATACATGGCCATTCCATGATGATTCTATGATGATATGGGATTATTCAGGTCCAGACATAGCCTGGATGTCACCCTCCAACCCACCTTCCTTCTCTACTCGCATGTTTATCCCTAGAGAGGTAACGGATGTCATCTCTCACACTGTACCACCCTTCACATCCCATGTCCCAGCACTTTATGGCACCAGCAGCAACCACCACTGCCAAACGGTGATGGGCAGTCATGCTCGTCCCAGTTTGCACTTGCCGGGCTTCCAGGCAGGTAGCAAAGCAAGGCCACGTCTCTTTGACCCGGACAGGAGACATCCCGATGTTCTCCTGGGAAAGGCTGGAAAGCCACCAGCCCCACAGTACTTACTCTTCAGGTTTATTGAGCGCGCCTCGATTCATGGCTGCCATGCCGTTATCCGTCCAGGGGATCTGCTCCCCCATTCCTGGCTGTCCAAACTGGTGATCCGGCACCCCCATCTCCAGCTCAGGCATTCCTGGGGGGAAGAAAGAGGATGGGAGGAGGAAAAGTTAGTGCGTGGGCAGGACTCGGGCGCTGCCGGGGAGACTGGGCCAGCTCAGAGCAACGGGATGCCAACGGTGTCCTAAAGCATCCGTAAAAGGGATGCCAGAATTCACCAATTAGGGCTCTTTTCAACCCAAAGTTACAGCTATCAGGTGTGGTTTCCCAACCATTAATCATAAGCACAAGCTCCTAGGTGAAAATCCACGCGGATACTGCACACCCAGCAGATATATATGACCCTGCGAACCCAGCATGTGCAAATGCTATAAAAATGTTTCCCAATTTCAGCACACTTCTAGCAAGATTTTCAAAATTTAGGCAAGTTAGAGGGTTTCTTCTTGAAGGCAAATTGTTACTACCGAAGATTTTAGCTTAAAAAAATAGCCCACACCCATTAGCATCTTCTGCCTCTCTTCTGGACAAAAGTTAATTTGCAGAGGGAAAGGAGCCAACACAATTAAATTAAGTTGTAGCAGAACTTGGAGCCCGAGCCCAGGACAGAGAGATTTACGAGGCTGGAGGCTTTACGTCATCCCATTTGAAACTGGAATTGGGACCGAAAATCAAACGGCACCTCAGCTGAACCAGTCCATGGAGATCCAGGAGATGGAAACCAGAAGGGTAAGCACATTTCTGGCCGGGGTGGCATCTCCGTCACATCGGGATGGGCTATTGGTGGCCGCCCCTATGCCAAAACCCCAAGTTTCTAAGAGATTTGCTGATGAAGGCGGTTGCCAAAGATGAAAATCTCTCAGCTGTGCCGATTCTTTTCCCAATAAAATACGTTATTTGCTTGATTACCCAGTGCCCGGTGTCTTCGATGTTGTCACAAGGAGCCACCAGCTTCACGTGCCACCCGGACCACGGGGTTTGTTTCAAAAAAGAGAAAATAAGAGCCCTAAGGGGAAGGAGGGGGGAGAATTCCAGTTCAGGGATGCTCCGCATCCCAGTGCATGCACCGGTGCAGCAGCTCCTGACGAGCACTCCTCTATTTCTCGAAATTTCTTAAAAAAAGCCGTAAGGTTGCTTGGCAACAGGCGGATCCTGGCGGTGCCAGCGGCAGCCATGGCAGCGCCAGCCGGGCCGGGGAGGCTCGTGGCACAGTCGTGGTGCAGTCCATCCCCAATCCTTCCTCGACTCGCCCCAAAATGGTCCCCAGGCTCACTGATGCTGAAGGTCGCAGATTTTCCTGAGCACAGGGTGTGGGTGACCCTCCTCGAGGCAGCCAGTCCCGGCCGTGGCTTAACGGGTACCAGGGCAGGATGTAAAATAATAATATCATGTAGCTGCAACTGCTGCAACGACACAATGTGCAGGGCTGAATTCTGCCTCCCCTCCTGGAGGAGACTCGGAGGAGGATGAAAGCTCTTGTGTGATGCTCTCCTCGTTGAGAGAAGCTGCCCAAACCAGGAGCTCCACGTGATTCAGAGGGATTGGTTGTGTGCAGGGCTACCCGGAGTGACGACGAGTACCGGCCAGGCGCGTCCTGCATCCGCAGGCTGATGGGGACCGTGGCAGTCCCATCCCATGAGCGGGGCCAGAGCCATGCTCCGAGGCGAACGGTGTGTGGGATGCAGGGCTGATGCTCTCCTGGACCCTGGCCACCATCAGAGATGGGACAGCGGATGAATCCGGCAGCTCTTCTAGTCCCACGCTACCGTCATGAGAAAACGAGATCCGGCTCATTTACTTTCTGCACCTCATCTGCAATCAGGCTGTCATGCCGCCCCACTCCTCTACTACCTCTTCCAGATCATGTTTAGCATCCCTTGATGCACGGAGGGAAGCGGAGGAAGGCAGAGAAGCAGCATCCGTAGCCCTCCAGAGCCCAGGCTGCCAAAATGGTGAGGTCTGCGGTGTTTTGCCGTTGGCGATTTCAGCAAGGTGAGGTGAGACTGTTGCTCCTGCAGATCTCCTGACACACCACCTGTGCTCCCATCCTTGTGGAAATTAAACCTCACAGAATCACAGAATGGTTTGGGTTGGAAGGGACCTTAAAGCCCACCCAGTGGCACCCCCTGCCCTGGGCAGGGACACCTCCCACCAGACCAGGTTGCTCCAAGCCCCGTCCAACCTGGCCTTGAACCCCTCCAGGGATGGGGCAGCCACAGCTTCTCGGGGCAACCTGGGCCAGGGGCTCACCGCCCTCACACCAAAGAAGTTCTTCACAAGATCTCATCCAAATCTCCCCTCTTTCAGTTCGAAGCTGTTACCCCGTATCCTATCATTACACTCCCTGATCCAGAGTCCCTCCCCATCCTTCCTGTAGGCCCCCTTCAGGTACTGGAAGGCCGCTATAAAGTCTCTTCAGGGCCTTCTCTTCTCCAGGCTGAACCCCCCCAACTCTCTCAGCCTGTCCTCCCAGCAGAGGGGCTCCAGCCCTCCCAGCATCTTCATGGCCCTCCGCTGGACCCATGGGTCCATGTCTTTCTTGTGCTGATGCCCCATATCTGGACATAGTGCTCCAGGTGGGGNCTGGATTTGTGCCTGGCATTGCCCTGACCCAGGTGCAGGACCTTGCACTTGGCCTGGTTGAACTTCATGAGGTTTGCACGGGCCCAGCTCTCAAGCCTGTCCAGGTCCCTCTGGATGGCATCCCTTCCCTCCAGTGTGTCAACCGTGCCACACAGCTTGGTGTCATCAGCAAACTTGCTGAGGGTGCCCATGATCCCACTATCCTCGACCAGTGCCTGAGGAACCTGAGCTGCTGTCACCACTCAGGCGAGGGATTCAGCCTCTTCCAACTGCCTCCCCGGGAGCTGGGACGGACAGAGAAGTCTTTCTTTTGTCTGAAATTACACCGACGTGAAAAAAGAGAAAAGAACAAGCACGGCTTGGAAGCTCGCCACTTGTGAAAAGCTGCTGGTGAACAGCGATGCTCGAGCTCCACCCTGCAACACCTTTTCTCCCCTGGGACCCCCTGGAAAGCCGGAGCGTAACCTGGAGAAGGTGGAGAGGAGCGGATGCCACGGCTGTACGTACCTGTGTCGGGCGGGAAGGGGTTTGGTGCGGTCACCGTGCCCCTGCCCTGCTGGGACGGCCCGCGGGCGGCGTGCGGGCTGCTGCCATTGCTCGCGGGACAAGGAACCGGCCTCAGCTGCGCTGGCTCCAGAGGGTCGCAGAACTCAAAGGGGGGCCGACCAGCCTGCACGCCCTGCCCGCTGGTCATCGCTAAGGATTCATTAAGTTATTAAAAAAAAAGAAAAGAAAAAAAATGCACAAGTCAGTTCTCTCCCCAACGCTCGTTTCAAGATCCCCATCGCTCAGCAGATGCCTCGCCCCGCCAGGAAGGGAGCCGGCGTGGGTAAATTTGGAGGGCAAGAAGGGGCTCGCGGTGGGATGTCACCTCGCCTAAAGCTGAAAGCTCGGTCCCACGTGTGGCTCGGTCACCCGCAGCCACCCTGGGGAAGCACCCCCAGGGTCACATGCGATAGGTGACACGGCTCCTGCGTGCTGTGCCACGCTGTGTGAAGGTACGGGGATGCAGGAGCCACGCTGGCACCCAAAAACCAGTAGCAGGAGCTTAAAATAATCAGCTGGGCGTAACAATTAAAAATAATCAACCAGACATAAGAAAGGTAGGGGTGATGGGGCATTGCAGCCACCTAATGTATATAGAGAGGTTTGGAACGCTGCTAAAAGGAGGGTATCGGGACTGGAGTTGAGTTACAGAAGCTGAAGCGCAGCTCCCTCGCTCCACGTAGCCACATCAACCAGGTTCTGCTCCCTCCGGGAGGGAACCCCGGAGCAGGAGCCACGTCCCCCCCTTTATGACTGGCAGCAAGTTGGGAGCCTCAGCAGCGATGCTGCCCGTGCCGGCCTCCTGCCTCCGCAGCCCTCATCTATCACCTGCTGGCTTTAAATCAATTAAAATGATGTCGTTAGGCCTCACGTTATCCTAATTTTTATTTAGACAGGGTTTTTGCAAGTTCAGCTGCCGTTTGCCATCAGGGAGCACATCTCAACTGCTTACGCTGAGCTGAAAAATGAATGTAAGGGGCAGCCTTGCAAGTGGGTGGCCACCAGCTGTGGCTGTTGGCAACCCCCCTCCCAGGCAGCAGCACCTCTAAATCCACGGGGACTGGCTCAGGGGTGCGTCGCTGCCGCCCCGCAGGAGTTAAACCCGGCGGCAGGGCCTTCAGCGAGGCTCGCGGTGGGTCTCCCGGGTGGTAACTGCTGCTACGTTAGACGCTGTAACCCAGGAGGGCAGCAGTCGGTATCCCAAGCACTCGCACTGCAGCCCCTGCCACAACCGTGCTCGTCCTCCCCGCTCACTTGGAGGCAGGATTCCCTTTTCTCCGAAGGCAAGAAGCCCTGCTCTGAATTATGGGGGAGCATTACGAGTGTCTCCGCTGCTGAAGGTACCAACCATCTCAGCCCTGGGACAAGCGGGTCCTTGCCAAGGAACTATTAGGCTTGAGCAATACGCTTGTGCGCGATGAATTCAGCTCGGAGGCGACGGGTCAAGTGGTCCATGGCTACAGCCGCGGGGCTGACAGCTCCTGTTCACCTCCCAGACACTTCCCCGCCGGAGGAGAGGCACAGCACGGCTTCCCGGTGCCTCCAGGCTCAATGCAGCCATCACTCATCACCCTTCCAGCATCCATCTCTTATGCCCGACCCTGTACATCTTCTATGAGCCCGTACTCCAATTTCTGAGACCCCTAACTCCTCCCCTGTGATTTCTCGCAGGCAGGGAGACGTTGCGACCCATAGCACTTTGCTCCAGAGCCCACCTGCAGCCTGCAGAGGGATTGTTTGGGGGGGGTTAGAGACCTGCAAGCCATTACTCGGCGGCACGATGCTGCGCTGCCCTCGGAGGGTCTCCCCTTAGTGCCCAGGGTGGCTTCACCCCATCTCAGGGCATGGTTTGGGCCACGGTCACACCACCACGTTGCTTCTCCTTCTGCTAAGATGCTCCTACCCTTTTAAAGGCTCCGTTTTTGCAACCCGAGTCCTCCGAAAATATCCCAGCCCTGCCTGCCAGACCCGCCCCGCTGGCTTCTTGCTGGGCTGGGACCCAAAACCTTCTCATCTCCATTTGCCGAGCAAGTAACAGGACGATTATCCCTCCCTGGGTAGGATGCAGACCAGCAGCTAACTGGTTTATACTGGGCCCTGTCCCACCGCTCGCTCTTCCTTCCATCTGCTCTGAAAGCTGCACTTCAGCATTCAAGACTCAGCGTGATTTGCAGCGGCAGCGATACAGGGATGTGACAGGTAATTATATCCATGAAAAATCAAGCATGGGAGAGGAAAAGCCGCACGGGGCTGGGATCGGCTCCGGCATGTTGCTGTGGGGATGCTGCGGTACCAAAGGGGACAGATGAGCATCCCTCACGCCACGGGGCTTGGGGCTGGCACGGGGACATCCATCACGGCAAGCGCGTGGCGTGGGCTCTGACCGAGCATGCCGCGATGGCAGGAGCCGCTGGGTGCAGTTATTTGGGCAAATTTATGCTGCGATCGGTAAAAGCTTGCTTTTCCCACGGCAGATGCGGGCAGTCTGGGGGGAATAGCTGTGCCTGTAACTGCCCATCCCGGGGAAGCCCATCCCGAGGAGGCCCAGCTTCAGCCTCCAGCCATGGGCTCCACCTATGCTTTTGCTACGAAACACCCTGAATTTATTATTTGCCCGCAGGCTCCTTCAAGAGAGAAATCCTAATTTTTACTTGGGTAAAACTGCTCACTTTGGAGAAAAATCAAGTCTTTTTTTTTTTTTGGCACCTAGAAAAAACTCCCGACGCTACACCTGGGCATACCAAGTCTCAAACCCCTGTCTGGAAAGAACAGCGATGCTTTCAAACCTCCAACACCTCCGGCTGAGCCTGCCTTGCTCCCTCGCCACCACGCATGTCTCACAGGGACGGTATCCTGTCCTCTTAACCACATCACTGCTGGGGTTTTTTTGCAGGGGAACCACGGGGTTCAGCGCCACCACCTTTGCACCAGACAGCAAAGCTCAGGTCCCCCAGAGCATCACCACGGCCGGATCCGGGACGGTGGTACCCCAGTAGAGCTGGTGATGGAGGAGACTCTCCCCTCCCACCCCTTGACGGGGACCCTGTTGTGGGGGGCAAGTGCCGGTGTTCCCTGGGGGTGGACACATACGGTTGAGTCCCGTGGGGGCTCTGGCAGCGGTGCTGGGCTGCAGGGGGGCTGCCAGCATCTCCGGTTTGACGGTGACACCGGCCACGCCGCTCTCGCTCCTCTCCGGTCCACACAAGCCGGGCATCTGAGCCGCCTTCTCCAGCGAGGGCAGGAGCTGGTCCAGCTGCTCCAGTTCGGCAGCAAACTAAGGAAGGAAAAAAAAATCACGGCTGGGTGATTCAGCCCGAAGAGCAAGACCGAGCGCCGCTTTCACACGCACGCAGCCTCCCCACGCTGCTCCCCCCAGCCCTTCGCTTGCCGAAACACCCAACGTCTCGCACGGATAGAGAACCGGCCCCGCATCCCTCTGCCCAGCCGGACACAGACCCTGGGGGGACAAGGACTGTCCCCCCCTCCCCGAGCTTGGTCCTCGGTGACAGCTTTGAGATGCTCACACGCTGCAATTAGCATAATTATTAACGGTATATATAACCTCCAGCTATTTAAAATGGGAGATAATTTGCTTTGTTAATATACATATGCTTACGCTGAAAGTATAATAATGAAAAAATGGTCTTTTCTAAGAAACAGAAGTGACTTTTTGGAACAAGTGTCCAAAACCAACGCCAGCCTCGGGCATGTAATTACCCTCAATGGGCTAGTAAAATATCATTCAGCTTTTCCAGCCTCCATCAGCGCTAGGAGTGGAAGAGTAGAGGTTTAGCCCGGGGACGCAAATAAATGGGAAAGTTACTGGGAAAGGGATTTGCACCAGTGGCTGTAACAGCGGCGCTGTAAAGCAGCAGGTTGGGATTAAAGGGGCTGAGATAAATGAGCTTTGGCTAAAAAAGAAAAATATCTCAAGGGAAACTAAACGCGTTAAAATCTAAGGACGCATACTGCATCCAGAAGAGCCCCCCCTCGGCGTTAGGGAAAGCCTGGCCATTAACACGGGGTAATTAATAGAAAACTCGAACAGCACGAGGGAAAATCTTTGCATTTGATAAAGGGAATGAAGCTCCGGTCTGGAGAAGATGGAGGAATTGGGCAGGAACTGGGATCCTGGCTCTGCCCTTCGCCGGCTCACGGAGCAGCGTTAAAGACCTCTCCCCAAGGTGACCACTTTGTCCCTTGCCAGAAGAAACCATGGGAAGTTTCTCCCTAAATCCCGGCCTGGAAATATTTCGTATCTCAAATAAAAGCCTCCAAACCGGTGGCAATCCCAATCGCCACTGCAGACGCTTCCAGTTTCACCTCCACGGATGGCAAATGGTACAAAGGTCAGAGAATTGCCAGGAGAACTGCAGCTGTGGATGGACCTTGGGATGGACCCTCCAACAACGGTGGCTCCATCGAAATCACGAGCCCCCGAGACCCGAGAGACCCCGCTCATGCTCCTCACCGTGGCACAGATTTCCTTCTCGACCTTCACTGCTCTTTTTTCCCCTTCCCTACAGTCTCACGGTAGCACCGGGGTAGATGAATTGGTATTTTCAATACATATGACAGGCCACGCGCTGGTTTTTCCTTTACAGCGGCATTTTGTGAATTAAATGGCGTTTAGACAACGCTGACGATGAAAAGTGCCCCATGAGCACTTTACAATTTCTACAATTTATGCAAATTACAATTTATAATGGACTAACCAGTCTTTTTCTTTCCCCCCACCCGTATCCTTTCCATCAAATCCTAACCCCAGAGCTCGGAGAACCAGAATATTCTCCTAAACCCAGGCTCACAGAGAGAATTAAACGCAGCAAGTTCAACTCCTGCAGCAGGCTGCACCTCTCAACTCTTCCAAATAATGCAATTTCTTGACCAAGCAGAATTTCTTTAAAGCTCAAGTTTGCAAAACAAAGAGAATTGAAGCAAATGGGAGACATCCACGATACGAGCGAAATACATCTTGACTCCATCTCCTCCAGCAGGGAGGTCATTCTGGAGGCAGAGGGAGAAGAAGGGCACAGAGGCATCCAAAATGGACGTGGAGACAAAACAAGGGCAGTGAAGTTCTTGCGTTGCTCGTTGGGTTTGTGAAGAGGCTGGAGGACGGAGAGGTGGGAATGAAGGACACGTGGTGGGAGCAGGGTGGGATCAGTTGTTTTCTGGAGCACCTGAACTTGCACGTGGAATCTGTGCCCATTTTAATGGGTACTTTATTTCTCCTCCACGTCCAGAAAACACATGGCTGGAGAAGCTGAGGCCATCCAGTCCTGCTCAGAGAAAGCTCCGATCTCCACGACCTATTTCTGTCCCCAGATGGGTGAGAAAACCCACAGTGTGAGGGATGGAGGCTCAGGATGGATGAGTATTTCCAAAGAGCTTCTTCTTCCCCAAACCTCCAGTTCCCAGCAAAAACAAGGTTCCAAAACCAGAGACAACCAAAAGGCAAACCAAGGGACAGGATCTCATCTCTGCCCTTCATGCCTCACCCAGCCGGCTCATGGGATGCCCCACGCATGAAATCAGCTCGGCGAAGAGGACAGAGATGCTTCCAGGTGGTACCCAGCCAGCAAACCTTCATCCCTGGCTGGACCTTCCCGTGGAGCACAGGCACTTCTCCTCCCAAGCCATCCCATGGGGATCTTGGGCTCTCTGTCGTCACTCCTCTTTTCTTCTTCTTTTTGAGAAAAGGATTCTACCCTGCTTGTGAAAACAAGCTGAAATGTAGATTCAGACCAAAAAGCAAATTAAAAAGAAGGTAAAACTTTATTCTTCATGGAATCAAAGAATAGTTTGGGTTGGAAGGGACCTTTGAAGATCATCTGATCCAACTCCCTGCCATCGGCAGGGACATCCTCCACTAGACTGGGTGGCTCAAAGCCCCGTCCAACCTGACCTTGAAGACCTCCAGTGGTGGGGCACCCATGACTTCCCTCTGGACTCCACCATGCACGCGTGGTGGAGCTCTGCCATGCGCAGGCAGCGTTACCTGCTCCCCAGCACCGTGCCCAAGGGCAGAGAGAAGACAATCTGACCTGAAGGGAAGTCTCCTCTTCACCTAGCTGAAGTTCAGCTCGTGCCTTAAAGCACAAGGATGAAGAGCCCTTCCAAAACCTTGCTCAAGCTTTTCCTTCCATTATTTTTTAACTCTTGTAATTCCTATTAGCTCTTTCCCAAGTCCTACCCAAATATTTCTTGTTCTCATCCCATGAACAGGTGGCTCGGAGCAAACCCGGGGTGTTTCCATAGGATACATCCAGGAAGGAAATGATTCCTCCAAGGCTGAAGACGTGCTGCACAGCCTGCCCCACAATTAATGTTGCTCCTAATTGACATATTGATTTTCAAAATAATCACACATGAAAACAAAAATCCAGCAAGTGCTAGATTTTATCTGCAATGGCAGCTCCCCCTCCCCACACCGCACCAAAGCAGCCTGTAACAGAAAACACGTGGAAACGAAACTCTGTCCTTAGCTGCTGAGCAGTGAAGGGTTGTTCACTCCTCGGAAAATCCATTTTAAGACTCCGCAAACCCTCTCCAGCCTCTTTTGTTAACTCTTTGGAAGCGCTCGGTACGGTGCAACGTATAATCCTGACACTCTCCAGCTGCCTGGGGAGGGATACTTGGAACCAAAAAGCCACGAAGGAGCCTAAAAATGCTCGTCTGCTTCCAACAGCGCAGGAGAGGGGCTTATAAACACATCCAGGCTCCAGTCATCCACGCTCCGCGTGCCTGTTTGCGAGCAGAGCACGATTAGCTAGCACAGCCTCGTTAAATTAGTAGGGCTTTCTGCCCTCTCTGAAGGATGGTGCACCTGGAACCAACACTGACGGTCAGCAAAGATGGTCTGCATCGCCGGCCGGCAAGTGGATCCTGCACGTGGATGTCTAGGAAACCAGGCAAGCAAAGCTCTTCCCATGCCCTGGTGTTTCGCCTAATTTCAGCTACAACCGAGCTCCTCGACACGCTCCCAGCTCCGTGAAAGCAGGCTGGGGTGGCTCCATCCAAGAGCCTGCACATCTCCCGGCAGGATGCAGGAGCACTGCGGTGGGGACTGGGCTCACTGGTGGGTACTGGTGGGTACCAGGTTCACTGCCCACCTGCAAGCTCCAACGTGCCTCCCAAAATAAGCACATCTTAACTTGGGTCCTCCTAATCTGGGGGCAATTTCCATTAACGTAGATGATGGATCTCAAATGGGAGATGATGGGGGAGGACGCACCATCCAGCGAGCCGATGACACCAGGAAAGTACATTATAGAGTTAAGGAGTTCGATTCCCCCTCGCCTATAGGATAACCGACCGCGACTTCCAAGCCCTTAACCTTATTAAAAGACTTATTGCGTATTTGTCATTCCAGGCTCTCCGAGCGCTGTTATTCATCCCGTATCTCCAAACGCCGGCAGCCGTATTTGCCGCAGTCAGTAAGGAGGCGATCAGCCCTGCTCTTCATGTCAGCCGCTCTCTTCTCTTTGCTTAAAAAGGATTAAGCAGCCTTATCCATGTTACCATCTCCCCTGGCTTTCAAAAATAAGACATCTCTTCTATTCATAGCTGCGTGTAATGAATATTTATACACCCAAATCTCTATTGCAGAGATCTGTCACTGGATTATTCAATTTAATAATACTTTTAGGATAAGTAAAAGGCCCGCATAATTGCTAATCTCAGCCAACAAGAAGGCAAGGGATTGAAAATTCCCGAGGACGCGAGCCCTGAATGTGCCCAGAGATGCAGAATTAAGAACCTTTTTGCGTGGCAACACGCACGTGGTCTTCTCCTCACTCAAGCCCACCGCCTGCAGCGATGTGCTGCGTTTCTTTCTCATTTTTATACACCTCAGTAAAGTTTCTCCTTTTCCCTCCCACCATTGCCTTGAAGATCTGAGCTGCCAAAATGTGAAACATCTGGACAAAAGGGGATAGCACTGGTGCTGGAGAAGGTGGCACCAGCATTGGAGGAGGTGGCACCAGCACTGGAAGAGGTGGCACCAGCATTGGAGAAGGCAGCATCAGTGCTGGAGAAGGTGGCACCAGTGCTGGAGGAGGTGGCATCAGCGCAGAAGGTTGCGGCAGCCACAGGGCATCTCCCCATGCTTCTCCCAGCCCCACCGCCTTGCTGTGGAAGGAGCATGCCAGCAGGTTTGGGGGCAACTGCCCCCAAAACACGACTTGTTGAGAGCGTCCCACCAGCGTGGCTGCAGATGGCTCAACTCACCTGGCCCTGCGTCTCCAGCTTGACCTCCTCCGCAGCAGGAGGTTTGGCGAGCGGCACCGGGGTCGTGTTACAGGGCTCCATCTGCTCTGTCTTCTCCACCTTCACCTTCACGTCGTCCAGGCTCAGCGCCGGGGCTGCAGCAAGCTCCTTCTCATCCTTGTCCAGCAGATAGCGCAGGAGCTGGTGATCCTTGACATCTTTTTTCTTCAGCGCATCTGGCTCCAGTTTGATGTCCGGCGTTCCCGGCAGTTGGCTCTGAGCCGTGGGGGTGGTGGTGGGGTTCGGGGCGTTCTCCTTCTTCTCGTGCTCCATGGCCAGAGTGGTAATATCGGAAGGGCTGCCCTCCTGAAGGAGTCTATGCAAAATCTTGTGCCGCTCGGTCAGCGAGCTATGGGAGGAAGGGCAGGTGCTGCTGGGAGGGTTGCTGGAGGCCAAGGTGCCAGCGGTGCCCGCGCAGGCTAACGAATCTTTGCAGCTCGTGTCCGCATCGGCGTGCCGAAGCTGCTGCTCCGCCGTGGTGGCCAGGAGCTGGACCAGCTTGTGGCTGGTGGCTTGGGAACACTTGCTGTCCCCCTCTGAGAGCCGGTCGCCGGCGTGCAGCATGCCCGAATCCAGCGGTTTGCCATCCCCTGAACCACCATCTGACTGGATCATCTCGCTCAGGATGGAGGCGATCTCTTTGCTGTCCTTGGACTCTGTTTTCATGGGTTGCATGGCGAGGCGGCCGGGCGAGCTCTGGGAGCTGAGCTGTCTCAGGACGGGGGGTGGCGTGGAGTAGCCCACCGGTGTGCTGGGACCTTCCGTCAGCCCCTGCATAGAGTTTATGGGGGCGCTGGGAAAGGGTCTGGCGCCACCAGTGCCACCGCCGCCCCCGCTGCCGCTGTTGGCCATGCCCACGGGGGAGTGCATGGTGGGCATGGTGGGCGAGAAGGGGTTGCTGGGCACTCTGGGTCGGGGCACCAGCCCTGGGCTGACCCGATGCCTCGGAGACATGAACTGCGGTGGGGTAATCCCTGGACTATTCATGGGGGAGCTACTGAGGTTCAAAGTGTGGTTACTGTTCTGGGGACCGGCTTGTCCCTGGCTTAAGGCAACGTTGGCTCCTATCTGGTTCCCAGGTGAACATCCAAAGCTGGTTTGGCTGGTGCTGGAGTTGCTGTTGTGGAGGCCGGCGCCTGGCTGCTGGTTCACGTTGGTAGCCAACATGCTGCCGTTGGAGGGAGGGATGGAAGGCGGCAAGGCCATGCCTTGTCCTGGGGAGATGCTGGGGTTCAGCGAGGGGCTGACCCGGGGAAGGGACATCGCGGAGTTAGTGTTCTCCTGGGGTGAGAGCATGCCGTGATCCCTGCAGGAGATGAAAAGGAGAGGAAAAGTCACAAGAGGCTTTGCCCAAACCATTAGTGTCGCTCAGGCAGCTCCTGCCCCCCATCCATGCTGCAGAGCTCTGAAGCCTGGAGAGCAGCAGCTCGCAAGCCCTGGTGGTCTCAACCTTCCCATCTCCACCAGCGCTTCTGGATCCATTTCAGTAGCATGGATGGAGTGCAGCAGCTTTAGCATCTCTCCAGAAATGTGAGGCTCCTCGGGACCACAGCCACTCACCAGCTAAACCTCGAAGGCATCACCTTCTCTAGGTCTTACGTTCCCAGACAGCTGGAGGAGGACCATGCTCCAACTGCATTCCCCTCCACCCCAGCCCCCTCACATGTCCCCAGCATGGCCCAGGCCCACAGCCTCACCTCTCCCTGTCCCGCCAGTTTGTCACAGCCTCTCCCTCCCCAAATATTTTAAGTTCTCCAGGGCAAGGCAGAAATCTGAAGCACGTCTATAAATCTCCACCTGAACTCTCGGGGCCACCTCTTTGCAAAACAAGAATAATCCAGAGCGACAGAGCTGCCATCGGGCTGGTTTTCAGCATCACGTTCCTCATGGGAATCACATCTCCAAACCAGCACCACAGATCACCAGTGGATCCTCTTCCACTGTAGGGAACGGGCCTTTTGATTCCCGGATTGCCCACCTGGGCACTGGCATGGCTCGGTAGCGGCAGAGCGGGGACGTACCTGTCGATGACGTGGATGCCCATGATGAAGGGCTGCATCTCCGGACTGGAGGGGTAGCAGAGCTTACACTTGGTGTGGGCGCTAAGCACCGTCCCGTCGCTCAGGGTGAATCGGTACGAGGGGCTGAAGGCCGTGCCGCGTGTCATCACTGGAGGAGACAACCAGAAACATGTCAATTCCCTTCGAAACTCAAGCCAGAACCCACAACACCCTGCAAGCACCGGGAGGAGGATGGAGGGAGCAGAGAGGGAGGACCTGCCAGGTCAACCACCTTCCCAGCAAACAAAACCACAGGCTGCGCGTTGGCTAACCCCACAGACCCAGAAAATGAGAGGGTTACGAATAACCACAGCGGCACAGAAATCCTCCCGGCTGCTTCACCAGCTCCAAATCCGCATCCTGCAGTGGGTAAATCTAAATCCAGCCAGCACTGTCCTTGAGTGCTCAGAGCTTCCGAAGGGGCAGTCACTCAATCACCAGTGGACGACCCACAAGCTGACGAAGCCCAGCCAGGCTGGGGGGGTGCAGCAGGACGCTGCCGCTGCAACCCTGGCAGAGTTACAGCTCTCCGGAGGCTCAGTGACCTCCTGCTCCTGCCTTCCTCCCGATGCCTGTTGTGAGCATCTTCGCCAACACAGCAAAGATGCTCAGCAAAGAGCCAACGCAGCAAAGATGCTCATGAAAGAGCCGACAGAGCAAAGACGCTCACAAAAGAGCTTCCGCTTCTTCTGCTCAGACACTGAGGATGGTGTTTGCGGATGGCACAGGAAAAAAAAAATTAAAATAATCACATTTAGCTCATATTTGTTTCAATTCTGTATTTCGTGAAGGGTGAGAGGGAACCTCCCAGCCTGAGGAGCTTCTCCAGTGTTAGTCAGCCCTTTCCCCTCTCCCTTTGGCACTTTGCGATTATTATTACAGCATTTGTTTTTCCAGAAAGCATTTATCCGGCAAGGAGGACCGTGCTCCGGCTTCTCCTTGCAGCTCCCGCTGCTCGGCAGGAGAGCGCGCCAGCGAGGAAGAGGAGCCCGTTACCTTCTTGAAAGAGCTGTTTGGCGTAAGATGGCTCTCTGCCCTGAGGCTGGAAGAAAGCGTAGATGCATTTCCGCACCAAATCCTCCCAGCCCGTCCTGCCGGCAGCTCTCAGGGAACTGGTGTCAATGGAGATGATTTTACCTGGGCGGAGAGAGAGAAGCCACGTTACTCAAGCACAGCATGAGAAGTCCCTCAGCACACATAGGTCCATAAATGTGGAAAAATGAAGCCATGTCCTATTTGGTGTGAGGCAGCAGTGGCAGGAGCACACACGGATGTCCTCCAGAAGGAGATGGAGGTTCAAGGAGTTTGCTCTGGAGCACACACTGACCTCTACACACACCTTGGCCAGCCAAATCAGACACAAAACCCAACAAGAAGCACCTTTGTGTGAAGGGACTCTCGCTGCTCCAGGGCTGAGGTCCCCCGATTCACATCCTCACCTGGTGGGACACCCTGCCAGCCACCGTGCCCACACCAGGGGGTCCTCCAAGCAGGACCTGCTGCCTGCTTTCTCCCTCAACATGAAACACCAGGCAGCTCTGCTGGTTGTTTTACAGCCATGGGCAGGGAGCAGTGAGCAGAGGAAACATTCATTAAGGATTTTCAGGCTGCAGGATGTCCAGGGCGATGACTAACTACCAGAAAGAAGGTCACCAGAATGGTTAGAAAGCAGTATTTGGCCAAGAGCAAACCCGAATCTGAAAGCTGGCGACTGTTTCATTCCCGTAAATCAGCAACCTCAACAGCACCCCAAAATCCAAGGGAGCAGAGAGGGGCTGCATGCAGGGTGTGGGTCTGGTGTATTGGACCACTTGAGGTGTCAACTCAGTTGAGGGGCCTCCAGTTGAGGTGTCAACCACATTGCTCCTAGCGGGCAGCGCTGCCGTTTGCGAGGACAGGACCACGCTCACGCTACAGGGTCCTGCACTGCACCGCCGGCCTCTGACCCCCGGGGACAACAAATCCTCCGGAGCCAGGACTCCCCGGCATCGCTGGGACATTACCTGTGGTGTCTTGCTTGGTCACAAAGGATTCCGAAGGGGTGACGGCTGCCGGTCGAGGTAATCGTCTCGCAATGCATATCAGACACGACTGGAAATCTGCCAAAGCAGGAGAAGGGACCGGGAACATGAAAATCAGACGTTACAACCACCGCTTGCAATTCAACATTTTAATTAGAATACCACTGCTGAGCTTGATTGCCACGTCCTGCCCTGGAAGTGTTTACCCCGAGCGATCCTCCGGCCCTTCAAAGTGAGTAGGCTCTATCTAAATTCTGTAAAGTTTGCTGGAAAAGAGGTTTCCAGTGCTTGGAGAAATTAATTGTACAGGCTTTTTGGATCTGGCAGTATTGTACAATAAAAGTCAGCACTAAAAGCCAGCAACTGTCGGCTTCAGGCAAAGTATTTGGTCATAAAATACCATAATTTATTCCTTCCAGTCATGATCCCCTGTGTAAACCGCAATGGATTAATCCAGCTAATGCGCTGGAAAATAATAGCCGGGACACTGAAAGGAGAGTTAGGGCACTTGCACGAAAGCAACGGTCCCCACGGCGCTGAGGGACCCCTGCCCATCCCGAGTCCCTGGGCAGAGATCTGCCTGCAGGCAGCTCATTCAGCCCAAAAACGTGCGGGCAGCACCATCGTCTGGCAGCGGCAAAGGCACAAGGTGGGGTGTCGGGCACCCACGTCACTCGCTGGGAAGGTGCTGCAGCCAGAGAGCTTTGGTGGGTCATAAAATATTGCTCCTTCTTTAAGGAATACTGACTGCAAGCAGCCCCGAAGGACCAGAGAAGCCGGGATGGCTGGAAGGCAGCGGCTTGGAGGGGAAGGGTGAGCAAGGAGCTGCAGCAAACTTCAGGCATCTCCCCAACTGTCTCCCCCGTGCCGGGCATCGTCTGTGCTGGGCCAGGAATAACCAGCCCCACCAGGCAGGCCTGTGGGTGGTGGTTGGTCCTCCTCCTGCCTGTCCTGGTCCCCACTTTGGTCCTTCCCTTGCCTGCACTGCCACCTCCACCCCAGTCCTCCTCCTGCCTGCTTTGACATCCCTGGTCCTCCCGCCTGCACTGCCATCCCCATCCCAGTCCTCCTCCTGCCCGCACTGCGGTCCCCACTCCAAAGGCAGGGTCGGAAGCAGAGGATGCTCTCCCCTACCTTCTCCTTCCTCCTTGAAGGACTTGGGCTGGGAGACGGTGAAGCACTGCATCACCTCGTAGCGCTGACGAGCCTCCTGGTTTTCCGCGCCTGGCTCATCGGGCGGCCGGATCAGCATCCTGCAGCTGAAGGTATGGCTGTTGCGCCTGGTCGCTTCTTGAGGCCAAGGGACTCCATTCACTGGGAGAAAAGAGAAGAGTTATTAGAATCACAGAACCATAGAATTGTTATGATTGGAAGGGACCTTTCAGATCATTGAGTCCAACCATCAGCCTAACACTGACAAAATCCACCACTACCCCACGTCCCTCAGCACCACGTCTGCCCGGCTGTTAAATCCCTCCAGGGATGGCGACTCCACCACTGCCCTGGGCAGCCTCTTCCAATGCTTCACAACCCTTTCCATGAGGAAATTGTTCCCAATATCCATCCTAAACCTCCCCTGGCACAACTTGAGGCCGTTTCCTCTTGTCCCATGGCCTGTTCCTTGGGAGAAGAGCCCGGCCCCCCCCGGCTACCCCCTCCTTTCAGGGAGCTGGAGAGAGCGAGAAGGTCTCCCCTCAGCCTCCTTTGCTCCAGGCTGAACGCCCCCAGCTCCCTCAGCCGCTCCTCACCAGACTCCTGCTCCAGACCCCTCCCCAGCTCCGTTGCCCTTCTCTGCACACGCTCCAGCCCCTCAGTGTCTTTCTTGGCGTGAGGGGCCCAAACCTGGGCACAGCCCTCGAGCTGGGGCCTCACCAGTGCCCAGTACAGGGGGAATTAGGAGCTGTGCCATGCTCCCCCCACCCGCCTGACTTCCTGAGGGCCTGTTGGACAAGGGGATAGAAGGAAAAGCACCGGCATGGGGGAAGAAACCAGCTCGCTGCCCAGGTCAGGGACGAGCCGAGAGCAGAGCGGGGGCACAGCCCTCCCCACCAGCCCCCAGGACTCCTTCAGAGCTGCTGAAGAGTCCGGGCCCAGACCCACGCTGCCAGCCTGGCCCTAACAGCACCTCCAACCCCAACTGAGATCATCACATCATCGTTGGAGTCATCACACTGACATTTATGAATCGCTCGTTACATCGCTGGTAGGTGCTATCATCTCCATCTTACGGGCAGGGAAACTGAGGCACGGGGTCTGTGAGTCACTTCCAGAGCTTGGGAAGACTCCTGCCTCTTCCTGTTGTACTTGAAATCCCTCCAAAGCGACGCTCCCGGGACTTCTCCAGCAAGTCCAGCCAAGAATCTCCATAGAAGTTAATTTTTTCTTTGCTTCCTCCCCATTTCTGGGGTAAGTCAGTAGCGAGACCTTCTGGTACCGCAGCAGCAAAAACCTTCCCTTTTGATTCTTTTCTATAACCTGGCTTTTCCAAAAACCTCTGGGCACCAGCTAAAAGATTTTGCTAACCCTCTACAGTATCTTCATGGGTATCTGTATTCAACCCAAGTGATTTTGCCACCAGCAGATTATCAAGTTTTCATGCAACCTGATCTACAAGAAGAGCTGAGGGGCTGGTAACATCCAAGGAAAGACAAAATACAAAGCCTTAAACTGGGTAACCACAGGAAAAAGACGACGCCTGAACTTCTAGAGGCTCCATCTGACGAGTGCCCAGAGATTTAGGTGGTTTAAGACATCACTGTATTTACCCAGAAGGAAGACAAGTATGAATTTAAAAAACAAACCAAAACAAAACTATTTTTAAGTCAGGATACTTGGAAAAGGCTCATTTTCTTTTGTGTTTCTTCAAAGGTGTGAGTGGATGAGGGATCAGTGATGTCTCACCAGCGGCAGGCGCTCAGAGGATGCTCATCTCCAGTCAACAAATTAAACCTTCTGATTCGGTTGCTTCCAACACCCCACAAGTGCCTTCACCACGCAATGAGTCCTCCCACCCTCCCAACTCTTCGTTGTCCCGATGCAGGGGACCACCGTGAGCTCACCGCTTGGACCGTGACCTTCTCACACCCCAAGGCGCACCACATCCCCATGCTACATACTCAGGCTCTGAAACCAGACGGGGACAATCCCCCCCTCCAGCTGGGAGGACATCTTAAATGGACTGGGATAAGCCAATGGGCTCAGTCGCCCCAAATCAACACCTCAAAATCCTCCTCCTCAATTCCCTAAAGCTCCTACATGCGCCCCTCGCTTCGGGCAGACGAGTCGGTTCTTCCCACCCACGAGCCAGAAGTTTTCTTAGTAGAGGAAGACAAAGGGAAGATGACTTGAATATTGCCATCCACCAGCTATTTAGTCAAAAATCTAATATTATTTTTTCACTGCCTGGATGTATTTCACTAGGCAAAGATTTATGGGTCATGACCTGGCTTGGGTACAGCTCTGAATTTCACAGTAAACAGTATTTAAAAAAAATAATAAAAATATAAATAAAAAAATATAAGGCCAGCATCACTGAAGACACAACGGCATTTTCAACAGCGCTCTCCAAGCACCAGCTGATTAAAAAACCCACCTCAAGGGTTTTCTTACCTAGAGACTTCGGCAACAAGTTCTTGACGAACTCGGCGTGATCGCCCACGTGCAGGATGCTGTAGACACTGGTGTTCATGAGCTCCTCCTGGTTATAACCCAGGTAGCCAGTCACGTTCTCGGAGACGAAGACGATCCTCCCTTCGCGGTTCACAACGAAGAAGAAGCCATCCAACGCCTGCAAGGGAATAAACCCGGGCAGCATGTGGGCAGCGGGTCCCAGAGCGGGTCAGGATGCTCCTTGACCATGGGCAACCTTCCTCTGCCTCTCATACCTTGGCTTCATCCCCACTCCGTACCACAGCAGTGATCAAATAACAGCGTATTTGCTTAAAACACATATTCAGGTCTGCAGCCTCCTCTGCTAAGGACGTCCCTGCCACCGAGAACGGTGCCAGCGGAGGAGAAAAAATCCTCTTCCAAGGGCCAGAGCAGTCAGGAAGGCTCTAATTTGGCAAGCCACCGAAATTGAGCATATGCCCGATTTGCTTAATTACAGCCCAAGAATGACAGAGCCTTTGCCTCATGCAGAATAACAGGGGTTTTCCACGCATTTAGGATGCAAGCGGCAAATTCAGCCCTGCGATCGAAAGGAGGAGGATAAGCGCGACCCAGACTCAACCATACAACATCTTCTGCTTATTTTAACGAGGACACCATCAAGGTTTTTAATTCACTGCCGCGGTACGGGCAGGTAACGCTTTCTGGTGCTACGGAAAGCTCGGAGCGGCGGAGCCCAGTGCAGTGAGGAGCCCTTGAGAAGGCTGATCACTGATTTATGCTCTTCCAAGTGTCCGTCACCTAAAATGTTTCATCCAGGCAGGTTTTCCTGCAGTCTATTTCCTCCTTATCCTGCTCATCAACATCAAGCTCTGCTGGATCGTGATCCTGCAACTAGATCTGGCCATATTCCGGAGCGGGAGATGGTGCAGGGACAGGAGAAACTCGGGATGCCCAAAAATCGGTACCCGCAGCATCGCCCTCTCCTCCCCGTCCTCCCGCTTGCCCATGCCAGCAGAGAGTTCGTCTGATGGAGAGCATCCAAGGCCTTATTAAATGCAGTTTCTAAAAATCAGGTTTTGCTGTAGAGCAACATTAAGTGCAAGAAACAGGAAGCGTTTAAAAAAAGAAAAAAAAAAAGGGGGGGAAGAAAGAAATCTTTTGTCAAAATGGTTCTGGCAGATTGGCTGCAATTTTCCTTGTTCCCAGCTGTTGCCAAGACAACCAGCCTTTGCACTTCGGGCGCCCAAAAAAAGAGACCCAGGCTGAATGCTAAACCCACCTGTACCCTCTTCCCCAGGTGATGCTGCTTTCGGGGGGCCGGAGGAGCAGGGAAGGGGCAGGGGAGCCCCGAGGTGGCAGCCGGTTGGGACCCAGCCTGCGCGCCTGCCCTACACCCCCCATTCCCCCAGCAGCGACACCCGGCTTTTCTCCATGGTTTAAAATATTAAATTACCTCATCAGCTCAATTGCTTACGGAAGTCAAGCTCAAACAACAGGTCAAGAGGCTAAAAAAAAAACTTCCTAGAAATGAACGAGATGCTTTTTAATAGCCCTTTTTATCTCCACCTCCCCGGGTTTGAACACCCCGCCTGAGCCCAGGGCCCCCAGAAGAAGCTGGAAGTCATTTGGGGAATGTTTTTAGGCACGGGAGGCTGCGGATTGCTTGGGGACCAGTGAAACCACTAATTGTTTTCTCGCAGTCAATCCGCATGGAAAATAAACTCAGCGTGGTGGGGGCTTGGCATCCTCAACGTGCTTCACGCAGCCCGGATGCCCCGTAGCACGGGCACGGGTCAGGGTCAGCATCTCCCACGCGTGGGCTTCACACGCGAGGAGACCGATGAGGCAACTACTCCTCAGCCTGTATAGGCAATAACCGTAACCTAAACATGGATTTTAAACCAAGTAACACCGGGTAGGTTGTTTACAAAGCGGCATCGACTGAACGGTAACACACCTCTGCGTTCCCTCCCGCAGAAAGGATGCATCCATGCCCGACCCAAGCACGGAGCGTAATTTTGAGTCACAAGTTGGCTTGTTTTGTCCTTTCCTTATGATGACCTTAGGTTTTCCAGGGCCATTCCTATTACCAATGCGCTCCTGTCCACTCTTTGCCCTGAGGCACTCTGCTCCCCATCCCCCAAGGGGCTGGCCACCTCCAGGGCTCCCAGCCACAGCAAACCACGTATCCCCGTGTGCGGACATGGACGCGGACACGAGGGGAGCTCCCCGACGTGAGCCAGCCGGCCCCACATCCATCATTTAAGCCATGTAAAGGCACGTTCCCAAGACCGCACTGCCAAATATGTGGATTTACTGTGGATGTACGGACACTGCTCTCTCTCACCCTTTCTTTTGCTCTGCCATCGCTCCAGTAGGATGCCTTCTCCCAATATAACCCAAATACTGGGGTTTTGTTGAGGAGCTGCCGCCTTCTCCTGCATCACTTCATATTCCCGTGCCCGTTTCCAGCACCCAACGCACCCCTCAAAACCCGGGTGCCTTTCCCAGCCTGATTTCTGATCTCCTTCTGCATATTCCCTGCTAGACCAAGCCCCTCTGTAGCCAAGCTGCCAACTCCCCATTAACTCCATCCACGTGCTTCCAGCACCCGTTTTCCATCCTTTCCACGGGTCAGACCCATCCTTCGACGCCGACTCCCTTCCCGTCCCTTTTGCAACAACTCCTCCAACTGCAGAGCCACCTCTTGCAGAGTTCTATTAATTCTGACACCTTCACTCCAAGGCTCGGGGGAGACCAGTGTGGTACGAGGAAGGATTAACAGGACTGGGAAAGCACACAGCACCCCACAGTCTCCCAGCATCTTTCGGAGATACAGAAGAGCCCAGGGGAAGTCTCTCTCCCCAGGAATCCTGAAAGCCAGGCTGGCTTTCTGTCCCAAAAATGACGCCACATTTCACCTCCCAGCTCTTGGGCTCCCAACAGAAACCACAGAGTACATCGTCGGACTGTGTCACGTCAGTAATTACGCTCCCACAGTTAATTAAATGAATCAGATGAGGATATTGCTTCCTTTTGGTCTTTGAATGTGTACTCTTATCAGGCGGTTTCAATGCAAGCAGGCGGGGCTGGCCCTTCCCAGGGAGGAACCCCCCAGCCCCAGCCCCAAACCCCCCTGGGAAATTACCAGCTGAACGATTTAGGATTTGAAGTTTATCGCTGGGGCCTGTGACATAATGTAATAACCCTCAGACAATAACCTTCTCCGTGCAAGATGGTCCCGTCAGCTCCAACTCCGACCTTCCTCCTGAGATACAATTATTTCTAATTTCCTGATATCAACCAAAATGCGGAGCACCCTCCTCATCCTCTCTATTTTCCAGAGGACAGAAGGACTCAAATCCGTGGAAAACCATCCATCCACATGACCTAACTCACCTCCCAGTGAGGACGGGGGCTCAGTTTAATCCACGCCGAGAAGCCACTCAGTATTTTAATGCTGATATTAAGAAACTATCCAGAACAGCTTCAACTCAACCAAGCCCAAGCTCCATCGAGCGTGGTGAAGACTCACTTTCCAAACTCGAAGGGCTAAACCTACAACTTAGGCCAGCGATGTGGTTGGGCTTAGGGCATCCCAGCTACCTTCCCGCTGCCCTCCTGCTCCGTGTTTCACTTTCTCGGAGCGCTGCTTTGCTTTGGGCAGCAGCGGGAGCCTGGCAGCCTCAGCAAGAACGTTTTAGCACCTACCTCCAGAAGAAGAGGTCCCAGAGATTCCTTCTCAATCACCCCTTGGCTGCTGGACGAGATGTCGGACTTCTGGACTTCATCATCAGCCGCTTTCTCTGTAGCAAAGGAAAAGGGACATTTCAGCCAAAAACCTTCCATTATTTTACTACTGAATTATTCCCAATAATAAAGAAATTATTCATCACTTGTTGTACAGGCGATGCACCAAAAAACTCCAGCATTTTCATTTCACCCCTCAGTCCCGTGAAGACATAACGTAATTTCTAATTTTTTATTAATTATGATAAAATAAAGGCACTAATTAGATCACGACCCAGTGCTCGCAGGAAGGAAAAACCCGTCTTAGGCAGAAGCCCGCAGAAAGCGACCTCCAAAATCAACATTTTGAAAAGGAAACGGTAGATCCAGTTTAGCGCAAGCTACAGTATTTAATCTGGAACTTTTCGGACAACACTTGAAGAAATAACTGCCGAGGGGAATTAAAGGAAAACAGGCTGTGCCAAAGGAATCCTGATGAAGAAAAACCAGCAGCTCGTACCACTGATTTGCAAGGAGCATCCTGGGTGCCGGTCAGCCAGCAGCCAGGGATGGGAGGAGAACATCCGACATGGAGCGAGTGATGCTGCTGGAGGAGCTGTATTGCTGAATAATCCCTTTGGGGAAAAAAAGAAATGACCCAAAAAACGCGGAGAGAGGGCCCTGTTATTTATCTCGCACTCCCCCAAAAGGTGCTAGCCACGTCGCGCAGCTACTCCGAGGAAGTCAGGATAAATCCAGCAGCGAAAGGCGGGTGGCAAGTGGGATGTGATAAAGCCAGCGATCATGGGCAAGTGAGCCACGATGCTGCTGGCGTTTTGTTTTGCTCCTCCACATCCATGACCGTTTTCCCCTGGGAAAGCCAGGAGAGTCCCTTAGCCACTCCGGATGCGATCCGGGAAGGATGGGGAGAGCAGCATCCCCGTCTTCCTGGGATGCAGTTGGGAATAAACCCTGATGGCTGGGAGTGATTCGGGGGGCTGGCAGTGCAAGCCCCGGCCGGGGCTGTAGTATTTGCAAAGAGGAGATTAATTACTGTTTAATGACATAGTTTGGGTGGAATAAGAGCAGAAAGAGGCAAACGGGAGCTAAACCTTGACGGAGGGGATATCTGCTTCAGTGATCAGGCATCACTTAGCAAGGGGAAAGCAGGGACGTCTCAGATTGCAGATGCTTTTTGCCTCAGCCATATTTTGCTCTGAGATGCAAAAGCTCAAGCTCCTCGGAACAGCCGGAGGGGCAGGGTATTACCCGCCGCACGTCGGCGCTCGTTGGCACTGGGAAGGGACATTATCAGCCATACAGGATGCGAAACAGCACAGGAGTCCCAGAGCATCCTCGGTCCAAGCTCACACGGACAGCTTCGATGCAGGTTTCGATTAAAAATGAAAAAGACTCTCTGTGGCTAGCCGAAAAATGACTTGACACTTGGTCCTCTATTAATTTTACACCATTTGCAAGCTCTTCCCAGGTACCAGAACCACAAATTCAGGCTAGCAGCTGAAAATGAAGCCATGCTCTTTCTGTATAACTGTTAATTGTTAGTATAAAGAAAGATGCTGTGGCCGGGATGCAGCCGGCGATTCGTGGACAACATGCACGGTCCAGGGGGATGCAGCCCCATCCTCGCGGGCTGCGCTTCCCCGCACGGCAGAGTAACAGTCCTGGGGTTTGCCGGGAAACCCAAGGGATGCTCAGAAAAATCCCGAGGACCAAACACTGGGAGCTGGAGGAAGAAAACTGCCTGAACCGGTTTTAAGAGGGACGGCAGCAAGTTGTGAAGTTTATCGCCCAGCAGGACAAGGGAAAAGGCTCCTCAACCCACAGCGCGTCGCGTAGGACCTGGAAAGCCTCGTGTGCATCAATAAAAACATGTTTATCGATCAAATGTAGATGTGTATCAACACAGCAGGCTGTTCAAAGAGCTCTGCCCAGCCTCTGTCAGTCCCTTCCCAGAGGGAAGATGTTTTCTGGGGATAAATATCCATCGAGCGCAGCAGTGTGCGTGCCGGAGATGCAAGCCAAGAGGTTTCTAGGACTGCTGGAGGTTTCCTGCTCATCTCTCCTGACACTTGGTTTTCGTTTCTGACCATCCCAGCACCAACGGAGCCGGTCCCCCGAACCGTCCGTAAGCGAAAGCTAAACTGCATCTGCTGTTCTGCAGCGCATGGGATGCAAGGTTTATCACTCAGCATCAAATCGTGGCTGCAAAACGTACAGCTGTGTCACTTGAAACTCTTCATCCCTGCGTCCTCCCAGGACTTCATCTCTCTTCAAGCTCCCTTTGGGTCTTTCTCTTTCCTGACTTTGTCCTTCATCCCGTGCCTCGCTCCTAACGCAGCTCCGAGAGGATTGAGCCCGGAAGAGCGTTTGCTCAACGCTTGCTCTTGCAGAGGGAGCCGCCAGCTTCCGCCACTGATTTATCGGGTAATCTCTGCCCCTGCTTTCCCTCTCAGCCGGTGGCTCCTTCCTCTTTAGAAAATAAATCAACCGAAAAAGGTCACGTCTTTGTCTCCGCTGGCACAGCCCCGAAAACAACAGGCAACGTGTGCCCCGTTTGCAGCCCACATGTACAGGTTTTGGATGCTCAAGCAACAGTCTGACTTCAACCCTAAAATACCTGACCTGCTACGAGCCCCCCGTGGGCAGCTCACCTCATCCCCGCGTGCCTCAGTTTCCCCTGTTTCAAGCAGAAACCGGCATCCATCCCACCCAAACCGCCTCCGCGCAGCCATGCCTGCATCCCGCCCAGCGCCGCTGCATGGTTCAATCACGAAGGAGCAGCACCCTCCCAAGGACAACACCCAAATCCCTCCCAGGGATGGAAGAGCTTCCCATGCACCCAACCCCGCGGGAGCCGGCGGGTGCCACAGCATGAGAAACGGTGCTTTTTTCCCTGCTTTTAATAAATCGAGGCAATGCACTGGCTTTCAGCTCTAATCTTTTAATTGGCCTGTGGGATGCTCCTCCTGCTTTAGTGGAATAGTTTCACCTGCCGGCTCCGAGCCCATTATTCAGGAGGATTAACCAGCAGATGGATGCATCATCACCACGTGAGTCCTTCTCCTTCCCACCTTCGCAGTCCCGGGACGCAGGAGCAGACGGATCCCCTAAAGCTCCCGCTCACCCTCTCCGGGGCGGCACATCCCAGCGACGCAAAACTCCTTCGAAGCCCCAGCGCACCCCGACTAAGCGCTTGAGTTAATGTGCTTTAAACACAGCTCTTTAGCTTTTCCATCCTGAGCATGCAAGGAATACATTAAAAGCAAACCGCTGCTTTGCACCTTAACCCAAGGATCCCAATTTTCTTTTTTTCCCAGCGTTCGTCGCGGCGGTGGCTCTGCTACGCCGGCGACAGGCTGATGCTCTCAGGGAGCATCGGTCGCAGGCCAGGCATCCCCCACGCTCGACACAGCCAAACACAGAGCAAATTCCCCGTTTCCCAAGCTCATAATCTCATTATTAAGCCGGACAGACAGATCCACATGAAAATAAACCAACAATGGGAGCCACACGATCCCCGTTGGAGGCTGTCGGGATCCAGCCGCGGGACTTTGGCAGCCTGGGGCATCGTAAATCCCCATCGCGCAAGCAAAGCCCGGCACGCCGGCGGCCCCGATTGGAACCTAATTGCTGCAAACGTGATTAAAGCAGGGTGGGTTTTTTTTCCCCTCTTGCAGCACAGAGAGGAGCTATTTTAAACGCATTCCTCAAATTACGCCCCGATTTTCTGACAGGCAGGGAGATGTCTGGGTGCCTCCGGAGTGTATAGGAGCCGCGGAGTCCAAAAATATCAGGTCAGTGGACTTGAAACCCTGAGAGAAGTGTGTTATAACCGGGTCACCCGACAGGACCCAATGCCCACTGCCGTGCCTGGGAAAACTGCGGTCACTTTGCAAACAAATCTTGTCCCGTGCCAACCCCGCGCAAGCCAAGCTTGGCATGGGGAGAGGTGACATTTCCAGCTCAGCCCCGCTATTTCGCAGCCACACGAGCCGCCTGGCTTGAAGCCGCTTGGGTTTTTTTGCAGGATTAGAAGAAGGGATGGGGAAGGCACGAGGATGGTGAGGGATGGAGGATGCTGGTAAAGCACGCCGGGACTGGGAAAGGCACGATAACGCTCGGATGCCCCGATGCTGGAAGCGATGAGCAGCAGCACGAGTCGGTGGGAACAGATTTTGCATCACCGAGAGCTGCTCTCCCCGTCCCCCAGCCCGGTGGTACCCAGCCGCGTCCGGGGCTGCCGGCCAGGATGCTCTCGGCGTGCGGCTCCTCCCGGGCTCGGCACGGTGGAAGGAAGGCAAGGAGCAATGCTGGGGGGAGAGAAAAGGGGTGGGAGGCGAGGTGAGGGCTGGCGGTGGGGTGACAAGCTGCTGAAATGGTGGGGAGCAGCCCAGGTCGGGGGTACGGTGGCAAGTCAAGGTGTGGGGATGGGCAGCCAACCCATTTTGGAGCGTTTTCCCCTCTGATTTTAGAAGACATCAGCGTGTAGAAAGTCCTTTTTCTTTTTCTTCTTTTTTTTTTTTAATGAAAGCCCAAAGCCAAGAGCATGCAGGGGAAACGCAAACGGCTCATCCGGGGTGTTATTTCTGCTCCCCCAAAAGAGGCGGTGCAACATGCACCCCCCTAAAACCTGTCTCAGACCCTCTGCCTCTAAACCGTGCCTCACGGAGCTAAGCTGAAGGACGTGGCTTTGGCAAGCAGGTGCCACCGCCCCCTGCCCACACAGGTGTAGGGTCAGCGGTGGCTTCCCTTTTCTTGGTCTCTTTTCCCTCTCTGCATTATTATTTTTTATTTCCCCAATCTCCCTACTTCGCCTTAGTTGCCTCCATCCCTTTGGCAGGTCTTCTGCTCTTTCTCTACCACCATTTTTGGTGGCACAGGGCAGAGCAAAACCATCCCCAGGAACCTGCACTCGCCTCCCTCCACTTCCAGACCTCTGTACCTGAAACCTTGCACCTGGAGAAAATCAGATATCCAAAGCAGGGAGAACATCAGACATCCCAAGTGTTGGAGAGGAGCTGTGACCTCCTCCAGCAGCCACGGCTGGAGACCTTCCCCAGAGCAACGCTGAGGCCACGCAGGGTGGGAGCCACAGCCACACAATGGGAAAAGTCCCACAAAATGTCTTAACTTACTGCTTTTTACCCAAAACACAACAAAGCCCTGCGGCCAGAAGGGCACCTGCACTCCAAAGGGCTGGAGAAGTGAGGACGTGCCACCGGAGTGATGGCAGGAGGGCAGGGAAGGGCGGTGGCTTAGGGGACGCCTCCCAGAGCCACTCCAAGGAATAAGGTGGGAGAGGAAGGGAAATGGGGGTAAAGGGGGTAGAGGTGGAGGGGAGAAGATGTCCAGCACTGATGTCCATCTGCCGTGTCCTGGGAAGTCAACCCCAGCCCTGCAGGCTCCATCGCATGGAGCTTCATCCATAGCACCCAGGGCAAGCAACCTCCCACGGTCTCTCCAGCCCTTAAATCCGCACTTTCAAATTAAAATAACACAAGCTGATTCTGCTCTTCATCTAAAATTTTGCGGCTGAAATGCTTTTTTATTCCCCAGAAAGGAATATCTGAAAAATAATATATCGCACGTGGGTTTTCTAAACCAGGCTATAAAAAAAATTCAAAACAGGGTTTTGCTGAGAAACGTCACGGGCACAGAAAATCAGAACAATTGTTCCCACTTGCCCAGCACAAAACTTTTGCCTTGACTTGTGAGAAGCTCGCTGCCGCCCCCCTGAGGAAGCCCCAGCGGAGCCCCATGGTTGTGGGCATGACAGCCAGGACCAGACACTGCCCCACGCTCCCCAGGGGCTCAAAATTCAACCCAAAATTTCCATGGGCAATGTTCATTTTTCTTTTCTTACGATAGAAGGCAGGAAAGTCTTTGGGTTTTGACTTTTCTATTAAAAATTCAACAACTCAAACGCAAAAAGTCCAAGTGAGGAGGACTTGCAGCCTTTCTCACAGCGTGTTGGGTACCAAGGATGATAGAGCCGGGCAAGATGGAGAAGTCGGTGTGACACCTGGAAACCATGATGGAGCACCAGGGATGACGTCTCCCCATCCCGGTCCTGTAGGACACAGCTCCGCAGCCTCCCCGGGGGCCGTGCCGGCTGAACGCCTCGGATCTCAGCCAGGATCTGCTCTATCTGCTTTTTAAAAGATGAGCGAGGCAAAAAAATCCACATCTGTAATTTTCCCACATGAGGAGCTTTGATTTTTACTTAATTAAAATCGGATGGAACAGACTCGGTGCACCCACGGATCGAGAGCGTGACAGAAAGCTGTGCCATTAATTAGTGCCGACTGTGAGGTTCATCAGTCCAGTAAACCCAACCGGAAAAAAAAAAAACGCCATGAAAATAAACTCCTTGGCAGAAGGTGTGCACCAAGTGCACCTTCCAGTGGAGGAAGAAAAACCTTCCTCTAAAAAAGCCATGAGAGGAGAAAAAGGCAACGGCATTGATAGAGTAAAAGAGCCGGTAAGGGGATCTAGACCAGAGGAATGGGAATTCTTTCATGTTTTTCAAATGGTACCCAAAGAGGAAGGCTTGTCTAGGTCTATCTGTCAGGTTAGGGACATGTTGGGGGAAAGGCTCTGAGCATCGCTGGCTGGTGGTGGTGGTGGCCTGGCCCGAGGTCCTGAGCGCACCTTCAGCCTCGAGTCCCAGCAAGCCCAAGCGCCCTCCTCCCCGTCTGCAGGGATCAACGAGTAGGGCAGGATCCAACCTCAACTGGGGGATGGAGCCAACTTCAAGGAAGACCATCCTACATAGCCTACAGGGTACATGCTTGGACCACAGCGATGATGGCTTCTTTGGAGGTACTCTAAACCAAAATTCAAGCCGTGGAAGCTGAGATTTGCCCAACGCCCACTTATTTAACGTCAGCATATTCACACGGAGGCAGATGCAGAAAACCCAGCCCAGAGTCCTCCCTTCTTCACTTCCACAAATACCAGATTCCTCTAAAACGCTGTATGGAAATCAGCAGCTCTTAGGTTGTATAACTTTTTATTCTAGTAGGAGGAAGGAAATTATCTGATCTATGAATTTAAAAAACTGTGGAAAAATACAATCTGTGAGATTCAGAGCTTGAAAATACCAGTGCAAGAAATAGAAGAGCAGATCTTGGCTTTCAGAAATCAGCACGGCTCCTTCAGAGCCCAGCGCTCGCCTGCTTTACACCATCCGTCGCGATGGTATATTGGTGACAAGCCCCAGGGTGCTCCCCAACCGTGGGAGCAGCACCCATAATGCCAGGCAGGAGCGCCGGGACACCAGGGTGAGATCCATCTCACGGAGCATAGGATGGAGATGTTTCCACCTGAGCTACTCGCCTCATCCTCCCCTTAGAGCCAAAGCAGAGAAAAAGGCATTTTTAGGGAGATTTGCCTTACCCATTTTAAATTCTTATTCCAAAATAGTCTCATTTTTGTGGTTTTTGGGGGGTGTTGTTATCCCCTAGCCCTATTCCACAACCAGCAGTCAACCAGCTTTTTCTCACTCTCTTTTTTTTTCTTTTCCAGTTAGCGATGAACTTCTGACTTCACCACCGAACTCCAACGTTGGCCCTTAAAAAAATAACCCATGCACCTCCAGAGCTGGCAACCCAGCGCTCGCTTCAGCCCAGAGTATTTCTCTGCCATCTCAGAGAACATCCTCACCGACACAGATCCAAGTGGTTCTTCAGACACATCTTGAACCCTTATTCTTCCGTCAATGCACATGCAAAAAACACACGTGAGAAGGACGCATCTCACCAGGCACACAGCCAAGGGAGGAAACTACGCCCTCGAGGTGTACGAAACCGGCTCCAGTGCCCATGTGGATGGTGAGGATTGAGGACTGAAGCTGGTGGCCACTCCAGTTGCATCAGCAAAGCCAACGGTGGAGACAGACCAGTGGAGGGCAAGACAGTGGGACATCCTGACGCTCTCCCATGTCTCACTTGAGCTTCCTTCATGGCCAGGCTGCAAAAGCAGTCAAAAAAAGCAATCAAGCATTGCTGCCGTACTGGGAACAACGATGGTTCCATGTATTTGCCACGTTGCCTGCAGCCCAAGAGCTCGTCCTTACCACCTCCACCACGTCTGCAACCAACCCCAGGAAATAGCCACTCCTGGCAGGCAACAACCCAACTCCATATCAGGTCTTCAGCCTGGTGATCCCAAGCTGAAGCAACATTAACCTTCCACATGGCTATGGGCTGCTCCCCAGTTTGGGTTGCTCCTTCAACTGGTATTTTCCCACTTTTCCCAGGTAGAGGATGAGGATTTTGAGGGCAGGAATTTTGCTGTTTTTTTTAAAAAACTTTTTTCTTATTTTTTTAAACATGTATCTACCCAGCAACAGGCACAACCAAGTTCCTCAGGACTACGCAATGCAAATAAATCAACAGTCTTGTTTTAACCCATTTGATCCTTACTATAAATTTCAAAGAACACATTCCACTGTCGCCCTCATCCTAACCCACCACTACGCACTCAACCGAATGACAACCTGTGACATCCTTCCAAGTGAGGACCGTAGGGAGGATGGACAGGACAACATGCTTCCCTTTAACGAGCCTAAGATACACTCCCCATTAACACTCCCATTTTCCATCTGAAGAAAACCGATGCACAAGCCCACACGCTTCTGCAGCTCTTGCTGGAGTGGATTAAGAAGATCATTGACATCTTCTGAGCTGAGAAGCTGTAACACGCCACGTGAATGCTCGCAACCCAAAAGCCACCAGGGTTACCTTCAACCAGTGCTGCTTTCACACACCACAGCGGTTGACCAACTGGCGGTTGTCTCTTAAAGGACTCCAGATGGACCTGCAACATCTGCCCATGCCCCAAGGCAAAGAGTACCATCAGTGTACGGCAGCACCAAGAGTACAACTAACCAACCAACACTGCTCTGATCAACAACCATCACGTTCTTCGGCAAAGTTTATATGGAAAACTCTATTTTTCTGCTTCTGATAAAACCCTTGCGTAATGGCGAAGAGCGCAGAGCAAAGCACGCTGCCGTTAAAACAGAAAGAAAAGGGTATTTCTTTCTGCCTTCACACCTTTTAGAGTTAAACATTAATGGTGCCGAGATGTCTTAAGTAAAAAAGGCTGGTTGTCTGAACAATGTCAGGAAAAATTATACGGTGCTGAGTGAATGCAAAATTAATGAGCGCTGAATGCTGACAGGAGAGAACAGGCATAAGGAGCCGAGACTTTTTTATAGTCGACGCTGAGATCAAGCAGGTAGAACATCTCCATCTTGCTGGGGGAAGGAATAAAGGGAGAAAAAAACTTTTATCTGAAATCTGAAGAATTTAATTCCTTCAAAAACTGTGTCAACTCTGCACAGCCAAATCTGCAGAGATGGGAAAGGGCTACATGTAGCTTCCCCCCACAACTTTAATTCAGCCCTGGCATAGCCTTCATTCTTCTTCTGCAGGCATAAAATACATCGCAACACCCTTTTAACGATCCAACTTAATTAATTTTGCAAAGAATTAGCCTGTCTTTTCTCAAGACGTAGCATCTTGAAGCCTTGCATGCTGAAGTCCATGAGAAGTTACTATTAAAAATTCACTCGTGTCAAGCGTTAAACCAGCTTTATGCTCAAGTTGCGCAGGCACGTCAAATATGTGAACGGCACCAGCGAGGAGACGCCTGCCAAAGCGTGCAGACAATGCAAAGCTGGAGCGCGGCGAGGGGGGAGCTGACGCTTCCCATGCATGGAGCAGCACTTCCCCCCCCCAGGCCCCGCTCCTCCGAGCCCGACTTTCTCGCGCCTCCCATCTGTCTCTCCTGGGTTGCAAAGGGAGAGCTGTCAATCCACAGCTCTCGGGGGGATCTGTCGGAGGTAAAGGCAGACTTTGCGGCATAAATGAACTGAAGGGTGGATGTAACATGTCCATGTAAGTGTGGTCAGTAAGTGCAAGTGCAGCTCTGGGCCACAAGATGCCCCTGGGTGGACAGGGATGGGCAGGAGTAAGCCACATGGTATGGGAAGCTACCTAGAGAAGATGGAGACGTGGTATGAGAAGCTACCCAGAGAAGATGGAGCTTCCTGATATGTGAAGCCACTCAGAGAACATGGAGCTGTGTGGTATGGGAAGCTATCTAGAGAAGATGGAGCCTCATTGTACGGGAAGCTACCCAGAGAAGCAGGAGCTGCATGGTACAGGGAAGCCACCCAGAGATGGTGGAGCCACGCGCTATGGAAAGCCACCCAGAGAAGATGGAGCCACATGTCATGGGAAGCCATCCAGAGAAGACAGACCACACCACACAGCTGAAGACCACTTTCTTGTCAATCTGGACACAGCCTGCTCAGGAGGACCTCACCTCCAAAATGAACTTTAACTCTTCCAGTGGAGCCATTACATGGGGAACCGTGGGTGCGGCACCAGATGCTGGATGTTCCCAGCGCGTGCAGGAAGGCAGAGCTCTTGGGTGCTCCGAAGCCGGCAAGTACCCGTCAGAGCAAGGAACAAGGCTGAATATCCATCCTACGTCCTCCCCCAGGAAACACCGCACAGACTCATGTGATGGGGTTCTGCACCTAGGTCCAAGGCGCGCCTACCTGCACCTGTATATTTAAGGACCGTATCCATTATTCCAAAATTTGGGATGGTCCAAACTGTTCCCTGCTCCCATAAGAAACTGTCCATGCACATAATTCACTGTCTCAGTGCAGCAGCTGCACCAAACCCAGTGCAAACATCTGCCTGGGGAACCGATCCAGCATTCCAGCATCCATCAACCCCGCTCATCGTAATACGGACTTAACGATTTAAAGGCGAGTTAGTTCAGACCGGCAGTTTAATCAATTAATGAAAACCCATCTTGGAACGTGGTATTCCTAAATAACATGGGCAGAACAAACGGTGAGAAATATCATTTAAAGCCATCCAAATGGTATCACTGGCTCTCTCCCCGAGGTTCTGGTGAGGTTTTAAGTGTCACCAAACAACCCCGTGATGAAATCGTGGGGCTCGGGGGAAGCAGAAGCAGCCAGATGAGGAGCGCGGCAGCTGGGCACCGGGGAATAACGTGGCCCCAGAGGGAGCGAGGCCGCTCCTGCATCTCCCACGCTCATGTCCCGGCAAGTTTGTTTGCTTTGCCCAACCACACCGCTTGGCACAATAAAAGTTATTATCTCCTCGTACAAATCTCCCTTTATTCCCCCTGTTCGCAGGAGTGTTAGGAGGATTAAGGTCTATAAAAGTTTGTTCAGGGGAAAATCTGAAATGAAAACAGAAGAACTCGCACGGCTGACTCCAAGTATGGGGTGGGGTTTTTTCCCATAAGAAAGAGGTTTATTGTGTTACTTCTTGCTTTTCAGGCATGGCAACGCGTGCAGCGCCGGGCGCTCTCACGGGTCAATAATGGAGATGGGCACTTGCAGAGATGTGTTGGGGTGGGCCGCCCTCTGAAGCCCTTCTCTCGCACGGGACACTTGACGACTAGGTCAGATGAGACGCCTCCATCACGGCTGCTAGAAGAGAGGTGGGATGGACCTCACTCATCCCGCTCTCAAAGGGATTGCAGCTCACGGGATGGCAGAACCTCCTTTTGATCATCAACCAAAGGAACTGGGGTCCAGAGCAGAGGGAGGACAAGCTCAGAGGAGGCAAAATCCTGCTCGGGTGCCATCCTGGGGGAAGAATAATCTTAAAATAGGTTCTGTCCATCTCTACGAAGGGTAAGGACAGCCACGAAAAGACCTTTAAAGAAAGGGGATTTTTTTTTCTTCCTCCTTTCCTGTCTCTCTTAAAAATGAGACTGAATCAAGGAGAAAGAAAAAAAAAAAAAGGGAAAAAAAAAAAGCTAATCCGGCACAGCAGAAGGCAGGAGGAGGAGTGATTTCTACAGGTGGTTTATGACTCTCCGCATGATCCACACGCCTGTTACATCCTATCAGATCCTCTTCTTACGGCGAGGTGCTAAAGGATTTATTAGTTCTTGACAGTGTGAGATGCTTAAAAGCTTGAGGATGTAATAACCAAATGTTCACTTGTTAAAATAAAGGCACCGTTTGGAGAGGTCTGCGCAATTCTTAGCAGCCTCCCCTTCCCCTTGGTCTATATTTAAGCTGCCAGCTAGATTAAAACTGTCAGAGCAGGGATGAGAATTTTATTGACATGCTTTGTAGGTGGTACGGCTCCATAAAATAAACATATACAGAGGATGCTCCCTGGTGTTGCTGCACAGGCAGAGATTTTTATAGTACTGACCTGGGGGAGTTCGTATCTGAAATCAATCCCTGATATAAAACAGATTCCAGAGGATACGGAGAGACAGACTTCACAAATGTCTTCGGAGAGTGTGGGCAGGGATGCAATCCGTTTAACATTTCACGTTGAAACCAAACTGCGGAGAAAGGGAGGGCGTGAAATTCCCTGAACCCGCTCCAACAACCTCGTGCGTGAAGTGCAATTAATTACTCTGGTAACAGGGAGGTTTTAATCCTGGGAAGGGGGCAGGATGGAGCATGGGGCAGGGGACCCAATGTGGATGCAGCACGAGGACTCTCGCCCTGGCTCTGCGCTGGCAGAAGTCATTGCCGCAGATGGGGATCCAGCTCTCGAGGCATTTTTCAAAATCCAAGTATTCAGATTTATAGAGGTGAAGGCCAGGAGAGATCACCAGACCGGCCAGTCTGACCTCGTGAATATCCCAGAGCCATCAAAGTTCACTCACTTCCACCACCATGAGCCCTGAACTTCTGCTTGGCCAAAACCTGACGCAACCCTCTGCTTCCCTTGGCAGCTGGTTCCCAACACAATCCCCCTCCCAGTTGTAACTCTGGGCCCGAGTCCTAATTTGTTTTTGTCTGGCTTTGGCTTTGAGTCATTCTCTGTTATGCTAGATTTAAAAACTTCTTTAGTAGCCAGCATTTTCCATTCTTGTTAGTGTTTACAGTGTCATCGCCATGTCCCCACTCCTTTTCTTCCCCCCACAGATACACTTAACAGAGCTCTTCAACCTTCCAAGCTGCAAGACATTTTCTCCAGCCCCTGGCCCATTTCTGTGGCTCTCCTCTCTGCCTTTTCTAGATTTTGCAATCTCCTTCCAGCGTGGATACCAGGTCCGAGCTCCAGTTTTGTCCCACCAACTCCATGCACACCTAACATCACCGAAGAAGAGCCCACCTTGCTTTTATCACAACCCAAGTTCACGTTGTCTGCCTTTGCTTCCAGGATCTCCAGGTCTTCTTGAAAAGCACCATTTCCCTGGTTACCATCCATCCAGCACTCCTGTTTGCCCACCCTGTATTGGCCTAGCAATGATTTTGTATGTCTTTCCACATCCATGGAGATGTTGAATAGCACCGAGATCTAATAGAGACTCCCAAGAAGCTCCATGAAACTCAATTTTGAGAATAAAGGCGTTCTACCAGGATGACGAGAGGTCACCAGTGGTGTTCCTCTGCCAACTGAGGTAAGGCAGTCATGGAGGGAGAAAATACGCACCAACTCAAGGGCGGGTTGACCCGTTCACATGGAAGAGGACCAAATGGTAGAAAAACTACCCAATTGCTCTGCTAAACTGTGCTAATTTCTCCCACTTTCTACTACTTGAAGGTCACCCACTCATTAACCAAGAAAATGAGCTTTGGCTAAAAGTTGGGGATGGCTTTATGAAGGTGATGGAGGAGATGCCAACAGTTACCTCCAGCCTACCAGGGGTGGTATCAGCAACAACCTAATGCTACTGGTAAGATGCGGTAAGAAAAATCGCGACAGTTTGGGCCAATTCAGTCAAGAAAAATGAAGTTCAATTGGAAGAAGTACAGAAAGTAGGTTGATTAAAGGAAAGGTGTAACTATCTGACATCAAGATCCTAGGAGAGCTCGGTTTGTTGGACAAGTCAAGCGATGGTAGAGAACAACAGCAACAACTTCATAAAAACACATTAGGGAAAGGTGGTAATTACCAAACAGAAGGAAGAATAAATCAAATTAAAGGGCAACGCCGGCACAGGAATGATCCGAAACTCATTTCCACTGAAAACGAGCAAGTGGTTTCATCCTCTTCAGAATCTCAGAAGGATTCCTGGAAGGCTGAAGTTAAACAGTTAAAAGGACTGGATCTGTTTGTACTCTGTTTACCTTGGATCAGCCTCACACTTGAGGGCTTTCAGTGGGCACCTACCAAAGCCAAGGAGGAATTCCCCCTCCCTCCTGATGTCTAATCTGGCCTCCGGGGTTTGGTTGTTTTTCTTTCTCTGTAGCCCTCTAACATACAGTGAAAAATTGGCCGCCAAGACGCGATGAAAGCGGTGTGCGTGCGTCCCTCCCTCTAGTAGCACGAGGAGCTCCATCCGGGTTAATCCAACCACCGGGTTTGGGATGAAGAAAGAGCTTTCCTCCCCCAGCACCCGAAAACACCCGGCGACAGCACCACTTGCCGAGAAGGTCCCTCCCGACCTCGGGGAGGAACCTGGAAGTCTGCAAAACACCGCTCTAAGGCAAAAGCAAAGCTCCCCTTTTCTGACCTCCCTTGAAGCAAACAAAATCAGGAAAACTCCGATAAAGTCAATGCATTTCAAGAGGAGACTACAGCACCAGGCTGACAGTTGTAGCCTGAAGAGATTCCAATCTAATTTTAGATTTGACACAAACCTTAATGTGGTTTTAATTAATTAATTAAAAAAAAAAATCCTTTAATTAATGTAAACCCCTTCAAGCAGTTTTCATTTACTCCATTTCCGGGAGATATTTCCACTTGCCTTGCTCCTCAGATGCCATTCTGCTGCTTGCTTTTGTTCTTCAGTCAAACCTCAAACATTAAGACCTAAACTTCTGTTTCTAACACATCGCTGGGACACTCTAAGCTCGGGCTGTTTCTCGGGCCTTCCTACTTTTAATGATTTTCCAAGTAAAGAGGTTTCCATTTCTTCTCTGACTATGCAAAAACTCTACCATTTATTCTTCCACTGCATGAAAGTGTCCTCTTTGGGGTCCGCTGAAGGACCTCAGCGTCAACTCAACACATAAAAGCCACCAAAAATTACACTTTAATTCTCTGAACCTAATAGTTTGTCTATCTCGATTTCTGCACGTGAGGGAGAGAAGCAGCAGTGACGCCGTGCTGTCACCCTGCCCTCCTGGCAGCAACACCCACCTCAAGCAGCTCTCCAGGTCACCAAAGCAGGAGCTCAGATGTGACATGGGAATGCAGCAGGGCATCTCTGAGGCTCATCCCGGGGACCTCTCTCTCCCTTAGCTCTCCTGATGGCAAGCTGCACTCAGTAGAGTGGCCACTGGTTCTTGTCTTCAACCCATGTGGCCACCCTGGGCACCGTATCTAGATACTAGTTTTAAGCCCCCAGAGTAAGACAAACTGGAGCAAGTTCAGTGGAGGCCACCAGGATGGTCAGGGCTGGAGTCCTGATCCTGAGATGAGAGGACAAGGGAAGGGGTTTGCTCAGCCTGGAGAAGAAATGGATTTCGGGCACCTTACAGCAGCCTGCCCGTGCCTACAAGAGGTTATGGAGGTGATGGAGCCAGGCTCTTCACACCAATGCATGGTGGGAAGATGAGAAGCAATGGGTCCAAGTGAAGCAAGAGACGTTTAGGTGGGACAGGAGGAAAGTCTTGTTCACCACAAGGCCAGCCAAGTGCCGGAGCAGGCTGCCCAGAGCACTTGTGCTTCTCCATCCTTGGGGGCCTTCCAACGCCCAACTGGGTAAAGCCCTCACCACCACCACTATCAGAAATGGAAATAAGCTTTATGGAAATGAGATGGTTCCAGCCAGGCAAGAGATTGCCAGCGCCCAGGTAAAATGTCAGACTTCTCCAAGAGGATACGGGATTACAATATGGGGAGAGGGAAGAGCTGAAATGAAAGAGTACTCAAAAATATAAAATGCAAGAAATAACGCAAGCATGAAGAAGGCAGAGCACGTTATGCAGAAGGTACTTTCCCTTGGTGGTGCGGAGGCAGCAGCTCCAAGGATCTGAGAAGTTTAATCAGAAACTGGAAATAATGCCCGTGATTCAAAGCATGTCAAGAAAGATGCATTCAAACTGGAGTTGGCGGAAGATGGATATGCAGACAATTTAGGAGGATTCTAAAGAGAAAAAAAAATAAATGCCTAAAGACTTGAACTACGTTATCCTGGCAAAACAAAGCCAAGAGAGGGAGAAGGTCCCAAGGCTCCTTCTACTCCTGCACTGAAGATGTCCAGCTCCTTTGCAGACACAGTAACATGGACTTGGGCTAGAGATTTCCTCATAGCTAATGGAAGTCCACATAGAGCTCCATCCCCAGGGGCTGCGGACACAAACCCCTGTGTACTGAGGGTAACGTGGCAGCCTGGACCTGGGCAGAAGAAACCAGCTGAAAGCCCTTAATTGCTCTGCAGTGGGTTCCTCTGCTTTGGGGTAAAGCTTGCCAAGGGACATCGGCTCCGCGACTTGCATCCACACATTGCATGCGACTACTCGCTTTGTGGTTTTATGGGAGTAATTTTATGATCTTTAATAACGTACCACAACACTCAGCTGCTGGGACAAGAAGGGGCTCTTGACTCGGTGCCCGAGGACAGGGTCTCCTCCTCTCCTCCTCCCAAAACCCCACACCATCATCGCAGGCTGTGGGAGAAGCCTCTTCCCAGGCCACCACTTCACCATTTTCTGACCACCGCTAAATACAAAGCCAAGGGGGTTTTTTTTGTTCTCTTTTTAAAGCTCACCATGTGTTGGCATTCCCAAACCCAAGAAGAAACTCAGCATTCATTTTGAAGAGGCTTCCATACGTCCCACTGAGGACCCAGGACCTCTCTGCGCTAGAAGCTGTACATGTATATCACAAATAAATCCAGGGCCAAACCTGAGCATATGACAAGACAGCAGGGAAACTTAATTAAAGGAAAGCCACTGACAGCCCAATGATCATATGCGACAGAGCAGCCAAAATCAATAACCATTTCATATACTTCACTTAATTAACTTACTGTATTTACCCAAAAGGAAAATTACTTCCCCAAGTAGGTTAACTTCCAAATGGGGGGTGGTCTTAAATTAAGGGTCCTCGTCTTTTCAGGTTGACGTTCCCTAGTGACAAAGCAGCACAAATTTGCCCAAAGGAGCCCGTCTTATTACGGCCACGCTTCAGGAAAAACACAAAATAAAAAGATGCCAGGAGGACACAGCTACTCCATGGTTTTGCTGGACCCGAAAGAGGGACACCTCCATGGAGCAGAAGAACAAGCTGCGGAATTTTTATGTAGTCCGAGAAGGGACAGAAATGCTCTTATCCCTAAAACCCTTGAAAATTATGAAAGGAAAAGCTCAAGAAATAGCCTTCTCCCCCCCCTCCCTGCCCAAAATAACTCAACCTAAAAATTGAGGGTCATCTCTGCAGGTTAACACGTTTGGGAGAGAAAGCTGATGCTCCTAGTGCCCTTTGGAAACATCCCCAAATCAGGTCACTATTCCGTAGCATTATCAGAGAATAAAACCGCATTAATAAAGATCTGATTTTTTTTTTTTCCTGATTATACATCTGTAAGAATAAATTCAGCAGCTCCACCACCGAAAAGCCAGACTTCACTGGGGCTGAAGGTGTCGCACATGGGGTCGCGCGACCCCCCATCGCCACGAGAAGCCTTGCACTGCAAAGGCACACACTGACTCAGGGTCCTTCAGCAGACAAGCTCAGTTGTAAAAATCCAAGCAAATACAGCATAAATCCTTTATTTTGGCAATTACAGAGTAAATCCGCTGGGGCTTTTGGACCTCACAGGACCAGAAACTCATGAGCATCACCCCACGCGTCCTGGCGGGGCCGGGAGCCATGCTGCGGCTGCTCCTGGACCAGGTAAGCTGCCGGCTCCGCGCACCGATTCCCGCAGAAGCCGAACATACGGCGGCACAGCGGGAGCGACCGCCAGCGAGCGGCGATGAGCAAACGCAGGAAGGACGGGGGGAAGGAGGTCCCTTGGACACCGGCGGAGGTAGAGTTGCTTGCGATGCCTTTAGGAGGTGTTTCAAGGGCAACCCTCTGCGGCTGTTTGAGTTTGTAGGCAGCGTAATGAAAAGCTCAATACTATTTGATTTATTCTATTAAGGTGCTGGATTTATACTCCTGCTCTGGAAGGAAATTAAGCAGCCTATCAATGGAGAGGGCTTTTGGGAAAAGACTTGGTGGCTTCATCTTAAAAAGGACGCTGCCAAGGTTGGGAGCTCTACAAGGGAGATGAGATGACCCCTCTGCCGGCTCCATCAGATCTATGCACACTGCTCATCGCCTCTTCCATAAACCAAAGGTTATCAACCTCCCAAAACTGGGGCGTTTAATTAAAAAAGTCATCTGGGAGAAACAAAAGAAATGCCTTTCTGGAGCCCGCCTGCCACCGCGGAGCCTGGCGTCGCAGGGGTGTTGGATGCTGAGGTTCTGCCTCTCCTCAGGGCAGGGGTCACCCCAACCTCCGCAGCGCTTGCAGGGTTGGCATCAAGCATTACATTATTTTACAGAAAAGGAACAAAACAGGCATTGGTCCGTGCATCAACGCAGCTTTTCCAGTATCTCTGCTCATCTTTGTACTCTCCTGTATGACCAAGATGCCTTATTTTTGTGTTTGCAATCATGCAACGGTCACCTTCCCAGCGGCAACCAAGCCTCCTCCCCGTCCTGCAGCCTCCTGACTCCATCACTGCTCCACCACACTGCCCTGATGGCAGCCTTCTTCTAACGGCCTTTACACCACCCCTGCTAACCCTACAAGCCAAAGAGTGACGCAAAGCTGTCCAGCTTGCCTCCATCCATCAGGTTTTGACTGCGGCAGCGCTGAATTAAAACCACCTTGGGCGAGCTCACGTCCACGTGATGGATGGACATCGTCTCCGTCTCACGGCACGGCTCCGCAGCAGAGGACCCACCCCAGGAGAGGACCTCCATCATCCATGTGCTGGGCACGATGCCAGCCTGAAGGCAAAGGGGAGGAAGGTCCGCATGGATGGACCACTGCCCCACGGAGCCCAGGCAGGATGCTCAAAGAGATTTTCTCCTTGCTGACCTCCAAACTGCCCAGGAGATGTTGGTGGCCCTTTCTCCTCCTTTCCCAGCAAGTGACCGCATGCAGGCAAGGTTCAGGGCTCCAACACTCGAACCACCCAACTCAAAAAAAAATCGAAAAAACTTTTGCGGGACGGACAAAGGCTGAAAAATTAACTGTCTGGCCTCTTCCTCTGCTGCGTTTATTGCTGTCTTGGCAGATGAATTTCAGGTTGCTGCCACAGCCACAAACCGCTTGTTCTGCCAACTGTACATTACTAACATTGGAAGGTGTCCAGACCTAGGAATCTTTTCTAAAAGCATTTGCTTCATACTTTAAATAGCAGGCCAGCAGGCGGGGGGATGGGAGGGAGGGCTCAGCCCCTGCGTGCGATCCATCTGCAAGCTTCTGCCAGCTCCTCCACCCCTTTGCAGGTTGAATCTGAGGACGACCATGTCATGTCCCCACTCCCCCGCTGCCCCTTCCCACTGCCCCCTGCCCCTTCCCAAGCTCTCCGGCTCCGCGCCTGGCACGTTATTAATTGAATTAATAACAGGACGTTGGCTGTTTTTTTCATTGAAATCTGCTCTGCTACGAGGTTTAGTGTCATTTTCCCCCGTGCTCTAGAGTTTTTCTTATTACTGGGCTGAACAGCATCATTTGCTGGGATTTCTACGATTCTGTGATTCGCTGGGACGTCCTGAGCCCGCTGTAACACACCACTGCGAAGCCAAACTCCCCGGCTCCTCTCCGATACACGAAATCACGTCTCCAGCTGGGTTTCCTAACGGAGCATCGGAAGGAGCACGGCCACGCGCTGCAGGGCACGTCACCGCTCACAACACTCCAGCAACGAAACCACATCCTCAACAGTGAGCAAATATTAATCAGGTTTATGGCTGAGAAACAGAGAGGAGGAGGAGGAGGAGGAGGAGGAGGAGGGACACGGGCAGGGAAACACAACGTCTCACACTTGATATAACTACAAGGACAGAAAACTGTCCCTGGCCACAAATATCCTGACGTTTTGCCATACTTCTCCTACCGCCTGGTGTAAAATGTTCTCGCAGCAAACTAAGAACAACTACAGGTGAAGTTTCTTTTTTTCCATAATTTGGCGCCGCGCTAGATAAGCCAGCAATACAGAGCAAAGCTCAAGGCATAATATTTTTAAGTAGTGCTTGTCCTAGTTAATGTTCAGCCCCACTGTGCAATGTCAAGAAAACTAATGAACAGCAAAGTGGCAGCGAGCAGGAACCTGGGCGTACTCACCCGCTACCGAACTCCTTTCAGAGCCCGGGCACAACGTGAACAAAATCTAAAAGCAGTCGTCCTGGTTCATCGGGAAGCCCAGGCAACGTGAGGCGAATGCTTTGCCACCGCGCTTGTCCCAGAATTCGGCGCCTAAAGTAACAGCAAGCTGAGAGGACCTACGGCAATGCCTGGCGTGTGACAGGACAAGGGGGAATGGTTTTAAATTAAAAGAGGGGAGATGTAGACTATAGAGATTTAGATATAAGGAAGAAATTTTTCACAACAAGGGTGGTGAGCCCCTGGCCCAGGTTGCCCAGAGAAGCTGTGGCTGCCCCATCCCTGGAGGGGTTCAAGGCCAGGTTGGACGGGGCTTGGAGCAACCTGGGCTGGTGGGAGGTGTCCCTGCCCAAGGCAAGGGGTTGGACTCGATGGCCTTTAAAGGTCCCTTGCCACCCAAACCATTCTGTGATTCTACAAACTGTCTGTACTTGCGTACCCACGTCCCAGCCATGGGGTTTGGGAAAAATTCAACATCTGTTATCAGGCAACACGGCTCCGCTCGGAGCGTGCGGTGGGAGCTTTGGCAAAGGCAACGCTTGACGGATGACGCGCTCTCAGCACTCATACTGCGCGGGATTCACCTTGTGCACCAAGGACAAACTGTTTGCACCAAGGACAAAGTATTTGCACGAAGGAAAAAGTATTTGCACAAAGGACAAAGGATTTGAGCACACGAGATGGGCAGCCCTCAGCAGGCACGATGCGGAGCAAGCTGGAGCCCACCTGCAGCAGCTCCAGGAGGGATGCTGGGGTTGCAAGGACCTGAACAAGTCCCACTCCCTCCTTAAGACACCTCACGCGTTCTTCTGTGCATGGTTTGAGGCCTTTGGACTTCCACACTTCAGCCCATGCCTTGAAACTCTGGGCGAATTTTAACCTTTATACGGCTTCTTCAAGCATCTCTTCTCTGTCCACAGGTTACAGCGCCGTATTCACGGGCGGGAGGCGGATTAATGCCCCCCTGATCTGGCAGGAGAACAGATCTGACAAGGGTACATGGTTCTTTACCAAGTCTCGCACAGTGTGAGGCTGTCCTTCACCTTACCCGGCCATAAAATGGGATTTCTGCACGCAGTTAAGAGCAGTATTGCTGATAAGAGCTTAATGGGCCTGATCCCAAAAGCTTAACAAGCACTTCTGATTATTTTAATCTAAGGAGTAATTTCAGGATGAATCACAAATATGGAGTAAAGTGCCACCTTGCCCCAGAAACAAAGGTGGCATCTTAAACAAGCCAAGCAACGAGGACAAAGCGTACCCTTTCCATAAAAGCAAGAGAAGGAAAATCACTGCGAATGGAATGATTACGTCACGATTCCTCATGAATTATGTCATGATAATCTGCTGCAATTTAGTGTCTGCAGGGTACCAGGAGAACGCTCTTACTCTGAAGCTTCCCCGCAAGTCGCGGCAGGAGGCTGTCGCCTTACCTTGCTCCAACCTCTTCATCTGCTGGATCTGATCAACCGTCTTTTTTAGGATCTTGCATTTGTCGGGTTTGACACTCAGAGTGTCGATGTCCCCGATGTTTGCAGACAGCAGCTCTGCCAGCTCCTCTAAATACTTGTTCTCCTGTTCCCGTCGCCGCTTTTCATTGCTGTTAAGAGAAGGGAAGAAAATTAAAAGTCACGTTAATGACTTTTCCCCACTGCTCAGTCTAATCGCACCTGCGCACTGGACAAGAACCCAAAAACACAAGTACTTGCTGGAGTGATGACCGCGCTATAATCCAAGTACCTCCAAAATACTGGGGATTTCATTCAGGCCTTTGTCTATTTTTATGCATATAACCAGAATTAATGCCAAGGAAGATACATAGGGCTAGCCAGACACCCCCAACAAAAACGGACCTCTAACATTCAGGACTCTTCCTTCCTCTCAAAAATAGTTACAAGCGAGTTGTATCAAAAATAATCAAAAATAGTTATATACAACCTCTTATTTTTGTACAGCCACTGTTCCAGCTGTCGCCAAGTTTAATCCTAAATTCATACATAAAAGCAAACAACATCCACCAGAGTTCACCAAAGGGAAAATCAGAATCCACGGTGACAGGAGGAAAATGAAAAATATTCATGAGATCAACCTTCTTGTCCCAGCAAAAGCCGCTTTTCTTTTAGCCCCCAGTCGCCGCAGAAGCTCAACGCTCTCCCATCAAATACTTGTAAATTCTGGGAACTGAGAGTATGTTATTTATGCGCTCTGACATGGCCATCATTGAAGCCACCCTGGACACTGTAACGTACTCCTTTACCAAAGACGTTATAAGCATCAAAGCCACTAAAATGAGCTGTGCATATGGGAGAGACATACAGAGACACACTTTCCCTAAATACCTTCCTCTGCATCAACCCCAGGATGGAATGAGGACACCTCAAAATGCCCCACATGGCTCTCCACCGCTTGCGATGCCTTTTAGCAGGCTGGTTTTCAATAAGCCACCTAACTTTTTGTGGCAACCTCCACAGGACGCCCAACACTCTACTGAAGAAGTACTGCCTGAAAATCCCCTAACGTTTACTAGACACCGAGAAGCTGCTGAGATGCCTGTGGGGAGAGTGAGACATTCCTGGCCTCAAAGAGGCCCCACCGCTCATGGAGGGGCTGAGAAAACACTGGTTACAAAAGCTGAATCCAAAAGTCCGTCTTGGTAGGAGATTTGTGTCACACCACAGATGTGCACTGAGGTGGAACAAGCTCTGAAGGCTTCGAGAAGAGGTTTGGTTTATTTTACCTGCTGAGAGTGCAAGCCAACTAGAGCATGAATATACCTTCATCACTCTGCAGAGACCCTTTAGAAACCACATCTGTCCAAAAGGGGATGAGACGCCACCAGCCCTCCCCTCTAAGGAGCTCTGCACGTAGGCTGCACAGATGTTTCTTTATTTTTGCCTAATTCCACTTTATTAGCTCAATATCCAGATCTGACAGGTATGCGTTGTCTCTTGGGCATTTTTCTGCTGCTTAAATGCTCTCACACGAAAATATCTGATGACTGCAGGGACAAGACTCTGTGATGAACCTCCCCTTGCCTCCCAAGTTCATTCTCCATCACCTCGGTTCTCCTCCTGCCCGTGTCTCTCCAGGTGTCGTGACTGCCGGGAGGAGCGACAGGAATGACTCACCCTCCTTTAACTCAGTGGAGCAGCAGTCAAAAAAGAAAGGAAAAAAACCAAAGGTAAGACCAGCTGCGGGTGTGGAGAACCCAAGTCGTGTTTCTGCCTGGGCCACCAGTCCCATGAAGTCCATGAGCGAGACTTTCCATAGGAGATAAACGATGCGACCTGGAAACTCCCCCACAATGGGTTTGGGTGGGTGCAAGAGCCCTCACTTCCCTGGCAGGCAGCTGCCAACGGGTACTAAGGGGTCACAGGCAGCAAAACCAGCTTCACAGGGGTAGGTTGGATGTCCACCTGCTGCAGAAGCGCTGGGTCCAGCCATGGACCTCAGCCTTTCTGCACAGGTATCGGTGAGAGCAGCGCTGGCGCGCTCCCCAGCAACGGGCAGGCAAATGCTTCTCGAAGGAGCTGGGCGAGTATTTTAGTTAAGGTCAAATTAATTCCTCGCTCTCCTTGCGAACCAAAAAGCAATAGCAGAGCGGAGAGAGAAAAAAAATAATTCCCTCTGTTGTGGGTGAGCTCACTTTATGAAAACCCTTAATGTTGCTGTTGCTGTGGCAACTTTCAAATTGTAGGAGGGAGAATTGGCCAATTTTCCTTACATAAAAGCATCATGAGAATATTACAGCAGTGGGCTGTTCTTTATGACTCCCAAGTATCATCAAAAGCAATAGTTAAACCTTCCAGGTTTTAACAAAGGAGTTTTGAAGTTCTCTTTGCTCCAGAGCACGTTACGGTGGACTCTGGCCAGCCCAGGGAGGAGGATGAGGTCCCTCCCCACCACGGCTGCGAGTCGGGAGATGGTCTGAAAGAAGGAAGACACAGCACCGGTGAGGACTTTTCTTCTGGATTTCAGTAACGTGCTTCAGCTCCAGTGTTCGGGGTTGGAAGGCCAACCCAATGACAAGGATTTGAGTCAACCCTTCTAAAAATGCTGGCTGGTGCTCTGTGGATGTAAAAACTCATTGTGCTTGGACAAGGACGGAGAATCCTCCATCCAGAAGTTTCTCCTTTGCTACAATCAGTTCACTCCTCATCCTATGTATTTTGAAAGACGCCAGGTGTCGGCAGCAGAAGGCTTTCTTGGGGTGCCTGGGGGTTAGGATACAAACCACAGGAGATCTGCTTTCCAAAGGCAGCCCAGATGACGCAAAGCCAGGTGCGTGCTCATCCATCTGCAGATCAGTTCCTTCAAGAAGAGTTGTCCAAGCCCATCTTGCTCCCCATGGCTTTGTCATGGGGACTCAAGGACCAACGGGTTCAACCCACACTCACCTTTGGCGCAAGGACCAGCTCCGAGACCAGCCTGGAGACAGCAGCGAGGGCTGCAGAGCTCTGACTCCAATGACTCAGCCAGAAAGGGGAAATATTTCACATGATTACAGAAGAATTTGGTAGGACTAAGACAGCTACAAGTGCTATCAAAACGTCTTCTACAATTTAATGGCACAGCTAAGCCATGAACCACAAAGCCTTTGGAAGAAGGTGTGTGAACTCTACAGAGATGTTACAACCAAAAACCGCAATAAACAGAAATCCTCAACCAACCCCTTAATGTCTCCCTTCTGGAACACCGTAGGCTTTATATTTATGATCTAGAATATCACGTATGAGCTGTAAGTGATAAAAAATACACCTGGGCTTTGCTCAGCGCATCAATATTCTGCAATGACGACCGAAACACCATCCCAGGCAGCAGAGACGCAGAGACAGCAGCAGCACCCTACGTTCATCCTTACTAACAGACTGTATCGCCACGGAAAAAGACGTACAGGGTTCACAGGGAGCCTGGAAAAGCCCGTGGAAGGAGATCACAACCCCCTCTATCCCTAAAGCAGGTGGTGAGGTAGCTGGGATGGGGAGGCTCGGTCGTAAGCAAAAGGTGCCTTTCTGCAGTGAGCTGAGCTTTGAAGCAGCCTGTGTCAGCGCACAGAAATGAAGATACTTCAGACATTAATTTTCTGTTCCATAACTGCACCATGGAGCAAGAGGGTCTCCACTAGAGCTTTTGAATACTATAAAACCGCTGATTTCTTGGGAATCTGGCACAAAGAGGCAGAAGGCTTGGGATGATCTGCAGACCTCGCAGAAGTATCTGTTCCAAATTTACCCTGAGAAAGCTTTCCTGATGCTCTGAGCGCTCTCAATTTATGAAATCAATACATTAACTTTGATAACGAGCCTCTAATCATCATTTGCCACCTAACAGCAAGCAGAGCAGATGGGGAGCTGCATTTCCATCATGCTCCATCTTCCACCGCAGCCACCGCTAAAAGCAAAGCGAAGTTCTGGTGGGAAGTGTGAACGTTTCCGAGTGGCTGAAACCCGGCTCCATCTGCTCAAGCAGACGGGACGGAGCAACGCAGTGGGAATGACAAAGTAGCCGTGTCAGGGGACGGATCGGGAGCGGTGCACGTACCTCTGGGCTGTATCGCAGGGAGAGCCTTTCCTCTTCCGAGAGTCGGGGTTAGCAGGGTCCGTTGAGCTGTCCCCGAGGCCACTCATGTTGGTTGACCTACTTTGCACCTGGAACCAAAGAGAGACAGGGTAAGGACAAGCTTTTTGCAGCTGCAGGAGGAGCGGTTCCTCCAAGGCAGAGCCAGAAAACACGGACCAAGCAACCTCTGAAGAGGTAACTAGCCCAACGCAAGTCTTTCTTATTGAATCGCTGCCTCGTTTGTGAAGGAAAGGGTGCAAAGGGAAGATAAAACATGATCACGTTACCCTCCTTTTGGTGTCCTTTGGTCACCTTGGCCAAGCAAGCCCTCACCACCAGCAACATCAAACTTCCATCACAGACTGAGCTCTTCCCTGTATCCCCGCAGATTTCAGCTTCCTGGCCTTACAGCATTTTAACAACTATCTCAACAAAGCCTGTTTCAATGCTTTGTTTATGTGTTTGACTGCTTTTGTTTTGTTTCCTTCTCCTTCAGCCCATCTTCAGCTCCTCTGCCATCTCCCCCTGGTTCCTCTGACTCACGGCTGGCAGAGGACGCTCCACCCTTTGCATTGTGTCTGCTCCCCCACCACCTCCTTTCCCCTCAGCACATGGCCTGGGCTTTAATTAGAGCTGCAAACTGACTCATCTCTTAACGGGATGCAACACCCTCCCACGAACCCCTTCCCCACCTCCCGCTGAGGCTGCCTCCCACGCATGGGCCTCCCAGCCCCAACCTTCTCCTGGAAGAGATCTTCCCAACCATGGCTGGTCCTTGGCCAGTCCCAACACTGGGCACCTCCTGGGTTCCAGCTCTCTCCAACACATGGACATTTCACCCTTGTTTTTAGGATGTAATTTCAACACGTTGGGTAAACTAGTCCATGCTATGGCAAGTGAGAGGTCTAAGCAACCAAAGAAGGTCCGGAAGTCATGAGGATTCTAACACTGCAATATCCCACATGCTAATGCTCCTTAATTATGAATTGTATTTTTTATGTTTAACTGAATAAAATACTATCTAAGCCAAATAAGGGCAAGAAAGCCAACTAAGGCTTCTTTCTGGACACTTCACCTTGAGGGGAGTTAAAGGGTTTGGCCAGAGACCGTGACACTCTCCAACCCGAGACCTCCGCCAGTCCCCTCCGACTGCCTAAATGGGATGAAACGCATCTACAGGACAGGGTCAAAACCTCGCCCAACATGTTAAATCAGAGCTTCTCTAGAAAATAAATCAGCTATGCACGTTGCTTCCCTTGCTTTGGTAAAGCCATTCCATGATTTTTCTAGTAACCACAATAATTCAGTATCGGACAATGCCACCTTCCAAATTCTTCTATTTATTTTAGAATTTTTGGAACTGTTTATCACTGGGAGAAGATACAATCCCTGAGAAACAACGTAATGGGATCCTGGACAAGAAGTTAGTAGTTTAGAGAGCAAAAGGACTAAGTTCTTAAACTTAATTCCCTTCATTTCTTCTATTACTTTCCAAAAGCTGGAATTTTAATGAGGATTAAACAGCTGATGGATTGTGACTCTAGAAGACAAGTCCCCAGTTCCCACAGCCCAGGTTCCCCCCATGTTTTACTCAGCCTGCCTGAATGTGCATCAGGACGCCTTCGGTGGTCCAGCATCTCCCACCCGCTACCCAGCTTGGTGCAAGGCAGCCACTCATCAAAAGCCACCGGTGCTGGCTCATCTCGTGCTCAGACAGGTGACAACTGAAGTCCCACCAGCTTCTGAAAGTTCTCTGAGTCGCAAACCACATCTGCAGAGCTGCTCCTCCTGACCTCAGAGCAGTGGAGAGGGGTGGACACAGCCGTGAGCATCTCCTCTGCTCCCTGGTTGCTTGAAGATCCCAGTGTTGCCATTAAAACCCAGAACCCCCCCGCAGCCTGGGCTGCATCCCCAGCAGCGTGGGCAGCAGGGCCAGGGGGGGATTCTGCCCCTCTGCTCCGCTCGGGGGAGACCCCCCTGCAGTGCTGCCTCCAGCTCGGGGGCCTCAGCACAGGAGAGACACGGAGCTGTTGGAGCGGGGCCAGAGGAGGCCCCGGAGCTGCTGGGAGGGCTGGAGCCCCTCTGCTGGGAGGACAGGCTGAGAGAGCTGGGGGGGTTCAGCCTGGAGAAGAGAAGGCTCCGCGGAGACCTTCCAGCCCCTTCCAGTCCCTCAAGGGGCTCCAGGAAAGCTGGGGAGGGACTCTGGAGCAGGGAGGGCAGCCATGGGACGAGGGGAAACGGTTTTAAACTGGAGGAGGGGAGATTTAGACTAGATATAGGGAAGAAATTGTTTACAATGAGGGTGGTGAGCCCCTGGCCCAGGTTGCCCAGAGAGGTGATGGATACCCCCATCCCTGGAGGGGTTCAAGGCCAGGTTGGATGGGGCCTTGACCAACCTGATCTAGTTGAAGATGCCCTTGTTCATGGCAGGGGGGTGGACTAGATGACCTTTTAATTGTCCCTTCCAACCCAAACCATTCTTTGATTCTCTGATTCTATGAAAACCAGTGTTACCAGCTTCATTATCTCCTACAACCGAGGTGTCCAGGGGGTGTCACACATTTTGGTTCCTCAATGACCATCTCTACGCCCAACATTGACAACCTCTACTCCAAAATAAGTGAAACATCTGTGCGTAACACAGTGCTACGCGGAAAAAGCCCGTCTTTTGGCAGCACACAGGCATTTCTGCTAACGCTTGCGTCACTGGTGCTAAGGCAAACGCGGTTCCTGAAATCATTTTAGCAATATTAGCGCAGGCGATCGATGCCACAGGCACGAGAGCTTGTCCGCCGAATTCAGAAACCCTGAGCAGATGCCAACAAGCTAGCCATGACCAGGGATCCGAGTTCATCCCCTGCGTCTTTGGCATGTTTGCAAGAAGGAACAACGCCAAAGTAAATACAAGGAAGGGGGGAAAAAAGCAAACTCTTGAAAAATTTAGAGATTGGAAAACTAGAAGTGCTGCATCATCTGCTTTGGGGGAGAAGGGCTCGGTGAGGTTTCAGACAAGCTTCCTGGGGTTTAAGCCTTCTTCTTGAAGGTTTAACTTGCTCTCAGCAAAACACTGAGTCTCCATAAGCGGCGTTGCTCTTACAGGTCCTGATCTTTCCTCTCGGCAACTGAATTAAAAGGAAAAATGAGCAGGGATATGGCAGGTAAAGCCAACCGTCCCACCGAGATGTTCCGCTGCAGGACCGCGGCTTGGCAAGAGCGACCATATGCCCTAGAGAGGTGAAGTAAGGACAACATTGCAGCCTTAGCTGAAATCCTTGGCTTGAGTTAAGCCCTTGATGTAATACACTCAATGTTTCTTTTTATTGTAAAAGTAGTTTATTTTATGGCAAAACTTGCCAGGGCTGACAAGCCAAAAAATGTCATTTGGTCTAAAAATACCGGGGATGACTCGGTTTGAAAGCCCTGTTGGGTCAGGGCACAGCCAGGGGTTGATGCCCCCGCGGAGGGCAAAGGTTGGGCTGCGGCAAAAGGCAGCCCTGCCCGCGCTCGCGGCCCTTTCACCAGAAACCTGATTTCTAAACACTGGCTTCTTGTAAAAACGTTAATATTCTGCTGGCTTAGGAAAGCAAACAGAGGCGGAGGAAGGACGGCAGGACAGTAATGAACACAAGGTAATTAGTTCAGCCAGGGGCAGGAGGGGGAGGCGGTTTCCAGGCTTAATACAGGGGGTCTCCGACGCAGAGACCTCTGCTAAACCGATTGCTTCTCTGCTATCACAAACCACCACAAAAATATATTAAGGGACGATATAAAATGCTGCTGGTGTCCCTCCTGGTGCTGCTCGCTCATGGGGCTCCTTGGGAAGTGTTTGACCATGGCAGGAGCAGGACCTAAGCGCTGCATCAACGCAAAGAGCGTTGGCCTCTCGCCCTCCTCCACGTGCACATGGATGAAGTCTCGTCCCAAAGATGCCCTGAACCTGCTGCTCTGAAGAAACTCCATGTCATGGTGCAAACCCAAAATGTGGAGCGTTCTGGGGTTTTTTTTCAACAGCTATGGATATTATCATTGCAACCAGCAGCTTCATGCTTGGTCTTGCGTGCAGCCGGTGCACAAGCCCATGGTCCTACAGCAGCGGTGTCGATGAGCAAAGCTGCGACATGCACCATGTTTAGTAGCAAATCAAGCGCCTGCAATAAAAGCTGCATCTCCCCGGCTCCCGCTAAACCAGGGCTGAACTCAAGCCACCAGTGAGGAAAAAGGTCTGGAGCTTCTCCGAGGTGATTCTCCATATCCACGTTGCTGTTGCTCCCGTGGTTCTTAGTCCACAGCACTAGTCCCTGGCCCTGCCCGTTACCAGCACCCAAGTGCACCACTGCACCTGCTCGTCAGAGACTAATTAGTCTCAAAGAGACTAATCAGAAGGAAAAAAAAAAAAAAAGGAGAGGGGGAATGGATAAGAAGGACTAGAGCTGAAGTAACCTGCCCACGGCCAGGCAGATGAAACTACCTCTAATTTCCAACCCTGAACTCTCTCCTCTTCCATTGGTCCTGCAACGTGCCATAGTGGAGCATCCACCTGAAGAAGATGCTGCTTTTTGGGATGCTAACAAATATCCTAGCAGAGACCAGAGCCTTGACATGGAAGATGAAGCACCAGCCAACATCAATATTCTAACACAGCCTTGGGGATCATGACACGAATGCAATTTCCACATTAACAAAAAATAACAAAAAGGGAAAAGGATGTGAATTATCACGGCTTAATGCTTCTGCTCTCCTAATAACGCCAACGGATTTCCAATAGCTTCCCAAAGACGGCCATCGCTACCTCTAGCAGACACAAATAGCCCGAGTGATTCGAACTGACAGCACAGGAGACGGAGCTGGCTGCTGAATCCTTACTTCTAACAGAACTGCCTATTTCTAAAATGTATTTCCCACATTTGGGATGAATTTGACCCCAAAAAAATGCTTACAAAATAACACCAACATCTATTGGAGAGAGACACAATTAATCGGCTGTTTTTAAGAAAATGACAATGTTGGAAAAGTCCCTCATATTACAGCTATTTATCATCAAAATATAACCCATCTGTGCGTACACAGTCTCAATTAGAGGTAATTAAGAGCATACTTGGAGTGTCGCAAGGACACATCTATATTGTTCCCCTCACAAGTCCATCATCAGCTGCTCCTCTCATTGCCGCGGTCAGAACAAACCTTAATTTTTTTTTATTTTTTTTTTAAAACTTCTGCAGATCACAGAAGAAACGCTGAAGCTGTGATGTGGACAGAGAAGAGGCAACGGGTGAGCAAGAGTGAGTCACTTGCTAACCTACTGCATGTGGTGTTAGTTTGGGGCTGAGTTTTGTTAAAAAGAACTTCTTTTTCTGACCTCATCCCCAACAAAAAAAGGAGAGAGATGTAAAGTCCTGATTAAACACTGTTGTTTTGGTGGCTAAAGTTGTCAAAAACAAATGTCACATCTGTTTTGTGCAACACTCCTTGGGGGAGGGCGAAAAATCCCTGTATCCATACGCCATCGCTCCAGCCTGCAGAGACGTCGCCTTCCATCTAAACCCTCCTTCCTCGGTACCTTACCCCAATTTCCCTGCTGCGTTTCCTCCTGCCTCTCACCTACCCTGTGAGCCCTCCGTCTTCCTTCTTCTTTCTTCCCCATGAGGGTGGTGAGCCCCTGGCCCAGGTTGCCCAGAGAAGCTGTGGCTGCCCCATCCCTGGAGGGGTTCAAGGCCAGGTTGGACGGGGCTTGGAGCAACCTGGGCTGGTGGGAGGTGTCCCTGCCCAGGGCAGGGGGTGCCACTGGGTGGGCTTTAAGGTCCCTTCCAACCCTAACCATTCTGTGATTCTTCTGCCTGACCCTCATGAAGATGCTGCTGGTGGACCCTCTGTCTCTGGGACATCCAACCCAAAACACGTTGCACAGCCTGGGAAGTGTGGACACCTGGGTCTCTCTTGGTTCCCATTACTCATCCTGGCCTGAACATCCCCTCTTGACATCAAGCGATGCTTCCATTGTTACAGTAATAACGACGATGCTTGAGTCAAGGCTGGATGGGACGTGCTCAAGGTCACCAGGAGGCCCTGCAGCAACCTTATGTTGAACTCACATCTCTGTGTCATTAGGGCTGTATAAGGAGGGAGATGATGAATAAAGAGTTACTTTCACTGGGGAAAACCAGAGTTGAAGGCAGGAGGGAAATCCACCCTGCCTGATCCTGCATCGCCTCTGTAAGTAGAGCCCATGGTGTTGGGACAAAGATGAATTCACGCAGAGAGCAGCATGCTCCAATATCCCTGTGTCCGTCCAGCCTGGAGGGCCAGTGTTTGCTTTCCTTCCAAGGAGATAAGCGGGATGTGCAGAAATCTTAATTATCGCTGCCTCTGTGGTGGCAGCAGGCTAATAAAAGCTGTCAGCTCAGGGACTCGGTGGAGCGAAAGCCTGCCATCTCAATTCCCCGCATCTGCACCCCCCTGCCGGTCCTGCGGGCCAGGGGACAGGGAGGATGTGTGAGATGCCTACACCCTTCAGGAGAGGCTTTCCACTGCCACCGGCACATAGGAGAAAGGACCACAGCAGGTCGGGCAGCCCCGGGCAGGTCATTTCTATACCCTACTCCCACTATGCCACCAGGGAGGTAAGTTTAAACATCGCTGATGCAACACAGGTGAAAAAGCCACCGATCAAACACTCAACTGATCTGCAAGAGATTAACGTTATGAAAGATTTAACATTTTGACAGCTAAAAAGGTGAATTTCACTTCTCCGCCTCATTATTCCCATCCTCGGGGGGCTGCGGCAGGGGGACGGGGTCTCGTCCCAGGTCGCAGAGGGAAGCAGAGGCACAAACCAAGGTCTTGCGGGTCCAGACCCTCCCACGGCAGGGACGGCGGCTGCAGCCCGGGGAGCACGGCACCGGCGCCCCCGGCAAGGGGGACGCACACGCTCTGGATTTTGGGGATGTGATGCAGGGAACAAGTCAGAGTTTAATTTAATTTTTTCCAAGCTGTTTACCGGGTCAGACTCCACCAACGCACATTTTTTTTCTTTCTTTTTTACACAAGGATGGAAAACCCATGACTATCGAACCAGCAGCTCCCCGAGTGCTGGCAAACCCCGGGAATTAACTGGCTTAATATTTACAAAGTGCTCTGAATCCCCTTGCGAAGGGCACCCTGGAAGCGCAAAGCTCCGGCACGCAGTGAGCACCCCAGGACGCGTCACCCAGCAGCGGTCCATGACCTGGCACCAAACCTTCTAGAAGCTCTTTGCTCTTCAGGACCAAATGAGGAAATGGGAGCAGAGCTGAAGGTCTCTTCCCACCCTGTAGACCCTGCTGGGTTTTCTCCCTGCCCCTAACAGAGAAACCCAACCCATCCCAGGGGAAGACTGACCTCCTGGCACCAAACCCATCCTGCGTTCACCACTGCAGAAGGTTTCGCAGAAGATGAGGTAGGAAATGCCAACCAGCTGGTGTGCCCATGGGGAATAAGAGTAGCCCTTGGCTTCACAGCTACCCATGGCGGCCATGGTGGGCCAGCCAGCACCAAAAATCAAGTCCTTCACCCACAGGTCCTACAGACCCATGTCCTCTGCTGAGCAGCCATGGGAAGGATTGAATCTCATACCAACCGGGTAGAGACAGGACATTAATCCCACCTTCCAGGGCCCCATTACTCTTGTCATTTTAATTCTGAGCACTAGAAACTTCTCCATACTGCACAACGGAGAAGACAAGCTTTGCTGTCCAAATCCAGGCTTCTCCATCGCCTCCTGCCCACAAGAAACGGTTTGCTTTGGAAAGGTAACAGGGGCCGTCCAACCCATAAAATCGAACCTATTTGGCCAAAGGGAATTCTGCATATGGTAACAAAAACACACGCAGCCAAGTGAATTCCTTAAGGATGAAAGCACGGGCCAGCGGCACGCCAGCTCTGCAAGTGCTGGCTCTCTACACGATCCCTAGAAAACACAAAAAGAAGGGAAAGAGGTCTATAAATCAATGTCCTGCAGACTAAGTATCATCCTTAGAGAGGCGACGGTCCAAAGAGAAGGTGTGAATTTTAATACGCCCATCATCTCCATCGTATTTGCAACTTGCAGACCCACAGCAGTCATTCCCCTCTAGCCCGGGGACAATTCCAGCAGCCAATTTGTTTTACAAATGAATGGGAAAATATGGGAAAGGGCTTTGCCTTAGCACGATGAAAATGAATAATCCAGCTGTGGGAAATCAATATTTGATGCCTAAGGAGACCTCTGAAAATCCACAACGCCACTCTGTTATTTTCCCAAGCTCTCTTTAAAACTCACCTCAGCTAAAATACAACAGACAGGAGGTAACTGATGTGCTGCTTATTACACTAATTGCAATCATCTCCTTGTTACCTGGTGCTCACCCACATCTGTTTGTCAGAGCCATCTGTTGTCTGTCTTAATTAAATCGCGCGCTCGGAGGGGCAGGGACTGTCACAGCACATGATTTTCTAACCCCTCGGCATCCCAATTCTGTCCGAGCATCTCCGTGCTACCACCGTGAATCCCCTCCCATGGCCAAGCACAGGGAAAACAGTTAGAAAATAGGAAGCCAAAAAAAAAAAACCCCACCCCAAAAATAAAGCAAATAAGCTCGGTAAGAATCACGCTGCACCACGGAGGGTTTTCACGAGTAAATGATGATCCACCGCTTCTGCCACCTGCCCAAACTTTCTAGGATTCACCTTCCGAGTTGCCTCTGGGGTTGTTCGGAAGAACGACGGGGCACCAGCTCAAACCAAACCCAATCGTGGGGGACAGATGAAAAACACGGAAACTAAACTTTTCCTTCTGCTACATTACAAAAACTGGAGGAAACCGAAAAAGGACGACTTGCCTTGCACCGCCATCCTACACGCTGCTGCCCCCAGGGTGCGGGGAACGGAGCCCACCAGCTCCAGCAAAGCCTTCAGAAGGTGCTGTCTTGCACCCCATCTCTCCACATTCATTTCTGGAGCGCTGAAATGCTGCTCATTAATTTTTAGCAACTTTGAGCCCCAGCTCAAGATCTTCCCGCTAAACCACGCTCTCCTATAGGTTCTTCTACACCTTCCCCAGAAGGTGGCTGCTCAGAAGACAATTCTGAACTCAAGAGATCAGAACTGACCATAGCTATGTATGAGGAAGTTGAAGCACCTAACTTTTGTTTTCAAAAAAAACCCACAAAAATGAGTACAAGTGTCTCATCAGACGCTGCCATCTGAAATGACAGCATGAAGAAAGGTTTCTAACAGCAATCTAAATTTCAGTATTACTGAATTTCTGCTCACGATGCTTGCTCTGAGCGGCACTGCGGGTAAAACTCATCTGCACGTTGCTTTGATACCTGTTCATCCCCTTCTCCTGAGGCTGTCCCTCCTGAGCTGTGACCGTGGCTCCATTCCCCACCGGCTGGTAGGAGCTGGGGTAGGACGATGGTGCTGCCGTGGCACTATCCCTGTCCCCAGGCAGGTCACCCTTGGTGTGACTACCCGGTGTCCCCGCTATTTGAACTCAGCTCCATCTTTAAGTGCTCAGGACGGGGAACTCCCAGCCTCTCTGCAGTCCTGGGGTTCAGCAGAATGAGCTACGGGCAAGCAGGGGATGAAGCTTTGCTGCTGGGGTTCCTCTCAACCAGAAGCCGGCTCCTTTCTAAGAGCTGGGTCAATACAGGCACCCACCTGGTCTCAGCCATGCCTCATTCCCTCTCCATGTCAACCCTCTTGCCAAGATCCTAGACAAAACCAAGCCTGAATTCATTTCAGCAGCACAGAAGGCAATGAAAGACATTTAAGAGACAGACGTCTCGGTGCTAGGTAAGATGGGAACCCACCACCTTCAATTTGTACAGGTCATAACTCCGGATCAGCTGAGTTACTCCACCATCTCCACCTGCTACACCCCTGGGGAAAGTCCGTTTAAAAGCATGACAACGCACCACTTTCCCTTCAAAATGACTCTGATCAGGTATTTTTAAGCCCATGTAAAGATCTCCGAGTATTAAAACCGCTTTGTTTTTTATCCTCATTAAAAGCCCAATAGAAATTCAAATTTCTTCTTACACCAGCTGTTTTCCCAAAGCACGCCAACTGCCTTATTACAGGGCTGCTCACGAATGTCAGCACGTACTCCGCGAGCGTTTGCATCCATATATTTCTGCAAATCCAAAAAAAACACGGAAAAAAGGCATTCTACCATTGCTGTTAGCGGACACAGAGCCGTCCACGGGAAGGGAAAACCAAACCTACGCAGGTTGACCAAGAACCACCAGCCCGGCGATGGGCTGGTTGCAGTGGTCCCTACAGCGGTGGACACAGTCTCTCTTGAAGATCTGGGCTTCAGTGCCACCCCACTTGGATTTCTTTCCCTGTTTTTCATTTCAGGACAAGGGCTGACAGCCCCATCAGATCCCCCCGAGGGTGCATCATGCATGGTTAATACTTTTGGAGGCATCAAGGCTGGAAGCAAGGTGAGATAAATGAATGTACAGCGACGGAGAGAAACAGCGGCAATGCAAGAAACCCCCTGAAAGGTGAGTCAAGCTTCGGTGTGTATAATTTTAATAATAAATAACATTTTTTCTCGTTGCCCACCTCCTTTTAATGCCACTGAGTACACTACCATCAGCGAGAGGGAGGGAAATTTAGCCGGCAGATGATAAAAATGGCAATGCTTTGCTTAAAAATACACAGGAGCAAGGGCTCGTGGTGGGCTCCCACATGGGGGTCACCCCTCGCCCGCTACGTCAGCCCTGTCCCACCCCTGGGAAAGGATGCTCTCCTCTGCACTGCAAGCAGGAACCTTGCTCTTTCAATGCAAAATATATATTTTTTTTTTTCTAATTTCTTTGCACTAATAATGGGAACACGTTGCAAACACAAACTGAGGTGAACCCAGAAATGGGTACGCAATTCAGCTGCCATCCTTGAGCAGTCTTCCTCACGGAGCCGCTCGTGTCTCGACGCCAATGAGCATCGCTCGGCAATGTCTGCAGCAGAGATAAGATAACAAAACATAACTTCAAGAAGCATAACCTTTTCTCCCAGTAACTGATAGGAAAAGTGGGTTAATTTATACAGCTTCTGAAAGGGAAAAATAAGGCTAATTCTCTCGCAGTCACAGAACATTACACACTTAGTTTCATATTACGCTCGTGAATTACACGTTGCAATTACACAATTTTCTCTATGGGGAGAAGAAAGTATTTGGCAGAACGTACAAATACATCAGGTTCTCATGTCGCACAAATTAACCAGCGGCACAGCACATGTGGCTTCATAAAAATCACCGTAACTCACAAGCACCAAAGGCACTGGCGCATCCTACGTCGGACCGTGGGATGGGAACCCCATCAGCAGAGACGGCGCTTGGCCACCAGCAAGGTCGTGGCTTTTCCCGGCAAAGCCAGCTTCAACGCCTCCAACCAGAAGGCAGAGAGCAGGATTGAGTAGGGAAAAACCCCTTTTCAGGAGCGGCATGAGGGTCCATGTTCCGCATGAGCCTGCCATAACCATGCTGTGCTGGTGACGGACCTGCTGTATGTAGCGGAACGCTGGGCTCCAGGTCCCTTCTCTCCAAAATTTGCAGGATTTTTTTATCTATATATACACACACGCAACCCAGATTTTGTTATTCCTTGTTTCTGTTCTTGCATAATATCTTGGATACCTCCAACACATGGATTAAAGAACAGACTCGGAGTGCCGGCCTGCGGCTGCAGAGCAAATATTCCAGCAGCCCGGCGAGAGCCACTGTAATGCCGGTCATGGACATCCAGCAACCCCATCTTCCAAATGTGCATCCAAACCACACGTTTCAAGGAAGGTACGGTGTGAAAGAGCAGCCCTGACAGCTCCCGAAGAGCCACGAACTCCCCACTTTTTAAACACAAAGTGTATTTAACTATCATTTAAGCTGCAGTTAAGGCAAACTAAAATTCCTCCTTAAAATCCAGCAACTGATGTCCATCACGCCTGTCTTTACCTTGGATCAACTTCAGGCGAAAGCCCAGCAAAAACCACTGACTGGAGGAACCATGGTGGGAGGCAACTCCTGGCTCAAGCTGTATCTTCATGTCTGAGCGAGGAGCTTGAGCAAACTCAAAAGTCCTGATGGATCAGACAGAAAGGAAGACACCATACGCTGACGCAATAAATTACATCTGCTGCTAAGACCAAAAATGCCAAGAAGCTGAACTGGTGGGAGGGTTGGGATCTCAGGTCTAATGTCTAACCTTGTAACCATGCTTTGAAGATATCTTAAAGAGGGCTACTGCACTAGCAGAAGTTCTGGCCACTTTTTCTTCTTGCCCTTTTTCTTTTCACAGAATCACAGAATGTTTTATGTTGGAAGGGACCTTAAAGATCATCCAGTGCCACCCCCTGCCCTGGGCAGGGACACCTCCCACCAGCCCACGTTGCTCCAAGCCCCGTCCAACCTGGCCTTCAACCCCTCCAGGGATGGGGCAGCCACAGCTTCTCTGGGCAACCTGGGCCAGGGGCTCACCACCCTCACACCAAAGAAGTTCTTCCTGATATCCAATCTAAATCTCCCCTCTTGCAGTTTGAAGCCGTTACCCCGTGTCCTATCATTACCAGATGACTGGAGGTACCAGCCGACTGGAGGGTGCCCATCTACAAGAAGGGTCGGAAGGAGGATCCGGGGAACCACAGGCCTGTCAGCCTGACCTCGATACCAGGAAAGATCATGGAGAGGATCATCTTGAGTGAGCTCTCCCGGCAAGTGCAGGGCAGCCAAGGGATCAGGGCCAGCCAGCATGGGTTTAGGAAAGGGAGGTCCTGCTTAACCAACCTGATCTCCTTCTATGACCATGTGACCCGCCTTCTGGACGCGGGCAAGGCTGTGGACGTTGTCTGTCTGGACTTTGGTGAGGCCTTTGACACCGTCCCCCACAGCATTCTCCTGGAGAAGCTGGCGAATCATGGCACACACAAGTGCACTCTT
>VWZL01002466.1:141548-165513 GCA_013396915.1 Stercorarius parasiticus
GGGGGGGGGGAATTCAGGAGAAAAGAAAACCAAAATCACCGAATTATTGTCCCCATTCTGCTTTGCAGCAAAGGGACACAGCCAGGGGGAGCTTGGTCCCACCCACCCTTCACAAGCAGGGACATGGGGACCTGCCGTATCTTCATACCAAGAGTCACATCACAGGCACCATCAAGGTCCACGTTTTTTTTTTTTTTAACAGCATAAGCAAAAATAAACAGGAACCTCACAGTGTTCAGGCCGTAAAATGCCTCTTTTGATCCAAATCCAAATATTTTCCATTTCGCCATCAGTGCGTCATCCGAACGCCTGATTTCAGGGACCTCAAGGAAGGTCCATCCTCTGGTGCCCCGCTCAGAGGAACATCAGTTCTCGAATTCTTTTCATCAAAACCATTTCCACCATGGGATTTGCAGAGCAGAGGTACAGACATCAAAGAGCAGGAGGAGAAAGCGCTTGAAAAGCCACGGAGGGAGGAAACTTCAACAAGAGACTTGAAATAATGTGTGCTGGTAGGATGGAGAGATACAGAAATGATGCTCCAGAAGACGTCAGCAAAGGAGAAAATGCTCGGAGCCACTGCAGCGGTGTTGTATCAAGGGATAAAAAAGCCCAAATAGTTTAAAAAATAATTTAAAAAAATTAAAAAAGAGGAAAAAGTAGAAAAAAAGAGCTGGAGGTAGATATGGAATGAAGTCCTGGAGAACTAAAAGCCTATATAGATACAGCTGCGGAATAACTTAATTAAAGAATAATGTCCAAGTAGCATTTTCCCAGCTCATGGCAGGGGGATGGAACTAAATGACCTTTAAAAGTCCCTTCCCACCCAAACCATTCCGTGATTTGCTGATTTTTCGTCCAGGGAAGATGCTATTATCCGCACGGCAGAGCCTGCAGGACCACAGGCTTGGAACGGCCAAGCAGAGAAGACGAGAAAACGCAGGAGAGAATGTCAGGGGATGCAGAGCAGTAACACTGAGGTGTATAAAAAAATAAAATATAATTTTAAAAAATCAGGTACCAGAGGCACAAACACCAGTATAATAAATACGGTCTTGACCACTGACCGCAGAGACCTTACATGGCCCAGCTGAAACCGAGATGGCACCAGGGGAAAGAAGGAAAATGGATGAAAGCTGTAATTAGAGAGTAATTCTGAAAATCCAGCACCCAAATGAAAAACCGATTTCCTCTACGCTCGAGGAATAAAGGAGGCTAAAGACTAAACCCCAATCACCTGCCGAAAAACCAAGTTTCTGACCGCGCTGTTTGAAGCACAGCAGTTTTTGGAGGGGATACTTCCAGTTTTTCTGCTCTTTGCAGTCTTGGAGGAATTGGGAAGCGCATAATACAAATTAAAAATCAAATAATTGAGAAATATGAGAAGTTTCAAGAGTTTACCAACAAATTCCACCCCTTCAGCTGTTCAATTTTTTACGACTTCAGCAGCAAAATAATTACCCTTGCTGGAATGGCCCGTCTCCAGCACCGAATGTGACTCCAGCTGCTGTGTTAAATGAATGATTAATAGATGTCTTTGTCCTGGCTGCATCTGCCTTTTGTGAGAACATCGATGGTAACCTGGGCTTAACACCCCAATCCTGCCTTCGGTGTATTTTTCACTCCATCTCTTCGCCTCCAAGGAGATTTGGAAGAGTGGGATGGGCAGAAGCGAACGCAGCCGTCACCATAAAAAGGGAAACAAACCCAGTAAAACCCAGCGCTCCCAGCGCAGTGTTAAAGAAGAGAGAGAATTTGGAATACACCGAATTTGCAGAAGTTAGAGAGCAGTTTCATTTTCTTGCCCGTTCTCCTGGGCACGGTGATTAATTACGAAGGCTGCGGAACACAAGCGAGCTGGGGGGGGGGGGGGCCGGTTTCCCACCGGCATCCCCAGCCCCAGCCCCGTGTGCGGTTCATCCATCACCCCACCGCTGGCAAAGGCCAGCCCCAGCTCTCCAACCTTCAGCCATTCCCATCAAAAAGAACCACCAAATACAGGTTAATCTACTTCAGTATTTCCCCCCCACACACACAAGGTGTTTGTTAACGAAACACCGGAAACTGAGAACCTTTCTAGATAAAGCAAACTAAAGTAAAATTAAAGCAGAATAGAATAGAATAGAATAGAATAGAATAGAATAGAATAGAATAGAATAGAATAGAATAGAATAGAATAGAATAGAATAGAATAGAATAGAATAGAGATGGAATAGAATAGAATAGAGATGGAATAGAATAGAATAGAACAGAACAGAACAGAACAGAATAGAATAGAGATGGAATGGAATGGAATGGAATGGAATGGAATGGAATGGAATGGAATGGAATGGAACGGAACAGAATGGAATTATTGAAATAAAATAGAACAAAACACAACAAATAAACCTCCTTGGAAAAGCTTGCAAAAGTCTCTATTGACCGAGAGAGTTGACATGGCAACAAGAGCAGATCAGATGAGACCACCAGATACCTCCACTCCTCTGCACCTTGTGCTTTACATACAAACCCCACAAATTGCCCTATACTGACCAGCTACGAGGACCTTACTCCATCAACTCTGATCTTTATCATCTACTAATTATTTAAAAGGACAAACATCCCATCACAACATCGATCTGGATGCTCAAGCAGCCAAGAACTCCTCCAGGAACCTGCAGCTTCTCCACAAAGAGGGATCACAGAATCCCAGATTGGCAGGGGTTGGCAGGGACCTCTGGAGATCATCCCATCCAACCCCCGGCCACAGCAGGGTCACCCACAGCAGGGGGCACAGGAACGCCTCCAGGCGGGGTTGGAATGGCTCCAGAGACGGAGACTCCACCACCTCTCTGGGCAGCCTGTGCCAGGGCTCTGCCACCCTCACAGGAAACAAGTTCCTCCTCATGTTCAGATGGAACTTCCCAGGTTCAAGTTTGTGCCCGTTGCCCCTTGTCCTGTCCCCGGGCACCACTGAAAAGAGCCTGGCCCCATCCTCCTGATGCACACCCTTGAAGTATTTATAAGTGTTGATGAGATCCCACCTCAGTTGTCTTTTTTCCAGACTGAAGAGACCTGAGTCCCTCAGCCTTTCTTCATCAGAGAGATGTTCCAGTCCCCTCATCATCTTGGCAGCCCTTTGCTGTCCCCTCTCCAGCAGATCCCTGTCCTCCTTGAACCGGGGAGCCCAGAACCGGACCCAGTGCTCCAGCTGTGGCCTCCCCAGGGCAGAGCAGAGGGGGAGGATGACCTCCCTCCACCTGCTGGCCACGCTCTTCTTGATGCCCCCACGAGACCATTGACCTTGGCCACAAGGGCAAAAAAGGGATGGGCTCCTTTTCTCCAGCAGCAGCATCTCTCTGGCCCACCTGCACGTGCCCGTGGACCACAGCTGGAGCTGAGAAGAATAAATCCAGCACGGACACGCGATGCTCAGCGCTTTGCCAAGGTGATTAAATCCACACCGATGCCTTAACACCCTTTGACAGCCAAGCTCCAGAGAGGTTCCCCACCCTCTCCAGGTAGCAAACAGCACCTGAGGAGCATCCGAGGTAGATGTCTGAATGGGAAAGCGAGAACAAAATAGCTTTGTTCTGTTAAAAAAAGCAACAAAACCAAGTGGCGCGTTCAAGCCTGCGTGTCTGCCGAAGCCAGCCAATTCAGCACTTTCCAGCCCAGCTTCTTCCATCGTTTTAAAAAAAGCTATAGGAAACTGGAAATGTCACTGGGTTATGATTTCTGCATCTAGAAAATGAAGTTCATGGTAAATGTCTAGTTTAAGCAACTGTCAGCACTTAATGTTTCTATTTACTCCAGTCCAAAAGAGCAAACTTTAAATAAAAACTGAACTTAATTAAGCGTGTCACATTCTTCCGGGCATGCCAGCTACAGTGGTGAGCAAGATGTTTTTCCCAGCCTCTGCGCTACAAACTCCGACACATCAACACGGGGTTTAAAAGCCCAAAGTCCCTCCCAGTCCAGAGGCTGGACTTATTGAGGAAGAAAGTGGTGACAAAACACAACTCAGCCCAACTTTTCTCATCTCAGAGATGCTTCGTGGCTGCTCGGTCCCTGCTCTGCATCAGCGGCACCAAGAGGTGTCCACATGCACACCTAGGTGTTGCAAAGTCACGGCAGCTGAAGCTTTGACAGTAAAACATTAAATCACAGAACAAGAAAGACATGGAGCTGTTGGAGCGGGGCCAGAGGCCGCCACAAAGACAATACAAGGGCTGGAGCCCCTCTGCTGGGAGGACAGGCTGAGAGAGCTGGGGGGGTTCAGCCTGGAGAAGAGAAGGCTCCGCAGAGACCTTCCAGCCCCTGCCAGTCCCTAAAGGGGCTCCAGGAAAGCTGGGGAGGGACTCTGGAGCAGGGAGGGGAGCCATGGGACGAGGGGGAAGGGTTTTACACTGCAAGAGGGGAGACTGAGATGAGATCTTGTGAAGATCTTCTTTGGTGTGGGGGTGGTGAGCCCCTGGCCCAGGTTGCCCCGAGAAGCTGTGGCTGCCCCATCCCTGGAGGGGTTCAAGGCCAGGTTGGACGGGGCTTGGAGCAACCTGGGCTGGTGGGAGGCGTCCCTGCCCAGGGCAGTGGGGTTGGAACTAGATCATCTTTAAGGTCCCTTCTAACCCAAACCATTCTGGGATTCTGTGATCTTCCCGTTTTTGGTTTGGTGGCCAACCCCAGATGCTACCACACCACCATCCCTGTCACCATTACAACTGGAAGGAAAAAGGTGTCAACCACCCTTACGAGCCACAGCAAAACCTACACCTTTAGCCAGCTGCCACCCTGGTGACCAGCACAAGCTACTCGACGCAAACGGGAGAGCGCGCAAAGGCACGGCCAAACCCTGGGGTTTGGGATGGGGTGGGCGAGTTGCAGAATACACGGCTCAGGCCAGGTCTGGGGTTCATCATCAGTTCTCCAAACACCACCCCAAAATTTCTGAACCTTCTCCTGAGCAGTAGGGTGGACGATATCTCCTCATCCCTGGATGTGTGGTAATCCGACATCACAGGATACTGCCAACAAAGAAATTTGAAATGGAAGTTACTAGGTAACAGGCAGGAGCTTATTTGCAGTACCACCTGGGCCAGTAAAGAAATCACTCATTTCTGAATGTTAAACATGATTACCAGTGCTAAAAATCACTGTTTTTATTCTAACCACCCAAAATTTGCAGCTGCAAACTCCTCAGTGTACATCCACCTTGACGTTTTAAGGTTCTGCTCTGGAGGGATAAGTAAAAAATCGATAGCCAACACCCAGAGACCCCAGGCCGCTGGTTTTGTAACCCAGCTCCTGCCCACTAAGGGATACCCTGAAACGAATCACAGAATCCCAGACTGGCAGGGGTTGGAAGGGACCTCTGGAGATCATCCCGTCCAACCCCCGGCCACAGCAGGGTCACCCACAGCAGGGGGCACAGGAACGCGTCCAGGTGGGGTTGGAATGTCTCCAGAGACGGAGACTCCCCCACCTCTCTGGGCAGCCTGTGCCAGGGCTCTGCCACCCTCACGGGAAAGAAGTTCCTCCTCATCTTGAGATGGAACTTCCCAGGTTCAAGTTTGTGCCCGTTGCCCCTTGTCCTGTCCCCAGGCACCACTGAAAAGAGCCTGGCCCCATCCTCCTGACACCCATCCTTGAAGTATTGACAAGCATTGATAAGATCCCCCCTCAGTTGTCTTTTTTCCAGACTGAAGAGACCCAAATCCCTCAGCCTTTCTTCATCAGAGAGATGTTCCATCCCCTCATCATCTTGGCGGCCCTTTGCTGTCCCCTCTCCAGCAGTTCCCTGTCCTTCTTGAACCGGGGAGCCCAGAACTGGACACAGTACCCCAGATGCGAAGCCTTATTCTCCTCCAGGTTTCAGGCTGGGCTTCAGTCAGGACATCCAAGAGTAAGAGTTTGCACTTCTCTCCCAAGAACCATCTCCAAGCCAGGTGTGGACACATCTGACCATCGTTTCACCTCCCCCACCACATACAACAGGACAATCGCTGACACATCACATACGTACCTACAAGCTACAAGACTTCCTTGGCTAGAAAACGCGTCTAATGATGCAAAACCTCCGCAAGCTCTGGGTAAGGGAAGGGTGAATTTTGCTGTTGAAATTGAAACTCAGCCTGGAATTGCTAAGCGACAAAAACAAAAGATGTTCTTCCCAAAGGATGGCATGTGTTATAAACTCTGCAGCAGTGCAAGCTTGATATTCAGCAGTAAGAAGTGCAAACTTAGGGGAAAAAAAAAAAAAAAAACAGAGCAGGCTTCTACCTCCTAAATCCCTAAAACGCCCACGGCAAAGGACTTAGGTACACAGCAGACGGCGTGAATTTGGAGCGGCAACCAAGGAATCCAAGCACAAAGCCAAAATTATACAAATCAGGGTACGACTGCAAAACCACAGTCGTCCTAAAACTTCCTCCTCTTATTTTGCTAAAGTGGGGGTGAGTCAACTGGGAGGATGGTACAGGGAAAGCTGTTTAAAACAACACACGATGCTTCGATGCACTTGGCTCTATGAAGAAGAGCTCGATGTGTGCCGCAGGGGACAGAGGTGGGTGCTCGGATGAGAACAGGGACACCTTTTTATCTCTTCTTCCGGAAAATATGTGGAGGTATTTATTGAGTCAGTAGCAAGACTTGCTACATAATGCATATATGCATTTATATATATATAAAAATTATTATTATTTTATATTTTTATATGTATCAATGACAATTCCCCGCCTTATTGGGGACATATAATCAGGGTAGGAGACACACAGTAACGACACTGCTCCCGCTGTTTGTCCCCAAACCCAAACGCCCAGCATCCCACCCAGAGTTGGGCAGAACTTGGAGCATCCTTATCCCCCCGGGGATCCACAGCCATGCCGTGCCGACGCTCTCCCCTTCCTTGTAACTGGGAAGGCTTCAGAACATGACGATTTTGATACCTGCTGTGGTCTTAGAATCGCATAATGGTTTGGGCTGGAAGGGACCTTAACGATCATCCAGTTCCACCCCCCTGCCCTGGGCAGGGACACCTCCCACCAGACCAGGTTGCTCCAAGCCCCGTCCAACCTGGCCTTGGTCTTGCTGCTGTGGGGGCATTTGGGGAGGTCTCTACCCATTCCACCATGGCAGTGTGGAGTCCCCAGATGGCCCGTGCATGGCCCATCTTCGGGAAAAGGCATGAGCTGCTTGTTTAGCTCATGGCTGCCTCGGAAGCGGAGGTGGTATGTAGGTAACTGCGCCTTGGGACGTACCCCCAGAGGACAGGAGCCTATTAAAACACCAGACGATTCATCTGCAGCCCAGTATGAGCAGAGACCACCCCGGAGGGGGACACTGGTGTACTAACAGCATCGGTCCTGAGGTCAGTGATCCTGCTGTCTGATCCCTTCCGAATCGATACAACACTTCTTCAACCTTTGCTCTTCTAACACCAGAAGGACGTTATTCTTCGTACTTGGGGGCACTTTCTGGCCCCCAAGTGCTTCGCAAACAACACGGTTGGGAGCAAAGCGCTATGTGCAGACCTTTCCCTTGCCAGGGGAGGGATCGATACCTCCTCACTCCTCTTACTGTAGTTTTAATGCCTCGTAAGAGGTTCCACAACAGGAATAATTATAAACCGGTTATGAATATAGCTGACCTCCCATGGAGCAGAGAGGTCCTCAGGGTTCAATTACGCGACAAGAGAAAACAACCAAGAGACACCCTGGGTTCAGCCTCACTTTTAAAAATGTCTTGCCTTTGTTATTCTTACCTAATTGTAATGGCTTAGGTAACCAACCTTAATTGCGAGCCAGCTGCGTCTGCGGTGCACACAGAGGCCCCGGTACCTGCAGCGCCCGTCAACAAAATGGGGTCTGCTGAGCCGGGATCATCCAGAGCATCCGACCTATTCCCAAATGGGAATGAACATTAAAAAAGCTCGTTATGTTTTCGAATTAAAGCTCCGATGATGACAACATTGTTTTAATGCAATGGCACTTTCTTTTTGTTCAACAGAATCTGGATCAGGAAAACTTGGGGAAAAGGTGGGTTGGGGGTTAAGGCTCAGCGCCAGGAATTGCCGACCAGGGGTTATCATAGAATCATGGAATGGTTTGGGTTGGAAGGGGCCCCTTTGAAGATCATCTAAGTTCCAACGCCCTGCCCTGGGCAGGGACACCTTCCGCTAGACCAGGTTGCTCAATGCCCCAGACATGGGCTCCTCCTGTGGTCACCTCCAACCCTCCTCCTTCTTGAGCCTGAAAAGCAGGAGAAATGCTTCTTTAACGAACCAAAGAGGGGAAAGAAAATAACTTCTTAATGCTGATCTTATTCTCCAGATCCTCAGCTGCAAACGCAAGGTATTTCTACGGTGCCTCCAGAACCACACAACAAAAATGATCCCAGTCTGACCACTAACACCCTCAGAAACCCACTGCGCACAGAGTGTCTCCAACAGGGGGATACAGGCCAGGTCCCAGTTGGTCTCCACCAAGGAACACAGTGGTCTCTGTTCCCACCCCAGATCTCACAGATAGTCCTGGAGCCAAGCGCTGTGCAGACAGCTCTCCTCCAGCGGTGCAACCCGGAGAGAGCACCCACCTCGGAAGGTGCAGGGAAACGAGGGCCAGCCTCCAGCCATCCATCACCATCAGGATGCGAAGAACCCAGCCCGCTCTATTACGAATTATTTTAAAAGGAAGATATGTGCGCCCATCATCATCTCCAGGCTGCCATCAGCAGCAGTTAGAGCAAAATTATATACTACTAGCAAAGCAATTTGATAAAATAGCTGCATTACAGAAGAGCGTACCCTGAGATTGCTGAAGGCGGCACGTGCAAAAAAAGGGACAAAACTCTCAGGAAATTTTGCAATCCTTAACCCTTAGGGATCCCAATCTCATTATGTTCTAAAGATTCAAACGCACACAGGCTTAATCTTTTCATCTGTGCGCACACACACACAAAAAAAAAAAAAAGCCCTGAACATTTTCTGCATCACACCGAGGGCTGAGCCTCCACCAGGCGAAGCACAAAAGGAGGGCAGACAAAAAAAAAGCAGCGGGGACAAGCGGCTCTCGCTGAATGATGAACACAGCAGGAACCAGGGACCTCTTCTCTTCTACAGAAATCCTGCTGCTCAGCAAAGCCTTTGCTCTGAAACCGGCTCCCACTGACTTCCAAACCGCAGCGGGATCCCGAATCTCTGCCCTCTCAGAGGCAGGATCCGGCCGGTGTGGCAGGGGGTGGCTCAGGAGAGGGGACACTGGAATGACCTCCCAACACCCAGCACCACCACAGCTCGCCACTGCCCTATTTATATTAATTGTTACCAAGCAAACAAACGAAAAAAATTTCATTTTTAAATTGCTACGATTAAAAAAGCTGCATGTTATGTGGGAAAAGCACAGGCCGCCTCCTCTTCCCGACATGCAGCAGTGAGAAGACGAAAGGCCACATGTTCCCCACAGGGAGCTGCTATCTGTGGTCCAGCAGCTACCTCTTTATGGCCAGGAGAAGTTTTGGGTTCAGTGTAATCCCTCGGCATCAACCTCCGCTTGGTTTTCTCACAGAGTCTTCCCATTGAAGCCCGTGATGAAGCCTCTCTGACCAGAGAAGTTGGCATGTTCCTCTTTCCTCTTCAGAGCATCAACGCGCGCCTCAGCCACCGGAGATTAGCAGAAAGACTTTCGCAGGGCAGGACAAACTGTAGCTTCCTACTCCAGGGATTTTTTTGCATCTTCTTTAAGCCATCGCCATCGGAGAAGGGATATCGGATCAGCGAGACCTCTGCTCCAAATCCACTCGAGCTGTGTATTACAACAGGACCCCGAGGACCTGAGAGCGGAGCATTATGATGATTGGCACCGCACAAATACGCAGAATTAGATTGTCCCTGCCCCAGATGTCAAACCCTGAATAGATTAGACTAAGTGAAAGGAAAAAAAAATGACCAATGACCATCTCCATTTTATAAGCAGGGGCCGTGGCCAGAGATTTCAGCATCTTGCTGAAAGCCCTAAGGAGAACCAATCCGTGCCAGGCCAAACCCTGTAGGAAAGCTGATCTCCACAAGCAAGGACTTCGCTTCTCTCCCACCCACTTCACATCAGGTCTATGGACCCTTCTGGTGACCAGGCAGCTGAGGAGACCAAAGGAAGCAACTCTTCTTTCCTGCTTACCATTTAGTTTCCATCTAAGCAGCCATGCCAACTTCCAGACTTCGACGAGGCAGCGTTTCCACAGCACCTCCACATCCTAAGGGTGGTGAGATACTGGCCCAGTTTACCCAGAGAGGTGGTGGATGCCCCGTCATTGGAAGTCTTCAAGACACTTTGGTTCACTGGAGAAGCATTTCTCCTGCTTTTCAGGCTCAAGAGGGAGGAGGGTTGGAGGTGACCACAGGAGGAGCCCATCTCTGGGGCTTTGAGCAACCTGGTCTAGTGGGAAGTGTCCCTGCCCAGGGCAGAAGGTTGGACTAGATAATCTTCAAAGGCCCCTTCCAACCCAAACCATTCTATGATCATGTTGATAAACCAAAATTAAAAACTTAAAAGCCCAATCCACAAAGACAATTACGATTTTACAACCCACACCACCACTAAGAAGTAGGACATCTTGCTCGTGCCAGGGAAGAACATAGCGCAGACCCTGCTTCCAAGAAGAAGTCAGGCCAGCTCTTGTTTTTTGGCCCTGTCCCGGGTTCCCCACGTCACCAAGTGTGCGGCGGGTCCCGATCTCAGGAAGCACGTGGGTGTAAACGGGTCACTGACTTTCAGACTGCACAAGGCGGAGCTCCAGCTGATGTGACACAACATAAAGGCAGGTGATGTGACCACATACGACTTCTGGGGAAACCACAGCTCGTTCCAGACAAGAGACTCACCAAAAAAAAGCCTGCAAGCGTGTGTGGGAAGAAACGAGCATCTCTTCTGAATGAAAGAAAGCAAGAGAGAAAGGCAGCACGCTGGTGAGAGTGGCACGCCGGGGGCTTGGGGTAAAGCAAGGAGTCCGGCATCACCGACACCATGGCTCAGCATCCCCAGCAAAAGTCCTGGGGAATTTAGGGAGGAAAAGTATCTTTTGTTCACAAAACTGCACAATTAGACCAATTTTGGTACAGATAAACCCCAGGTAGAGAGGGGACGATGCTTTAAGAGTTGCTGAAGCAGCGGGATGACAAACCGCACGGAGGAAGTATCTCCCCCTTCTTGCACATCAGTCCTGCCAGAAACGGATCCTCACGCCTTTCACTTGCCTCACGCTGCCCACAAACATGGCGAATCACATTCAAACCACACAAGTTGGAACAATACAACTGGGTGAGAAGTGGGAGAAAACCTTTGCCCTGAAATCTCCCACCGCATGCAACACCACAAAAGCCTTTCTGGTGATGTGTGTCCAGCTCTGGAGCCCTCAGCACAAGAAGGACATGGACGTGTTGGAGCGGGGCCAGAGGAGGCCCCAAAGATGATCCAAGGGCTGGAGCCCCTCTGCTGGGAGGACAGGCTGAGAGAGTTGGGGGGGTTCAGCCTGGAGAAGAGAAGGCTCCGGGGAGACCTTATAGCGGCCTTCCAGTCCCTGAAGGGGGCCTACAAGAAAGCTGGGGAGGGGCTGTTTGCAAGGGCATGTAGCGATAGGACGAGGGGCAATGATTTTACACTAGAGCAGGGCAGGTTTAGATTGGACATTAGGAAGAAGTTCTTTACACTGAGGGTGGTGAGACACTGGCCCAGGTTGCCCAGAGAGGGGGGTGGAGGCCCCATCCCTGGAGACATTCCAGGCCAGGCTGGATGGGGCTCTGAGCAACCTGATCTAGTTGAAGATGTCCCTGCTCACTGCAGGGGGGTTGGACTAGATGGCCTTTAGAGGTCCCTTCCAACCCAACACGTTCTGTGATTCTATGATGATGGGGAGAAGCTCTTGGAAAAGCACCTCTCGGGGAGGCCATGCAATGCTCCGGGCATTAAACTTAATCTCTCTTAAACTCTCCAGAATTTGATACTCCTTCTGCTCAACCGCATTCACTTGCAGAGCAGGTCCTGCAACATTTTCCCCGGGTTGAGCAAGATCGCTCAGGGGCCAAGTCTGCTGGCAAAGCGACGGCATGTTGAACGAGGGGCGCGGGCAAGGTGGTCCCCATGGCCAGCACGTGTGGCTGCAACATGTCCCCTGCTCCAGGGAGTCTCCAGAGCTTGGAGAAGAAAGGTCCAGGCTGCATTTTCAGACCTACCCAGGAAAGGACCGGCCATCAGGATGGTTTCATAGGAGCAGAGCTGTTCTCAGCCCCACGACGTTGACAGCGTTCCTCGGCCAACACGTGCTTTCCAGATCATGAACAACTCTCCCTAAAAACGCCCTTTGTAATCACACAGTCAGAACAATCACGACTTGAAAGCCACTTTCCCCAAATTGGGTTTCACGTTGCAGAGGAGATTGTTACAATCGCAGCATCTGAAAGAGCAAAAATGAAAATACACTGGGAGTCGCACAAGGCTCAAATTTCTCAGCGAAGGCTGGGAACGAGCAACCGCGAGTGAAAACCGCTTGGAGCGATGATGACAAGGAAGATGTACTCACTGTGGTGACAAGGGACTGTGCCTTTCATTGGGTTTTTTGGTTCACTCAAAGAACCAAACGCCACCCTGAAATGCCACCGCAAAATACATGGAAACGCAGAGCGATGGAGCCACCGGCAGGCACTTCTCAAAGCACAGCCCAGCAGTTTTGGGGTCCAGCTGAGATCCTGGGTCTGGTCTGATGGGCCAAAGCTGGAGCTAAAGAGCACCCAGGACAAAGTCATCGATGACCAAGTACCCCCTGGGAATCCCCATCTTCCAGCATCACGAGGACAGAGCGAACCTGCACCTCCTTCATCTCAACGACTTGGAAGAAGAGCAAACCCTCCTGCTTCAGGAATGTATCAGCTACTAATTCCCAGGGATTAGAAAGACATTTTCTCTGGAGAGAAGCTATTCCATCATTCCCACTGCTGGTTTCTCGCAGGTTCCTGGCAGCGCTGGGCGGTGCTGGACATGGATGAACTCCAGCTCCCCGCTGACCGCTGCCATCTGCGTTCTCCCCGAGTGGCACGATCTCCTTCCTCGGCGTAGTTACACCGGCTACAGGCAAACTGCATTTAGCACATCTCCAGAAACTTCAGTAAGCCCACAGGAGCGGGAATGCAGCGTGACCAACCCTACAAAGCAAACCAAACCTTTCCTAACGACTGCCGTAATGCTAAAGTCCAAAAATATCACGTTTCTCGGGAGGCTCTGAAGCTGAAACCGAAAGTGAGCTGGGAAGCAAAGCCATGCTCAAATTTAAAAGTGTTTCTAAGAGCTTTTCTGTGCTTACTGTCCTATAAAAAAAAAGGATGAAGTCTTTTTCCAAAATATTTTTAATGGCTCCCAAGGAGTCGCTGTGCAATAAAAACTTTACGTCTTAACCAAACGTTATGAGCGTATAGGAATTTCCATGGCACTCACAAACAGCACGGTTTTGCTTTCCAGATCAACCCAATTCCTCCCATGCCCAGGACAGGAAGAAATCCTACCAAAGGAAGCAGAGTAAGCTCACAACTGCTTCAAATGAGCTCAAGCAGGGTTTGTTTCCAGCCACATCACAGTACTTTATATACGTATGTACATTTGTACTACAAGATAGTAACACTCAGGTCGCTTTTAGCCAAAACTGGATCCTGCAAACAGGTCTATGTTGCTAGCTTTTAGCCCTTACATACTGCCCCAATAAGGTTTCCAGCCTGGACTAACTTTTAAGGAGGCACACAAAGACCCGGGAGACTCAAAGATTCCTGCATGAGCTGGCACGAGATATATTTGCATTTAGTATCCAGAAAAGCAGGTATTCTGTCTGACTGCCAAACCCAGCACCCCCCTCCATCCCGCTTCCTGCAAACAAGAGAAGCAGCTTCCTATCTTCATTCCAGATTCAAGCCCGTACCTACAAAAATTCATACCAAAAGCGATCACAGCTGTTAAGGGGCTCCTCTCAGCATGGCTGGACCAGTCCGGGTTGCGATCAAGATGCAACCCATGCCAGCAGAAGAGTTGTTTTTTCTACAAACGCCGCCACTCCCTGAACAAGATTTACAAACTCAGGAGATTATTTCCACCCCCCGCCACGTCATTATTTCAACACGGCGGCTTGTGCCAGCACGGTGCTGGTGAGAAGACGTCATTTCTTTCCCCATATTTCGAGGAAACGAGGAGAAAGCTTCGAGGCGTGGAGCAGACCCGTGGGCTCAGCTCCCCAGCGCCGGTGCGTCGCCCTGGCAAGATGCATCAGCCACCAGAAGCCACCAGTGAGCCAAAGCGTCCCCATCTGTGTGCACATTGCTGCTGGGGGGCTTGCAGAGCTGGATGATGATGTCATGATCACATGTCATGATGTCACCGTGCACCTTGGACAACTCGGCAGCAGGCATGAGGCACGGGATGCTGCTCGGGCTCGGCAGCCACCAAGGTGCTTCTCCAGCATCACCTTGCTGCAGGTCTCGGCGGACAAGCCAAAAGCCGAGCGCAGCCATGCAAACAGTCGGATCAGAAGTCGGGTCACTTTTCTCATTTAAAGAAAGAAGGAAAAATAAATAGTGCTTTACCACAACCCTGTATTCCACAAACAGCGCACGGACTCATAGTCACTGGCCAGCAGAGCCGATACTGCACATGGAAAATGGTTACAAGCAAAACCCACTACTTCAAACAAGCTGGTTTTGCCCAAACTGTACCCCTTTAAGAAAAAAAAAAAAAAAATCTCCGTTCCCATCGAATTCTTCAAATCTCCTCAATATTGCCCAAAGACCGTATCAGAGCTGTGCCAAGAGTGCTAGAGGCGCAGGAGGCGAGGGGAGACGTTCCCATCTCAACTCCTTCCCTCCCCGACTTCTCCCTCAGCACAGAGATGAAGCAGCAGAGAGAGCAGCAAGCTTTGCGTGAGAAAAAACCCGTGCTCTCCAAATTTGGGGCTGTTAATCCCCATATAGCGTTCGTTTTGCTGAGCCAGACCGGGATAAGAAGCAGCGCCGCCTTTTTAGCATGCAATTAGCAGGCTGTTAAATTAGTCTGTCGGGTGTCAGGGTGCCGGGGGATGATAAAGCGCCCCTGGACTGCGCTTACCGAGAGCGAAGGGATCCGCGAGTCGGTGGGATGAGCAGGGCAGAGCGGAGGCGCAGCGAAACCCACGGCTGGTTATCGACAGATGCTATCTGACTGCAACACCGAGAGGAAGAGACCGAGCTGAGAGAGGAAGGAAGACTTAAAAGCTAATGAATAATACCAAGAAATGGAGGTTTTACCTCTCAACCTTTGACTTTTTACTCTATAATTAGAAGAATTATGCCATTATTTCGAATGCATCTTCTGCTCCAGCAGAAATCTGCAAGCAAAACTTTTTCAGGGATTTCCGTGGAGTCCTTCTGTAGGTCTGTCCGTAATCAATTTTACTAATTAATTTTACTCCATCAGATGCCCCGGCAAACCCCAGGGCTACGGACAGCCTGAGCAGGAGTTAGGTGTGAGTTTACAGAGATTAAACTGGCTCCCAGCATCTCTAGGGTCTTTTCCAGGGTCTCAAACCCAAGAGCAAGAGAATTGCACGGGCAGCATCAAAAGGTGGTAAAGGGGTACCCCAAATTCACAGTGACTACAGCAAAACTGTCATCCAGCCTCTGCAATCAATGCATTTTATGGGAAAAAAAATAAATCTTAGACCCTGATTCTACCTCATTTTTTCAGCAGAGCCCTTCCAAATCAATGCTTCAGTTTAGAAGCAAAGTAATTCTGTTTTTGTCTGCAAGAAAAGTCACTCAGACCAAGAACCGAAGCCTCCTCCTTCCTCACCTGTGCACCTTGACGACAGCCTAGATATAAATTAGATGGACGAAAAGGTGGGTAAGGTGGATTCCAAACTTGGTAATCAAAGTGCCATTACATTGGGAGTAGAAATTTGACAACCAAATTTCTTCTTACAAAAAAAAAGAGAGATCAGAGTCAGTCACTGACATTGTAAGCCCTCTGCGAAGCCCATCTACCACCCGAAAGGTAACCAACTGTGCTTCTCACACAGTCTTATCCACACTTATCCAGAGTTTCTGCTGGCAACCTAGGGGGCACATCATACATTCCCTGCAGCAGAGGTTCAGCAGGTGTAGGGCTGCAGCGAGGTGGCAACCACCAGAAGAACCGAGCACTGCATAACCATCGAGGGCTCCTTACAAGCGCTCTACCTGGGGCTCATGCTCACTCCGTTGAGGCATCTCCACGGCAGCTCCTCGGCATATGGCACATGGATGGATGGAGAGCAGCCCTGAAGAGGACTTGAGACCTGAGACCTGGAACCCAGGAGGGCTCCTGGTACCCCAAAAGGGGCTCCTGCACCCCCAGGCTCAGCACCCCTGAGGATGGGAAACCCAGAAAGCGTCCTGGTCCCCCAGGAGGGGTCCTGCACCCTGGGGCTCTGGGGGTCCTGGACCCGGCACCCCTGAGACCTGGAACCCAGGAGGGCTCCTGGTCCCTCAGGAGGGGTCCTGCACCCCCAGACCCAGCACCCCTGAGACCCCTCTGGGGAGCACAGCCCTGCCACCGAGAAGGGACCCCCCCAGGACCAGCCCCCTCCTGATTCCCCTGTGCTGTCCCCAGGCACCCACCTCTCTGCCAGCTCCTCTGTCCCCAGTGCCAGCCGTCCCCTCCACCCTGGATCCCGGCCACGTTGGATCATCCCCCACCCTGGATCCCCATCCATCCCCAAACTCCAGCTGTGCTGGATTCCTGTCTCTCCTGGCTCCCCACCCATCCTGTGCCCCCGTCTGTCCTGGATCCCTGTCTGTCCTGGATCCACCTCCATCCTGGATCCTGTCTGTCCGGGATCCCTATCCTTCCTGGACCCACATCCATCCTTGATTCCTGCCTGTCCTGGATTCGCATCTGTCCAGGATCACCATCTCTCCTGGATCCTCATCCACCCTTGATACCCCCCTGTGCTGGATCCCTCCCTCCTCTGTCCTGGATCTCACCTGGGTCGGGGCAACCCCGAGCACAAATCCAGGCTGGGAGGAGAATGGCTGGAGAGCAGCCCTGAGGAGAAGGACTTGGGGGTGTTGGTGGATGAGAAGCTCCACACGAGCCGGCACCGTGCGCTGGCAGCCCAGAAACCCCCCGCAGCCTGGGCTGCATCCCCAGCAGCGTGGGCAGCAGGGCGAGGGGGGGGATTCTGCCCCTCTGCTCCGCTCTGGGAAGACCCCCCTGCAGTGCTGCCTCCAGCGCTGGGCCACCAACAGCAGAAGGACACGGAGCAGTTGGAGCGGGGCCAGAGGAGGCCCCGGAGATGCTGGGAGGGCTGGAGCCCCTCTGCTGGGAGGACAGGCTGAGAGAGCTGGGGGGATTCAGCCTGGAGAAGAGAAGGCTCCGGGGAGACCTTCCAGCCCCTGCCAGTCCCTAAAGGGGGCCTAGAAGAAAGATAAGGACAGGGCCTGCTGCAACAGGACAAGGGGTGATGGCTTTAAACTGAAAGAGGGGAGATTCAGACTAGATAGAAAGAAGAAATTCTTTACTCTGAGGGTGGTGAGCCCAGAGAAGCTGTGGCTGCCCCATCCCTGGAGGGGTTCAAGGCCAGGCTGGACGGGGCTCTGAGCAACCTGCTCTACTGGAAGATGTCCCATGGCAGGGGGTTGGACTAGATGGCCTTCAAAGGTCCTTTCCCACCCAAACCTTTCTCTGATTCCATGATTCTTGCAACCTTAAACAGCTCACCTGTACTCACATTTAGACTAGATGATCATTGTAGCACCCTTCCAACTGAAATACTCTATTCTGTTCTCCCCAACAACAACAGGCATCATGACCACTAGTCCAACTGTAGACGTCGCGTTGCCTCCAGTGACGTGACTCCCATCTTCCTGATTAATGCCAAGTTGGAACGACAGCACGTTCTGGGTACTTTACTGCTGGGTATTTCACACGTCTGCGAAGACGTGGACTGCCAACCTTACAGAACGTACGGTGTGACCCTCTACTCCACACAGGCTACCATGGGCAGGGTCCTGAGCCCACACCAAGTCCCAAAAAGAACAGCTGGGGCAGAGTGTTGCATAGGGTTAGGATCTCCATTTGCTGCTGGAGGGTGCACAGGAGAAACAGGCAGTGAAAAGAGTTGGTCACACTTGATTCAGAGGGGACACGTGGGTGAGGGAGGACGAGAGGCTTAATTCTTCAGGAATGGCATTCATCACCAGGGAATTAAACATGCAGCAACGCTCCTTCTAAGAAGGAAGGTACAAGTTCAAGCAAACATACCTGTGTACACTTACATCCTCATGTAAGAGTCTGTAAGCTTACATGCAAATTTCGTGGCCTTTGGATATTTTCCGAATTACCATCGTAGCTTTGGAGCTGTTCTGCTTGAGCGAGCTGAGCCTCAGCCACACGTCTGACGCTGAAAAACACACCGGAGCCTGTTCTTGGTTAGTGAATCTGTCACGACCGTGACCACAGAAGTGAGACTTTCCCCGTGCAGTACATCCTGCCACGACATTAAAGATACTGCTAAATAGTTATGAAAACATATAGTTTTGCAGTTGTAGTGCACCAACCGGCACGGCAGCCCACGGCTTTGCAGCTACCGGCACCACCCCCTGGGGTGGGACATCTGACCAGCAGGTTTCCAGTACCGCTGAATTGCTGATAAAGACCACTTTCAGACCCTAAAAATGTAAAAATATACAGGTAATGTCAGCTTAGGAAGATCCAAGTGTTGGTGTCGGCCAAGCTGCAAGCCCCGTGGCTAACCCCAGGCCAGTTGCCTTTCTTGCTGCTGTCGTAGGAGGACATTGTAGGAGACATTTCTCTCCACCTACGAACAGAGGGGGGTGGAGGAAGCTAATACAAAACACCCTACAGCTCATTTATTTCTGCAGCAATTAATCCAGGGACAGCACAAACGAGCATCAGCCAACTCTTAGGAGAGGTTCAGTTTTACCTCCGCTCACCTCCAAGGTGAGGAATGTTCCCTAAGGTCATCACAACCTGGAGGTTAGAGGAGGTGGGGAGCGTCTGTGTGACAGCAAAGTTTCTCCTATCTGCAATTCTGAATTTTCTCTGGCATGAGGAAGCTGTCAGAAANGCAAAAAGTAAACTCAGCTTTTTGGAAACTTCCAAGCAAATAAGAAGAGCGCATTGGTGTCGCATGAGTAGAGCACAACCTGCGTGAGCATGGGGCTTCACCGGGCTCGCTGGCACGGTGCGGGCGAGAAGAAGAAGGAGGGGTTGCAGGACTCGTTGCAGGTCGGTTGGGTGCTCCACGCCGCCGTTACGCTGCTGGGGAACCTTCATCTGCTCAAAGGTCCTCACCCTTCCCCCAGTGCCACTCAACCTCCTTCCCTCCCCGGCCCATGGTGGCACTAAAAATAGCCTGCAGAATTTGCAGAACCCCGACCGAACACAACCCGTTGCATCACTTGGATACATGGATTCGTTAAGCAACCCTCTTCCGTAATCAAGACCCCATCACCACATGCCTTGCCCGCATTGACATGCGCGGCAGAAAGTCCGCCCTACTACTGGGCTATTTTCAGCGGCGCTCGGTAATTGTTAAATTGCTACTTACTTTGTGCCAAAAAAACCCTGGGCACCCGGCAGCTGGTTTTAGCCAATGTTTGATTAAACGCAGTTATGTGTCCTTACATAATAACTTCAGGACCGCTCCACCGGCAAGGCGTATAATCAATTATATCGCTGTTCAGTACATCCTGAAATATTAGAAGCTCGTGTCCTAATTAAATAGTTTATTCAGGCAAAACCTAAAATTACAGGGGATAATTATGTAACAAATTAAACATTTTTCCACTGTAATCAATATCCCTAAATGCCAGGTAACCAGTGATGCTGTGGCATGATAGAGTAAATGCCTAATACAGTACCACCCATTGGAGCGAGGGATTTACAATTAATCACGAAGTTAATTTTTCATAAGAATTTCAAAACCACACCAGGTGACGATCCTGGGAAGGTGGCACCTTCTTTCCTCAATGTAAATGAAGTTGCATTATATATAAACATATGTACATATATGTGTATCACGCTATACAATTATATATAAATATATAACCTTCTGCACGTAACTCATTATATATAAATATATAAACTCATGTATCAATAATATATACATCTATAAACTCATGTATATAACTTACATAAATATATACTCATGTATCAATAATATATAAATCTATAAACCTATGTATATAATTCATTGCTATACACAATTATAAAGTGTTATATACAATATATATAAAGTGTGCGCAGAGGGGCCCCATAAACATACACCACTTATTCAAAAATAATTAGAAAAAAGGGGGGAAAATGGAGAGAAAAAAGAAACGAAGCCCTCGAGGTCACCCCTCTCATTTTGGGGCAGAAACACCAGACAGAGCACCGCTGGGCGTCCCCAGCCGAGCCTTTATAGAGGAGCTGGGGACAGCCGCGCTCCCCGTCACAGCAGGCTCCCACCCCCATCCACCCACCTTTACAAGTCTCTATTTTTGGTGTACCCCACACACCTTTTATCCGCATTTTCTCACCCGTCCTCTATCCCTCCAATCCCCTCAATTTATTTTTTTTTTCAATGACCCATTTCCTTTACCTGCTTTCTCAAGCTAGAACCTTCATTTCCACCCATTTCCTTTATTTAACTTTCTATTTTACTTTGTTCTCCACCCCACCACGTCTCATCTTTTCCACTACGGTTTCCATTACTTTTTTAAAGCCTTCTGACATAGAATTATTTTCTTTTTGGGAGCGCAGAGGAGGTCTCGCTTAACTTGACCCAGGTTCACTGAACATCCTCTGCATGGAGCGGCTGTTGCCGGTTTGGATGGTGGTGGCAAGATGATCCAATTGAAAATATTCTATTCTTTTCTAACCACAAGCGCTTTAGTTCTGGGGTCTGCTTAGGATTTGGGGGAATAAAGGGGAAAAAATGGGGAGTTGGGAGGTTTGCTTCGGATTTGGGGGAACAAAGGGGAAAATGGAGTTTTTTCTATAGGACGGTGGCTTTGGTTTCCATTCTTACATAGTTCTTGTAGGACTTGTTGCCTTTAAAGATACAAATCATCTACGACGACTCTGGCTATATTCCTCTCTGCAATCGTAATATACTGGAGTATTGAATAGAGCACATTGGGTTCATTAGGCTCCATCAGGCTTAATATTAATGTTTGGCCACAGAACGGCAGCCAAGGCCTTGGAAGGACCATGGTCTTGCCCGCTGTTGACAACCACACATTTGGAGTTGGCCAACCAAAACACGCGGCACATCTGAAGGCTGTGAGTTCAACACACGGCGTCAGTGTTTTGGTTAAAATTCACCTTCTGGTCTTGACTTTGGTGGCAAATTTTTACATCCCATTTTTTTTTATTACTATTGGGGGGTTTTAATTATTACTGAGGCCAGTACAGGGGAGTTTGATGGTGGGACATGAGCCCAGAGGGGTTGATGCTGCGAAATTAGAAGTTTCCTTACAAATTGTCAAGTACAACTACTAATTACATTATTTTTTAAAGTCACCAGTGGATTTCAGCACCTAACCTGACACCACGACATAAGGCGGCTTCAGATTCAGATCTCACACGTGAACATGGATGGATGGATGGATGAAGCTGAAAGAAAACAGACGCTCAATTCCAGTGTGCTCCTACGCCCTTTGTTGGGGAGAAAGACAGTGGCAGAGGATACAGCTAATTTTAACTTACCCTGGGTCTTGTCCCAATTAGTAACTGGTATTTCTGCGTTTTGTTAAGCATCTAAATATACTTAAGAGGAACCAGAAAGGCATTCCTACCTCCGAGTTACCAGGGGTCCTGCTACATATTAAATTAAAAATTACAGAAATAAAAGACAGATAATTATTAACTTCCCTGGTGACTACCTTAGTGTCTGTCAAAATACTTCAAAATACATTTTGAGCGTTCGTTCTTTTTCATGCAGAAACTGAACCCCTCACCGGTTCGTTAGCCAGTTCTCAGAGGGGCTTGAGGTTTCAAGCAACAAAGTCTTTTTCTAAAATCCTATTTTTTCCTCTAAATATAGACTTTGCGAGGTTCCCATTGTTATCTGTTAGGCTGGTTTTTTTTAGTTTTATATCATATATTAAAACCTCAACAATGCAAGTCAGGTTTTGTTTCTTTTTCCAAAGCCAGCCTATCCAGAGCAATAGCTTTATTTACGGAGATGATGAAGTCCACCATTCACATGGCAATTTTTACATGAACTACCAGCAGATCCATAAATTTAGATTAACTTAGACAAATTAGTAGGAAAAATTAGAACTAGTGATACCAGTGACGGAGGAACACCCTACACCAAACCTATTTGGAGGAAAGGGTGAAGAATCACAGAATGGTTTGGGTGGGAAGGGACATTAAAGATCACCTATTCCAACCCCACTGCCCTGGGCAGTGACACCTCCCACCAGCCCACGTTGCTCCAAGCCCCGTCCAACCTGGCCTTGAACCCCTCCAGGGATGGGGCAGCCACAGCTTCTCGGGGCAACCTGGGCCAGGGGCTCACCACCCTCACACCAAAGAAGTTCTTCACAAGATCTCATGCAAATCTCCCCTCTTTCAGTATAAAACCGTGCTGTGGAACTACTATAAGATGTAATTATTAGATGAACTTGAATTCCTTGATAGTAGCTGAAGAGCTCTACAAACCCCTCCCCTCCCTCCCTCTCTCGTTAATCCACGCACGTTGTCGACACGGCTAAAGCAAGAGAAATCTGCAAAGCGTAATTACACCTTGGGACCGCTAACGTGGCATTGCCTGACAAGTACCTCCCCGAGCATCTGCTGATCTAATAACCGGCACTGGAAGATGCCGGGTGCTGGTTGGCCCGGCCACGAGCGCAGGGACGCGGCGCAGCGGCGGGGAGATGGGAGGCGAAGGGCGAGCGAAGGGGAGGGGAGGAAACACACGGGCATCCGTCGGGGTGACGGGTCCAGCTCTGCCCATCAGACGCCGGCGCGGGAGTGGGGAAGCATGTTAAATCTGTGGTGGAGCGCATCAGTGTCTGTCACTGCGAGGTGTCCTGGAAAAGGGGAAAAAAAAGAAGGAAAAGGAAAAGGAAAGGAAAAGAAGGGGGGAAAGGGATAGGAAGGNGGAAAAGAGGAGGAAAAGAGGAAAAGGAGGGGAAGAGGGCAAAAGAGGAGGGAAAGGTGGGGAAAAGAGGGGGAAAAAATAAAGGGAAAAAGGGAAAGAATGAAAAATCAGGGGAAAAAAGGGAAAAAGGGGGGCGGGGAAAGGGGAAAAAAGGAAAGGAAAAAAAAAGAAAAAAATCCCTACTGTATGGTAATTTCAGGAATGCCCATTTTCCCATCAGGCACTCAAAATGACGTTTTCATTTAATCTGACGGTGGAAAACACTCTCTTACCCACCGGTCTGGGTAACCTTCACAATACAAAGCCTCCTTTGGTTCTGCCCATCTCTTTAAGCCAGGGACAGAGCTCCAGTTGAGGCTCATGATCATTTTTAATTCCTGTTCTCTGGATTTCATCTTGGCACTGGGATTATACTACTGAATACTTTTTGGAAAACTCTCCATCATGACTTGGGCACCGCGTTCAAGTGCTAGACTGTGGCTCTCTTGGACACTACGCGGAGGAGGAGGAGGAGGCAGCGGCGAATGCTCTTGCCGAAGCATTGCTGAACACGTTCCTTATGGAGCAGAGCCTCATCCAACACGCGCAGGCAGAAGGCACCACTCCCATGAACCAAGCCAACCCAATGCCCTTAACATCTGAATAATTAGCTAGTGGGTGTTAAGGTTAAAAGGCTGCCTTAATTGAGTTGAAGAAGGATGGGCTACATTCTGAAGAAATTTCAGATTTGGCAGAGAGCAAAGCCTTGTGAAATCCCAGGACAAGTTCACCGTTCCTCAAAGCCGAGCAAAGCTTAGATGTTGTAGAAGCACCTCGCTGCCTTCAAAAC
>VWZL01002466.1:177168-224252 GCA_013396915.1 Stercorarius parasiticus
AGAGGGGGAGGATGACCTCCCTCCACCTGCTGGCCACACTCTTCTTGATGCCCCCCAGGATGCCATTGGCCTTCTTGGCCACGAGGGCCCATTGCTGGCTCATGGGCATCCTGTTGTCCCCCAGGACTCCCAGGTCTCTTTCCACCAAGCTGCTCCCCAGCAGGTGCCCCCCAACCTCTCCTGATGCAGAGGGTTATTCCTCCCCAGGCGCAGCTCATCCATTGCCAAGAGCTGCATTCTGCTTTACAAACACAGTGTATTTAAATGCTAAATATTTTGTAGAATCGCAGGGAAACTGAGGTTGAGCCTCGGGATATCTCCGGTCCCACCCGCTCTGGGTCAGCTCTGGGGTCTGTCCTCATGGTGAAGGAGTTTTTCCTCAAATCCACCTGATCTGCCCTTCCTCCAGCTCCGTGGGGCAGAATTCTCAGTTTACAACTCCCGTATAATAAACTGTCAGCAACACCACTGGGGTTTGTTTTGTTTGTCAAGATCTGGGATGACCTTTCCTTGCACAAGAACATCCACTTCCTTTGTTGTTCTTTCATTTGTGCAATTTTGGGGTTTGAATTGCCCATGCGGATTTTTTCTGCGTTTCTTTAGGAATGTTTGTGGAACTTTTTTCATTAAGCCTTCCACTTCAAGTGTGACGTTTTGCTTATTTTCCATCTCTGGACTATTTACTATTAAGGTTGCTATAAATTTAAGGCGCCTTAAATCAGTATTTTATTCCAATATCTTAATAGAAGATTTTTCCCTTCATTTGCTACACATTCAGATACGTGGGAACTGCTCAGCTGTATAAATCCAACGCTAAAAAAGGACATACAACGCAACCGATATTCCGTTACTTTGTTATTAAAATTTCCTAATTAGTTTGCCTTTCCCTCTTCACACTTGGGCTTAAGACAGTAGAGAATTTCCCTACAGATAAAATTGGTCCCTTCTTAACAACCCATTCACGCTTCTAAAAGGAATATGCTTTCTCCCAGGTGACATTTTGATATGAACCGTAACAAGCAACGGGGCAATTTTCCTTTGATTTTGAATTTCATTTTAACTTTGCCAAATATATTTTAATATACATTCCGCAGTTCATCTGTAGCTGGGATTCGTGACAGCTCCATTAAACAAATGTATGCCTTTCATTGTATAAAGAAACTCTGGGATAACAAGGCAGAGGAAGCGGGGCTGGGGAGGGAAAGCACGTTAAAGCTGAGGCTTTATTAACCTCACGAGACTGCTCGGAAATCTGCAAGGGGAGTCTAAGGTCTTTACGAAAATAAAAGGAAAAAGCATCGATGAGGAGTTTGCTATGTATTCCTATCTGGTTTTTGCTACATATTCCTACCGCCTCGTCCTCTTTGCAACAGCTGGTGCTCTCCTAACTCACAACTCCAAGAGTAAAATTCAAAGAGGAGGGCAAGTGTTGTAAAAACATGTGAAAAACCCCAGATTTTATGTAAAAACATCGCTCGCCTTTCCACCTTAGAGGCGAGAGTTCCCTGTGTATTAATCACCCTAATGCCACAGACCCAGCAGAGCCCCTCTCCATCCCACCCCAGCGGGGCATCGGACAATGCGGACAATTCCTCTGCAGATACCGAACTTCACCCCCGGTTTATAATTCTCACCAGCAACGCACTCTGAAGTTTTCGGCGTCATTTGAGGTGATTTGAGACGCTGGCATGGCAGGGAAGACGAGGACAGGATGCCGCAGAGGAATGCTGATCAAGGATGAGCAAAATTAAGGTTTGCATTCCGAATCACCAGGACTTCATGGGCGTTGTGCTCCTAAAACTTGCTTGTAATGAAAATTACTTATCATTATTTCTGATTCTTGGAAAATACTATTGTAGAGGACGCCACCGTCTCCAGCTCACAGGACCGACTCAACAGTAAATAATAATTTAAATCAGCATTTGAGCAAAACTGCCAGGAAATACTTTAAATTTGGGCCCTTTCCTGGTGGCAGCAGGCGTGTGCGCGTGTTTTAACGCGTATACCTTCATCTTCAAGCCACAGGAACCAGGTATTGAGAGTTTTCTTTCTGAGAAGCAGAGAGACGCGTAGTTGGCACAACCTCCCCGGCGGCGGTGAAAGGTACTCACCAACAACTCAGCACGGAAGTCAAAAAACACCAGAAAAATTCTTCTCGCTTTTTGTCAGCCAAGCGGCGGCTTTGGGGTTTCGTGTTTATCTCTTGAAAGTTTACCAGAAACAGATCTTACCACTCCCCGGAGTTATTGACAACTGGTTACACAACTCCCATCAGCTCTAAAAAAAAAAATGTTTTTAGTGATAACTGGAAGATAAAAAAGACTTCTCTAACTGAAAGTACAAATAGTTCTTACGTAGGGTTTAACCCATCTAAAATTTTCCTCTTTCAAAGACAAGATCAAAAGTAGGGAAACAAACAAAAAGGCAGTTCTAAGCAGGTTTATTTGTTATTTTTAGAAGATGAAAGGACCTCCTTTTCACATATCATGGTGTGCCACGGTCTCCCCAGAAGCTGCTGTAGGTCAGGGGGAGCAATGACTGCAAGGAGCAGAACCTGCCTCTTGCAGAGCTGAACTCACTCACCAGCCCCAGCTCTGCTCCCAGCTGCCTTCACCCCATCCAAGAGGCTTCCAACAGAAGACAAAACCTGGTGGGAGGCAGAAGAAACCCCTCCAGAATGGATAGCTATCACCCAGGGTGGCAATGCCCATGAAGATGTGTCCCTGCCCAGCAAGACAAATGCCCACCTACGTTTTTATTATTTTATGATAATGTTTTCCTTAAATCCTTCCATGCTGAATAAACAGAACTGTGCTTTGTACAAAGGTCTCAATGTCCAAATGGAGATCAGTTACAAGTGGTGTCCCTCAGGGATCCATATCGAGACTGTACACTATCTTCATCAATGACCTAGATGGTGGGATCGAGCGCACCCTCAGCAAGTTTGCCAACGACACTGAGCAGAGTGGAGCAGTTGATTTGCTAGAGGGATGGGATGCCATCCAGAGGGACCTTGACAAGGTCAAGAAGTGGCCACGTGTGAACCTCATGAAGTTCAACCAGGCCAATTGCAAGGTCCTGCACCTGGGCTGGGGCAATTCCCACTACCAATACAGATGACAGATAGATGGATGGAGGGCAGCCCTGAGGAGAAGGACTTGGGGGTGTTGGGGGATGAGAAGCTCCACATGAGCCGGCACCGTGCGCTGGCAGCCCAGAAACCCCCCGCAGCCTGGGCTGCATCCCCAGCAGCGTGGGCAGCAGGGCCAGGGGGGGATTCTGCCCCTCTGCTCCGCTCGGGGGAGACCCCCCTGCAGTGCTGCCTCCAGCTCGGGGGCCTCAGCACAGGAGAGACACGGAGCTGTTGGAGCGGGGCCAGAGGAGGCCCCGGAGCTGCTGGGAGGGCTGGAGCCCCTCTGCTGGGAGGACAGGCTGAGAGAGCTGGGGGGGTTCAGCCTGGAGAAGAGAAGGCTCCGCGGAGACCTTAGAGCAGCTTTCCAGTACTTAAAGGGAGCTTTTAAGAAAGATGGGGACAGACTTTTTAGTAGGGCCTGTGGCAATAGGACAAGGGGTGATGGCTTTAAACTGAAAGAGGGTGGGTTCAGACTGAACATAACAAAGAAATTGTTTACAATGAGGTTGGTGAGCCCCTGGCCCAGGTTGCCCAGAGAAGCTGTGGCTGCCCCATCCCTGGAGGGGTTCAAGGCCAGGTTGGACAGGGCTTGGAGCAACCTGGTCTAGTGAAAGATGTCCTTGCCCACAGCAGGGGGGTTGGAACTGGATGATCTTTATAGGTCCCTTCCAACTTAAACCATTCTGTGATTCTATGACTCTAATCCTGCCAACCTCTGCATCATCTAGGAATGAAAAAAAGGCAGAACTTCTCATACTTGTCTGGCTTACAGAGGCAGCGACCACAGCCATGTCTTGCAGGGAGAATCAGCAATTGCTGGTGTCTCACCTCCAGAGAGCTGACGGCCAACTGGAAGCCCGACACCGAAGAGGTGCCCTTGAGAAGGTCAGAGCAGTAGCTAACACAAACTGACAAAGAGGTACCAAAATAGCTAAAACAATGAAAGAAACTAAATAGGCACCGGTTTACAACCTTACATTCACAGGAAGGGCTTGTACAGCAAATACCACATGAAGCAAAGAACAGCAAATCATTAAATATCAAAAACTGATGGACTCATTTGAACGTGGTTTTCAATAGATACATCATCTTTGTGGCCCAGGAAGCAGAAATTCCTCGAGGGCAGCAGAGAACCCAGCAGACTAAAAAGCCATTAACACATCCAGCATCATTTACTGTCCTGTTGGATGCTGATTACGATCCTGCTCAGCCAAGACACAAACATGTTTCCACCTCATCTCCCGGGCACAGCAAGAGCTACCTACACGGTGGGACTGGAGACAACGATGAATTGAGCTTCTGTTGTTCAACGAACCACCGCAGACCCGGAGGAAGGGATTACAACCTGCATTAATGCTGCAGCCGTACACTGAAGGTGATGATAAATTGATCACTGCAGAAATGGCTGCGGTAGATTAAGATGTTCCCATTCGCAGGTTGTGAAGAGGATCCCACCCTCTCGGCTGAAGAGTTCACGTGAGCGCTCCTCACCTGCTTCAGCACAAGAAGCTTGGGTTGAAAAGCCGCTGGAGAAGGCTCAGGCCAGCCTGGAGGACTCGGCAGCGCTGCAGATGAGGAGTGCTCACGTGAACCGCGCTGTTGGACGACCTCATGGAAGCCACCAGCTTTGCCACGTAGGTAGTGATCAACAGTGGAGGGTCAGTGACATCTCAGACCTTGGCAGGGTTTCTGCAGCTGGCGTCTGGTTATGGGCAAAGAATTAGGCTGGTTTTGTGTAGAAATGTGAAAGCGTAAGAAAAAGCTGCTTTTGCTTAAAATTTCTCGGTGTAGTAAGGCAAATGGATGAGGTGGTTTGTTCCAAAACATAAGCAAAATGGCAGTCTGGATATTAAAATCAGATAGGCAAAATAGATCTAATCAAAGCTCCTGGGCAAGCGACGTTTAATGGAACATGACCCAATCCTTACTTAGACATTTTAATTTTTTGAAGGAGCTAAGCACCAACTTAGTGGAAGAGGTGTGTGTCTCGCATGCTTTCTGTATAAACAAAGCACTCCACCTGACCGTCCAACTAGAGGATTTATGTGTGAAAACAAGAGCATCTAATGGTATTTTTAAAAAAAAGGAACAGAAAGAGTTCTCAGATGTGAAACTACAACCAGCTCCCGTAGCAAAACAGTTCCTCCTTAATTTCACACAGCAGAGACAAAGTCACTAGCAGGCACCTGAAATCCCATACACTGTTTTCTTCTCAACACAGGCTTGAAACTTCTGTCTTCGGCATCGCGCAGGTGCCTCTAACGTAGAAACATCTAACAGAAAGAGGTATTTCGACATTACACAAACAAGGACTGCTGCAGAATGAAACGACCAAATAAAAAGAAAATGGGGGGAGACTCAAGAGTCGAACACCTTTAACAGGGAGAACGCTTTTAATAGAAACAGCGACAGCTGGCTAGAACATCTTCACGACAAATATGAGAAGAAACATGTTGGGGGCCTCCACATGCTCATTCTTTTCTTCTAAACAAGAAAAAACAACGCAAAAAGCCCGAAAAGACTCAACTCTTCAGCATTTATTTGGCAAGCTGAAGAGAGAAGAACATCTCCTGTTATTGCGGCTGCAGCCTGGCCACCAGAAGTACAAAAGCCCGACCTGAAGATGCGTTATTGCTGGTGGGCGTCCTCTGCAAGGCAGCAGAAGCTTCAGACCTCTCCCTACACACAGTCCACGGTGCTTGTCCTGCCCGTTTCTCTACCAGGCAACCCAGAGAGCCTTTTCCAGCGGGCATGGCGGGGGTTTCTGGTTGGTTTGTGCCTGTTGCTTTTTAAAAGCAAGGTTTCAGGAGCACCCCAATGGCTTTAATTCATACGTGGCGAGACAAGTCTGGGATTTCTTCTTCCTAAGTCCCCAAAAGTGCTGCGGGCATCTTTGTCTTGATCAGCAGGACTCCCTTTCAAACACATGGCTGAAACAACATCCCTCTCTAAAACTAACAAAAGAGGTAGAAGAACAGATGATTTAGAAGTACGGTGAGCGCCAAGCCCGTCATCTGTGTCCTTCCTACCCCGCCAGCAGCCCCTGGGAAAAGGGAACGGCACGGCAGAGGTTACGACTTCAAGGAAACTCACCTACAGTAAATACCTCTCACGAGATACCATTTATAAAGTGTTGCAACACTTGAAAACGCTGTTAACAGCAGGAAATCTATTTAAAGTGGAAGGAATATGATCATTAAGGAATAAAGAGGGAGTTTCGGCTCAGCAAAGACCTAGGGCTAGGGTGGGGGGAGGGAGCGCCTTGGCGACTGCATTTACCTTTTTTCATCTCAAAGCCCCATCGTGGGATAAAGGGGATGGATGGGAACTCAATCACGGCAACTGGATTTAATGCCAAGCCAAAAAGTCCATTTGCTAGAGGAAAGAATGAAATTTAATAAGACGGGGGGGGAGGATAATAAGGAAAGGCTGGGAGGTGCCAGGTGGGATGAAGGCAGGGTTCCCCCCAGCTCCCCCCAGGCAACTGCAGGGGCTAGTCCGTCAGTCCCCTAAATTAGGGGAAATCCAGAGCAGCCGAGGAGGCACCTCACCCTTAAAATTAAACTAGAACTCACTCTTCCTCCCCACAATGATATCCAATTTCACAGTTAAGAATTTAACCCTATACTTGCCTGGGCTGCATCCCTCGAGCTGCTTGATGTTAAGAGATATCTCAGGTAAAACCTCGCCACTGCTGGGTGCCTGATTGGTACTGATTGATTTGGAGGCGGGAGGGAAAGGAGAAAATACAGAAGAAAAGGCTGCGTACAGCCCAGCCTGGGCAGGTATTAGTCAGTGCCTGGAAAGCAGGAGGTCAGCAGCGGGGAGAAGCCACCACCACCCTGCGAGGTCGCCTCTTCAAAAGCTGAATTATCAAATCATGGAATCGTCTAGGTTGGGAAAGACCTTTCAGATCATCGAGTCCAACCATTAACCCAACACTGCCAAGGCCACCACTAACCCACGTCCCTCAGCATCACATCTACCCATCTTTTAAATATCTCCGTGGATGGCGATTCCACCACTGCCCCGGGCAGCCTCTTCCAATGCTTGACAACCCTTTCTCTGGTCAAATACCAGAGAGAAAAATGAAGACATCTTAAGAGTCACAGAAGCTAAGATTTTTTTGTTTGTGTGTGATACGGTTTACCCACTTCCAATCAAAAAGCAGCTGTTACGTCCAGAGGGAAAGGTGAAAAATCCTGAATCCAACTGTGCATTTATCGGACAGAGTGCGGTTTAATAATTAACTCAGAGCAGCACTTCCAGCACTGCACTGGGGCTCTGCTCATTTCTTACCGCTCACGGGCAGCCCCCCAGCTGCCCTCCATCCAGGCGACTCCGAGTGAACAGGTCGGGACAGCACACAGCAATACAGAATTGATATTATTTCCAAATTTTACAACCACGCCTAACTACCGCCATCATTTGTGCTACAAAGGGAAGACACCGAGGCAGAGAGCAAAGAGCCTTCTCCAAAAACGCAGGGCAAACACTAGACAGCCAGAGGCAGCGGGGCAAGGGGGGATGTCTCCCCAGCTATCGCCCACCCCTGGCTCCATCTCGGGTGCCCGATTATCTACCTTCCAGCCACCAAACCCATCAGGGGAGGACATCTAAAATGCAGGCATCAACATCTCCAAGCCACCACAGTCCCTGCTGCAGCCATCATCCCACCACAGTTTAGGGAAGCAGACAACTCAAGGACAGAAACCAGGTGGCCCAAGCAGCCTACGGAGGACATACAACACCAGTATCTCACTGGGACCAGTATTTACACCGCACAGGAGCAAGCCACGTTCAATCCAGAAGGAGACGTCCTATTTTCCATTGCACTCCAGCCAAAACTAGCTCCGACACAAAAGTTTCTTGCAACACCAGCTATCTCAGACGGGGAATTGTGATACAAGCAATATAAAATTTCATCAGGCAAAAGCAGCTGTAGCGATACATGTAATTTTTGCCTTACGGCATGTCAGCTAGAAGCTGGTTTTCCAGGGGAATTAGCGAGGTACAGATCCTCACCTCTCCCACGTACTCATGATCCACAGCAGTAAGCGCTCCCAGCCTTGAAGAGAGTCTGCAAATCCCACAGCCGTAGAGTAGCCGCAGCCAACGCGTCATCCAACTACTACTTGTTTTACCATTTTGTTCATTTCTAAATACGCCTTTGCGAGTCACCACTCCATTACAACAATTTTTCGTTAAGATACTGCCGGCTGTGGGCAAACCGCAGTGTTCAAGTTGTTACACGCATCAGCTAGCGAGAGCTACAAGGATGCCGAGAACACATTTCTTGCTCTGAAAGTTGTAGTAGCCCTTGCCGTAAAACATTTTGATTTCCCAAATTTGTGACTTTTAGAATTCTCTAGTCATGGACTCAATTCACCTGATCAACACCGCGAGCCAGCCTACAGCATAACACTGACATACCAAAACCATGTATTATTCTTTAGCACAAATCCTTTGCATACCATTCTGCCACCGCAGCGATGAGCTATTCAATTTTGCAAAACATATTGAGAAAGCGCAGTTGATTCAGGCAATAGCTTCATCTTTACGAGCTTTTAAAACAGCTCTGGTAGCTACAAATGCAACGCAGACTGACGGCAGATCTCATGTAGGGAAAAACAACCCAAAGGATGCCAAGGACAGAGAAAAACAGGGACTTTTGCTTTCAGCAGTCTCAGTAATTAATTCCGCATGAAGAGGTGCTCCAGCAAAAACCACCTCCATGACAGGTTTAAACATTTTCCGTCAGAGGAAAGAAGAAACAGAGACCTGCAACCTTACCTCTATCTTCCCGAGGTGAAAGATGGTTCATGGGAAAAACTGGATTCTTCAGGTAATTAAACAGCAAAACGACAGAATCCTAGAGCCTCAGCAAACGCAGGCATCGACCTTCCATGGGCAGTCTTCACATGAACTCTTCTGGTGGGGGACCAGCATCAATTATTGAGTCCTGTGGAGGAAAAGACAGTTTGTTTGCATTATCTTTCATTTATCTTTCCAAATTATTATTCACACGATGCAATTTTCAGTGTTTTAAGTAGAAAAACGGCAAAGTTGAGGTCAACTATTCATTCACAGCAGCATCATCAACAGCTTGCTGACCTTCTCCATACTACCATTGCGAGTTATCTTTTTTATTTCATTGGAAAAGAACTCATCAAGGTTCCTCAAGCTTTAAGCGACTTGGGGAAACAAAGTAAATGAACGGGTAATACTACAACCGATACGTTTCGTTGTTGTTTTTTTTTTAAATTCTCCCCTCCCTCTTTGCCAATGCCACTCCCAAGAAATAAAGATTACCCTCCAGAAAAACACAGCGCAGATCTAGCAGCAAATCTGCCATAGCGAGACAACATCTACACAAAAACTAGCACCAGAAAATTACAGTTGGTGTTTACAGCCAACAGGCTGCAGACCACCACCGAACTCATAAAACCCCAAGATAATGAGATCCTTCCCTGCCCCACAAAGGCAGGGGTAGTAAATAGCTGCTGTTACTAAGCTCTAAGCTAGAACCAGATCAAGGGGATTTCTCCAGTTCCTCCTCTTCTGCAGGCTTTCTGTACCACCTTCAATGAGCCAGGTAGCCTCCGAACCTGAGACGAACATAATTATTTCTCTCCTGAAGCACGTACACCATAAAAGGACACTAAGACCACAGTATGTCCATGTTCTTCAGCTATCCCCTCTCCTGTAAGTCCTACCAGTCTGAACCTTGCTCCCCTCGAGCCAAATGCTCGTATTTCAACTAATCTGTGGCTTGCAAAGACCTTGCTTGGTTGAAACTTTTTTCATAAAATTGGTCTCCTCATTTACAAGACATATTTAGGTATTTAAAAGACGGGCAGAGGTAGTGCTTAGAGATACGGTTTAGTGATGGTTTTTGTCAAGAGTTAGGCTGATGGTTGGATTCGATGATCTGAAAGGTCCCTTCTAACCTAGGCAATTCTACAATTCTATGATTCTATCATATTGTGATGCACTGCCTGAGTTTTAAGGAAGAAGTAAGTAATTTTTAAAACAACAACCATGGAAACACTGAGCTGAGCTTCATAACCTTTCTTCCAAGCCACTCCACATGTTGCAGTTTCTATAGCCAAGCTCACTACCTACCCCATCCAACGCTCCGAGACAGAAGTCCCAATATCGCTTTTGAACTTTTATTTGTAGCAGCTATAGGATGCGATTCATCTTAATCAACCTTCGACACCTAAGAGCTGGTTGGAAACTGAAACTGGTAATTCCAGGGTCCCTCTGCAGTCAATAAACAGGTCCACAAATGTCCCCTTGGAGAGACTAGATGACCCTTAAAGGTCTCTTCCAACCCAAACTATTCTACGATTCTACAGTGGACGGAGATGTCTGCAGGTCCTCAGCAGCCCAACCAGCCCTAAAGGCTGGCTGCTGCTTCAGCGGATCAGGTTTGGTCCCCGAGGAACCGCTTCAGGAGCCCATATTAAATTACTGCCAGGATGTGTCCATTGTCTTTCTTTTTCTTTCTCTCTCACAGGTTTCCTAGGATGACTGCGTTAAATTTGTACCTCTAAATCCCAGCATCTGAAGCTAGATGAGAGGAGTACCACTGTTAGTTCAAGACCTGCTTGTCCCCATCGCTGCTTCTGCTATTGCAAAAGAAATTACTTACATGGACACGGTCATTAGAATATCATCTTAATAACGCACCCGTCATTAGCAACACAAGACTCTCGTAAGTCACTCACTGCAATTTATTCATGAAAAATCAAGTAGGCAAGAAGAGGGAGGAGAACTCACGACGGCAGCATCATCTCCAAGGCACTGGAAAAGAACAACTCCGGAATCCACATCCCAAGAGAGAGGTGTGACTACAGCACATCCCAACGGGAGACGGGATGCCTGCCTGGTTAAGCATCCTTTTTTATACAGACGTGCACATAAATGAACGCAAAAGATGCACAAACTGCTGCATTGCTTAGGCTTCCAGTTTGAAAGTCCCATTTTACCGCTAGAAGACGGTCTTTGAGTTTCTAAATAATATATATGTATGTCCCAGCTGCTTTCACAACCCCTACAATAAACGGACTAAACGATGCAAAGGAATGGACGTTAACAACAGGAAAACATAAGTAATAATGGAAACTTCAAGAATATGTTTCCAGATTCCTGGGGCAAGGTGTGTGTCTAAGGGGGATTAAGCTCCAAAAACTAGAAAGGGAAGATGTTCCTGTTTTAGAAAAAAAAAATAAAATAACTCTTCTCAACCTGGCTCTCGTGAAAAGGAAAGCGACAATCAGAACAAAAAAAATATACGTAAGAAAGAGAAGAAAAACTAAAAATTTAAACACGTCAGAAATGAAGTGATATGAAACAGCAAGGGAAGAAAAGACAATGAGAGGATCCACAACAGTCACAGGTTTGAGCGTATCAGGTTATAAAAATTACCTAAAACCAGCAAATTCCAGCAATGGCCAAGAACCGTTACCGCACAGAAACAGAGCAACCACCAGCAATGTTACAGGACCGGCAGAAAATATTTCTGTTCATTAATTAAGAAAGAAACCAGATGGTACAGTCATGCCACAGGAAACATTTTCTATTCCAAACAGCAACGCAGGCAGATGTGAAACAACAGCGAACGGAGCTGGGCCTTTTTATGTCAGGAGATCTTCGGCTGCGTCCCGGGGGCACCAAAAGAGCTGGACAAGAAAAAATCCGGAGCATTTATTTTAGCTTCCCCCAAGTGTTTTTACCATGGAGGTTTGAGGGCCTTGGAGGACACGCTGTTATGACGGTATTTTAAACACGTGAGCAGGATGACCAGGCTAATAACAAGCTATCGGTCCTGCTCACATCCCAGGAAGACAAGGGAAATGCCGGTATAAAGCTTAATTAGGAATTATAGGAAGTAAATAACTGCCGACTATCGACACATAGGTCTTAGATCAATTGTACGTGTTTTCATTAAGACTACGAGATTGGCTGCAAACTGTAACACCTCTGATGCAACACACTTAGAGTTCAGTAATCATTTAACTGCGTAAAGTATGATTTCTCAAGTAACTAGAATTCCATTACATAACGCAGAATATATTAAACAGATTAATAATTGGCCAATTGACAAATCATAAAATATAACTAGATCATCATTAATCACGTGCTCATACTGAACTCCCAGAAGGAGCCGTTCTCGCGCCCTACATTACTCATCCTCCTGCAAGCCAGGAGCAAAAGCCACCGCAGCTCCGGCTCCCACCGACTCTTGAAAGCTGCAAACAACAAAGGACACGAGATCTGGATCTTTTACCAAGGTGACCACAAGCAAAGACCTTCCACGTCTTTATCACCAAACACAAAGCTGGGGCAGAGGCCCTTCCCAATGCAGAGATGTAACAGAGGAGGGACCCAACAGCAGCCATGGAGGCAGCAGCAGCCTGCTCGGTGCAAGAACAAGGGGAGAAGAAATGAAAGTAGCAGGTGGCAAGTCCAAAACCAAACAAGAGACTGCGGTTTCTCCACACACAACCCAGCTAAGGGGTTTAGCTCTTTGCTGCAGCATGTTGTGCATGCTAAACATCTGCACGAGCTCGAGGAAAGACTGGCCGTGTCCCAAAACAGACACCCGTGATGGTTACTAATAAGATGGACACCATCTTTGGCTCGGAAAGCCCTGGAGATGTTGAAAGATCAGAGGCTGGAGAGTTGGGAAAGAGCCGTACCAGGTCCGCCCAGTTCCCACATCCTTCTGGAGGTTCCACTTTTAGAAACAAAGTGAAGATCCATCAGTGCTACTCTTATATTCTCAACTAAGAGTGGTGGAAACTGTACTTTGGAAAAGATCCCAGTGATGGTGGACCACCAACCACACGTGGCTCCGCAGTGCAGCTTCCTTTGGCAACAGCACTGCACTGTCTACGTGCATGAAACTCCCCTGAACGTGGGAGCTCAACCCACGACTTCAAATACAATTGAACCCAGGGAGGTCCTACAGCCTCTCGTGCAGGTGACCGTATCAGTTACTTTTAACAACCTCCCCTTTTCCACAGATGCTGTTCAAGGCCAGGCTGGACGAGGCTTTGAGTAACCTCGTCTAGTGGGAGGTGTCCCTGCCCAGGGCAGGGGGTTGGAACTAAATGATCCTTAAGGTCCCTTCCAACCCAAACCTTTCTATCATTCTATGAAACTATGGCTTCTGAACCCCAAGCAGCTCACAGGCAGCCCCAGAGTCACTCCTGGACTGCACTGCAGTTGCACAAGAAGCAGAGAGGTGATGCCATCCCAGGGTCACCAGATGATCTCAGCCCACATCAGCAGAATAAAGCAGGTTTGAGAAGCAGACAGAAACACGCGCCTCATTTAGGGAGCACCAAAGATCTTCCAGACCTAATTCCCTGGCAGAACTGCTCCATCCCCTCAAGCTCTCCCACGTCCCACACGCTTTCTTCTCCTCAACTGTATGAAGATCTCGCTAAGCTTTCCCAGGTCATTACTACACAACCTGTCTGCAGACCACTACCCGTAGTCCATAAATCACAGCAAGAAGCTGAAGGAGCTGGATCTCGGCTTTTCTTTCCAAAGCGTAATACCTTGAGGCAATAATAAAAGACACTTTACATGCACAAGCTTCAGTTTAAGATATAGAGAGATCTGGAGGACAGATAAAAGAAATAAGTATCCATAGATTATATGTATCAACAGCCCAGGATATTTTTCCCTTTCATCAGAAAGCCTTTTAATTAGCAGGAATATGCACTTAAAGAGATCTCCGACATAAAACAACCCAAGACCTTTCACTAAAGCTTGCACTGACTGGTGACCTTTGCTCTTCTCTTTTCTTCCCAAATCCCATATTCAGCATTTTTTGCTCAAACTATTGACAACTTTCACCGAGTGGTTTGAAGTGATGTGTTTTAGGCATACCCGTGTTTTCCCCTCCAACGATGCATCAAAGTTGGGTTGTTCCCTGCGACCCAACAAAGCAGAAAGAAGAAATATCCCATTTGAGTCCATAGATTGGACCCTGGTTTTACACAGTTGAAGCCGAGGGCAAGAAGTGGGTTATCCACGATCTTGTTAAGCATATCCTCTGAAGCTGCTCTGAGCACGGTTCAGACCAGACATCCCTTCCACCTAAACCATCCCGCATTAACTATAGCAGGTTTGACGTATCAAAAGTTCTCCTTATCCCATGAAAATGTATTCGAACACACACAGGAGAGCCTGGTGTGTTGCTGAACCCATCAGCCTTTCCATCCGCACATCTGCTTTCAAATTCTATTAATTGGTTGAAAAATTAGCGGAGAGTATAAGGAAGCTAAAATTTAGCATGGTGTTTAGGGTCAAGGTCAACTGCTAATATATTTTTGAATAAAATATACCCACCAAACCACTTCAGACGTTCCAGCAACCCGAAGAAACAACTTCCTGTCATCCTTCATCCGAGCTAGACCTCACCCAAAACCTTTAATCTTTAACTTACTACCACATTTTCCAGCTCCTCTAAGTCACGTGCTTTCTACTGCATCTTCAGCCGTGGACCTACAGGGTGTAAACGCTTTGCCAGTGAGTTCTCACACAGCCCCTGATGGACCAAGCCACCACAGCACCTTTGAAGCGGTCATCCTTTAGCATGGGAAACATCCATCTTTCAATACCTCCCTTGTTATATTTTACTTAAGGCTCTAAATATTTTATCGGTGACTGTTTAATATTAAAATGCATAAACAAGGGTCCGTGGAGCCAGGCCCAGAAACAGCATTGCTCTCCTCACTTGATGAGTGGGCTCCAGACCTACAACATGAAGACAACCATGAACATAGCCCCGGGTTTATCCAACCTCGGTCCACGCCGTGACCGTAGGATCCTCTCCTGTCTTTCCGCTGCAAAAGTTTGTTCCATTTAGCCCAGGTAATCAAATCTAATAAATTCTAGCCAACCATAAAAAGCAAGTGAAATGGAGTTAGGAGGCATTTAATGTTTATTGCATGTTGACAAAATCCATAATTTATTTACTTGTTTTTCACTGCCGTGCTATATATATAAAGGGCACACTACAAAGTAATATCAAAAAAGAACAGCTTTGTTAGAAGGGGCTGCAGGGAGCCTCCCACAAGGACCTTCCTTCTCTGCCTGCTTACAAGGAACGTGCAGCACCGAATATTTTTTTGCAACTCCTCCAAACTCCAAGGCTGTGGGGCCAGTGTAAATGCTGCATTTTTAAAGGATATTTAATCTCCCTGGAGTACGGATATTCAGGCAACAGTTTCAAGGTAATGCTGATTCCTCACTATGTTTCCCCTCCCCGTGAAAATACTCTTTCAGGTTTCCTTTAAATTTGATTTTGCTTAAGAACTTATACACATTTTTGGGCATCTGGAAAGCCTGTTTTCCTCCTTATCTACTTTTTCATGTATTACTGTTTGATTTATACCCCATACCAAATAAGTGTTGCAGGAGACAGAGAGAAAAGCCGTTTTGCAAGAGGGCTAAATCTGTTTGCCAGTTAACTGTTGCAAATTAAAAGGTCAGAAAAACAATCACTGTATTTGGAAAGAATAATTTTACACAACTAAGACCTCAACGGAAAGAAAAAAAAAAAAATTAACTTTGTTCCAGTAAAGCGAGTTGTCTTATCTACCCATGAGGAAGTTTAATAAACAGCTTTCTGTACTTCTAAGGTTTTGACTGCGTGCCAGGTTTTGCAGGGATCTCACTCGTCCCAGATGAAACTGCAGGGCTTTAACTGCAAAGCAGAGAGTGTAAAGTATGTTTTAAAAGAAATCTGAAGGAGAAATTCATTGGGTTGGTTCGTTTAGGCAATCAATAACAACAGGGAACGCTAATACTAGAGTTACATGTGCAGATTGCTCGACTGTTACAGATCAAGTCCTGTGAATGAACCTGCCGGGTCCCAAAGCCCACGGGACTCCTGCAAGACAGGAGAGGCACACAGAATTGTAGAATCATAGAATAGAACTGCCTACATTGGAAGGGACTTTTCAGCTCATCGAGTCCAACCATCGGCCTAACACTGACAAAAACCATCACTAAACCACATCACTAAGCACTACATCTACCCATCTTTTAAATACCTCCAGGGATGACGACATCACGAAGCCCAAGTCGGGAGCCCTGCCAGGCTTTTGCCAACTCAAGAGTAGGGCAGCTCCAGGTGGAAACATCTGGGCTTATTCACTGAGGCTCTCAGTGGCTGCTGGAGCCATCCAGGGAGAGGAGGGAGGCAGACGTAGCTCCAAGGTTGGGCCAAAGCAGCAGCAACAGCATTTTATGGACTGCTGTTCACCACTCCTGTTCTTGACAGACCGTCCAGCAGTCATCCTTGGGGATAGCTGAAGGACTGAAGAGGCCAGGCTGAGTTCCACTGCCACATAATTTGGTTTTTGACTCATGGAGAGACAAGAAATGGGTCCAAGGGGGTTGGACCTAGATGATCTTTAAGGTCCCTTCCAACCCAAACCATTCTCTGATTCTATGATTCTGTAAGCAAGGAGGACAAGCCGAGATGGAGGGTTGTTGGGTCCCTAAACCCCAACTATCTCCAGGTGGCACACAGGAAGAGAAGAGCTCAGCAGAAAGGAAATGCTGTATTTATGTATGTGACACCAAGTATAAAAGAACTTCTTTGGCAGGTCTCCTCAACAATCTCATAGGTCCATGAATGCTCAACCTGCCACAGGTCTCCATCGTTGGCTTTTCTCCATTCACCTGCCTCATCGCAACACCAAGCCCAGAGTTACCAATTTTGGTATTTACGCAGATGACTGTAATTTTGAACTAGCTCAAGATTTCACAAGTGCTGTGAAGCCGCAACAGCACTTTGCTGGCAGAAGTCGCTTAGCGATATGGTTTAGTGATGGGTTTTGTCAGAGTTAGGTTGTTGGTTGGATTTGATGATCTGAAAGGTCCCTTCCAACCTGGGCAATTCTATGGTTCTAAGTCCCCAGGCTGGACCGCTTCAGGAGCTACAGGCAGTGGAAAACACCCAAGTCAAAATCTCGCCCTTGCCATGGCTTGACCCACCAGCTCCAGGGAACACTGAACCTGCTGCAAGATCCTGCAAAGCGAATAAACATGAAAGCTCTTTAGGAGATGACACTTCCCAAGGGTCCTTCAGCCATCCCCGCCGCAGTACGCGCGAGCAGGACTCTGGTTTCACACCCTGAAAGCAGAAGTTTGCTTTAAGGGGGGGAAAGAAAATTGCCAAACCAACAAAACTTGAAGCATTTTTCCATCCGCACACAACCCAGCACCCTGGGTGCCCACTTGCTACATTTTGCCAAATTAATCCAGAACTTGCTCCTAGCCAAAGGAATCATCAGATTTATGACCAAAAACTATCAGGTCATTAACAGCCTTAACCGCACACTTTATATTAGTTTTTAATAACTTCCTGTTATAGATTAGATCCAACTTTATTCCTCCGTCACCGGCTGAACGTGGACTCCACGAACACCCTAATTTCTGGAACGGCATCCACAGCCTCAGAATATTCGGCTTCTCTCCTTAGGGTAAATTTGGTTTCCAGCCAAATGACATATAAATAATTATTTACACAGCTCAGTACTCCTGCGATGCTCAGGATCCTTTTCTTCCAAAGCCTCACAGTTATCTTAAAAATCGCCTACCGTCATTTGCAAACTATTTTGTCAGACCGATGCCAAAGGGTGATAACCGGTTGATGTCAGCTCCTCGGAAAGGCTGAAATCACAGGACGGTTCCAAAGGGCTCTACTTGAAGTCATCTCTGAGCGATCTAGGAGAGATGATCTCATACAGAAGAGGGGAACTGGTGTGAAGAGCTGCGCAAATGCTAATTCCACGTGCTGGGAAGAAGATGCGTGTTTGAAAGTGGAATTTAAGCTGTCACAAGTTCCCTGTTCCAACAAAACCAGCTCCTGCCACGCTTTAAAAATAAACCCCTAATCTGAAATCTCCTGCAAAGAACAATCTTGATCTTAGAAACGTGAGACTGACTTTTAATTCTTTCCTACCTTTTTTTTTTCCTCCCTCCTCAAAACCAATGGCAATGATTAAACGATGACAAATGGGTTTGTGTATGGGTACCATCATGAAACAGGCTGCCGTCCAAGTGAACCTGAAGTGATGCGCAAATACGCTGTTCTACGAAGCGATGCACAGACACTGTGGTGGCCTCAGCCCTTCCCGATCACTCAAACAGCTGTGCACTGGATTACAAGTATGCCATACAGTACTTTAAGCTGTTTACTTTCTTACTATTCATCATTAAAATGTGCTTAACAACAAGCACCAGCAGCTTGGGACAGATGTTCTTGCCTTTTTGTCTTTCACAACAAAATGCAATTTAAAAAAAAAAAAAAACTAACAGAGAAGGATATAATAAATAAAATAAATAAAGGACACTGTATATAAAATTACAGAGTTCAAAAATTTTTCTTAATATATGAACACAGAGAAGGTGTACTGGAGTCCAACAGTAACAACTTTGCGATTAATTTCTATGTCTGGACTTCCAGCTCTTAATTAATCCTTGTCTTACATTTTTAACTTTAAAGATGCTTTATTGTCCTGGCATCACAACAATGACAGGGGGAGGCATTAGACATTGTGAAATCTTAATTCTTTTGATTTCAATGAATTTGAAATTTCAATTCTATGAGACCTCAAGAACCGTTTCATGAGGGCCTGGGTCCTGCTGAGTCAAGCCTGGGAGTAAGCGTAGGCTGAAGATGCAAAGGGCTTGGCACCATCACGGCTACATCTCAATAAAATCGTCACCATCCTCAGCCCCGGGATTTCAGATCTGTATCTCATCACCTTTATTGAATCCAAACCGTGGCAGAGCTCGTTACAGCCAGAAGCAATTTAGAAGTTTCCGAGAAGCTGACTCAATAGGCTTCTTTAAAAAGTAAAGCCAACAAAATAATTTTAGGATGTTCTCCGACGCTTCTTAAGTGTCGCATCTTAATGATATAAATATATTGGGATGATGAAGGGGGCGGGGGGGAACGAAGACGAGTTTCTGAAAGAACCGACACTTCAAGATTTCAAAATTGCTCTTCTCTCACTGCCCCCATTACTCACATCGATACACTGGAGACTTCTATACAACGCAGATAGCTCAGACAAACAGACGGGATATGAACACAAAAGTATTGTGTTTACTGTAATCCCTGGCTGACAATCAAACAACACAAAGCATATTAATACTGAGAAAACAATCACACTGGAGTTAAAACTTCATATATTATGGAATAGCATAAATCCATATTAAGAATACATAGCTATAGCTACAGAAAGAAAATTCAGTAGTAAAAAGGTAATTTTGAGGACTCTCCTGAGTGGAAAAAATGTAAAGTGAAACCTTCACCACTGCGTGTTACTGCACACTAAAATATAATGCTGTTTAAAAAGTTTAAATCCATGTTTATTTTTTTTTAATTATTTCAGTACAGTACTCAAAAAAAAAAAAAAACCCTGAGACTTTATCAAAAAACAAATTACTTGAAGCAGTAAGAACATTTCTAGAAGGTTTCATCAACATCAGGGCCACGGATGGGAAATGGCTTCTGCTGCTTCTTGTTCTGCGAGAGAGGGGAAAGGTGGGTGCAGGGGAAGGAAATTGCCGGTACAAGAGCATCCAATGCCCAAGCTGCCACTGCAGCCGGCAGAGCACCACATGGACGAGGACCATTAAAGGCAGTTCGGAATATATCGCCAAAGCTTTTAAGATGACACGCTTATCAGCCTGAATGCCCAACCAGCGCTTTAGAAATACAGGATTACCGGGAGGAGAGGGCCTGTGTTTATACAGAAGAGCTGCAGTGAACTTAAAAAGCTTTACAGCTCTTTCTCAGGTATTTATGCTTATTTAAAAAAAAAAAAAAAAACAACAAGACGCCATAAGCTTCTCTGTATTTCTAACTTTAGCTGTTTGAATGCTTTGTCTGAACTGACTCCCTATGGGAATTGAGAATTCCCTCCCCCGCTTTCACGCACTATTTCAGCTGAAACATTTCGCCCACGACACTGCAGAAGGTGAGCAAGGGGCTGCCGAGGGTGGGCGTCCCACTCCTGCAATCAACCACGATGGCCACGCAGGCACGACGGGGCTGAGGTGACAGGGACAACCACTTTACCTTCTCAGCTACTACCACCCACTGCCAGACCAGATTCAATAATCGTAATTTCTCATAGAAAGCCTATTCCGTGCTATAAACTGGCCTTGACTGGGCACTGATAGAAGAGCAGCTCCAGAGCAGTGAAGGGGGGACTGTATAAGGGAAATGGAGACAACCTGGACAGAGAAGTCAAGGGTTAACCACCGCTTTTCCCCTTCTCCACTGCAACCTCGAGTAGCTCGTCAAATCTCGTACCCCCCAGCTATGCTCTTCTAAAGCCTGTTTTCCAGTAATTTTAGAGAAAAGGGATTCCAGCTGCACACGCAGACTAGCGAAGTGTCAGTGCTAATATACGTCCTCCCTCCTCTGCTCCCGCATCCATTGTGTCCTACCATCGGTCCAGAGCCGCCCCGAAAATTCAGCATGGCGCTGGGTTTCTGTGTGGTCTGCCATCAAAAGAGGGCACAGGCAGGGAAGGAAAAAGACTGTTCAGAAGCAGATGACTATAGCCACGCTAAGCTGAATGTAGCTTTATAAAAGAGGGGAGAAAAAAAGCTGTTTCATAAACTGCTTTAAGTCAATCCGTCGAGATGCGTTTTCTGCAAAACGTGTCTCTTGCAGAACTTCAGATCCTGCGGGCAAACCAACCCCTTCACATTCAAGTTTCTCCCATCCATCAATCCAGAGACCGAGCTCCCTGCTGCTCTCACCCTTCCAGGGAAACCAGCTCCAGCAACAGAGGATTTGGCTGAGAATTTCCACCTGTGGCCAGTGGCAACGGGAACAAGCCTTTTTCTGTGAAGCTCCTCAAAGCAGTCCCAAACCGCCGCTTTTCCTTTTCAGAATTAAAAGCAGATGGTAAACAAATCAAAGGACAGCTATCTAAACAGTTGCTGAGATTCAACATTGCTCTTCATTACCCAGCTGAAATACATTGTTTTCACATTTATACTCCCAACTCCGATCTGTTTATTGGTTTGCAATAGTGGGGAATTTCCTCCTCCTTTTCCAATAGCAACTTGGTAACCACAGCGCATTTGGCAATTTTTTAGACAATATTCCTTTGAAGCGTGAACCAAAAGAGGCTGAAAATGCGGAACAGCCACCCTGGAGTTGGTACGAAGACGCACTCCACCGTAGAAACTTCAGGGAAGATTGAATCTCCTGAAATAACTCCTCGGTGTCGCCATTCGAGGGGAGAATTTGATCTACCCTTTTCTGACAAACAGGCAAAGCGAAGGATTCAGAAGTGTCACCTCCAATATCCATTCAAAACCTGTACAACAGGCAGCCTCCAAATCGCTTTGATCTACCGAAGAACAGCACGTTTTGCGGGTAAAGCCACCGTAAAGAAACCGGGGGCTGTAGACGCTTCAGATGGGCACACACAACGTGCCCAAAACAGGAGCAGAGCGAGGCCGAGCTCTCTGCATCCCAGATGGATGCTCCTCTGCCCCATCCCATGGTGCAGGACCCTCCTGGCAGATGCCACACCTGCACCGCAGGACCATCGAGCTGCCAGGGTCTTTTTAATTGCAGACCCATGTCCTAAAGTAGATGGGGTCACCACGGTGAGAACCAAGGCATATTTGGGCAGAAGACACCAGGGTGGAGAAGAAGCACCCTGAGGTCTCCAGTAGTCCCCAAGTCCTGAACTTGGCACAGTAATTCCTCCATCAAGCCCAGAAATTCTAGTCTCCTCCAATTATACCTGCGAGGTGCAGGGAGTTGGGACTCCATGGTCCTTAGAGGTCCCTTCCAACAGGAGATATTCTATCATTCTATGATTCTAGGAAGAGAGATATAGGAAAACATGGATCTCAACTAAAGCACCAATTTTACTTAATCCCCAGATTGCTCCAGCAGTGTTTATACTCTAAACATGAGAGCACTCCAGCTGCAATGTGCTGTATAGAAACACGACCAGAAGGGAAAGAACATTGCAAATCCAGCAAAAAAACACCCACTCCTGCGTTACATGTATTAACCAAAATGATCTCCTAACCCATTAGCACGACATCCCGATTCCAACGCCATCCTGAGCTACCCAAGGGGGTTTGCTGACCGCACGTTCCCCTTCCCGTCATGTGCACAGCGCTGAAAGGGAACACACACTCATCCTCACCCGAGCAACAAGGTGGTTATCGCTAATTGCAGCAGCAAAACAACTCGATGAGACGGCAAACACGGGCATAAAGCAGAAGGGAGAAGGAAAATTTGGAAATCTGGGCAAGCTTCCTCACATTTTGGTTTCTGCAGGGGTAAAATGGGAATTATTGATGCAAACACCTCTGGTTAAGTGCTATGAGCTTTGCTTACTGCACCTTGTAAAGCATCAGTGTCTCCTGCGCAAGCGACTCTGAAAAGCTGTCACAGATCTGGAAAAGGAAATTACACGAATCCAGACAGATGGTTAATCAAAAGGTTAGCTGCTGGTGCTGCCGCCAGAGGAAATAGGGTTTTCTTCAGCAAAAATAAATCATATAAATAACATAAACACAGTGGCTTAAGTCAAAATAATACTTTAGGTCAATCTGGACTTAACACCTTCAGCATCATCCCGCTAAATCTCAGCATTCCTGACTTTCAGCAGTTGAGCCTTAAAATGACTTAAGTCGTTACAGGTCTTCCAAGGTCTTGTGTTCCTTCTGTGGCCACCTCGCAGTGCGACGCGGGCGAGTGGCTCAGCAGCACGGGCTCCTGCTCACCTTCCCAAAACACAAACAGGTACAAAGAACAGCACCTGCACTTCGTTTCAGTGGCAAGATTTTCATGTATCAGCAGCCAAAATTGCTGGACCACCACATAACCCCAAGTGTGGGCTGGAGGAACATTTCAGAATTTGTTTTCTTGGTGTGTTTTTTTTCCCCGAACACGCAAAATTGGAAGGGACAGCACCAAAGGTTTAGAATCACAGAATGGTTTGGGTGGGAAGGGACCTTTAAAGGCCATCTAGTCCAACCCCCCTGCCCATCTTCACCTAGATCAGGTTGCTCAGAGCCTCAAGGTCCCACTGCGTGCCAGCAGAGCGCTGTTAAGCACTGGACTGCAGCAAGAGACAAGTGTTAAAATAAGCTCTTTGGAGATGAGCTTTATATATAAAATTTCCATGGTTACCTCCATGCAAGTTACCATGGATTAGATGGGACTAAGTACTTATTTTTCCAAAGCCATTTATAAGCATTTAAGAGATTTTTTCCATTCTTGCCTCAAAGTATTTCATACCATTAGCCACTGTTTTTCTGATCATATACATTATGTATTAAGTCTTAACCAAAACTTAATTTTATACTTTTACCGTTTACAGGAACCGCATTAGAGATAGGTACGATAAGAGGATACGTATTTGTATAAAATGTCAAGCTAATCTTGACAGCTAGCAAAGTCCTAGCGTGAATTAAAGGCTACAAGAAAGTATTTTATCATTCTACCAGATGAAACAGCTCTTGGAGCAGACAGATTTTTCCAGATGTTAGAAGTCAAGTCAGGGGCCATATTCGCATCGATAACCATGGCTAACGCCTACGCAACTGTGTTTAAACAATAATATTAATGATTCTTGTCGTGACTGCAGGAACTCAAGCTGAAGTGGTGGTGCTTTCAGTCCAAAGAATGAAATCCGTAAGATTATCCAAAATCAGAGCCATTTCTGCTCAGCACCACTTATGGAAAAACTCTTATCTGCAAGGAATTTCTTGATTTGTATTTTTAATGAAACATTTGAGGCTGTAGGACACTACTTCTGGGAAACCACCTACAACAACCCATGAGCAGCAAGTCCAGGAGCTGCAGACCTACGTGAACACCACACTCCCCACTCAGTTCAGTCAGCCAGCTGGTTGGGCAACAAACACACAACCTACCTACCCCAGCATCTTCTTCAACTGAAAATGGTGAGAAATGGGCTTTTATAAGCATCTTTGAGATAAATACGGGCATTATGTGGGATGCCAACACTCGACAGAAGATCCCAGCTGGAAAGCCAACTGGTCCATGAGAAAGAGACGTTCAGCTCAGCGAAACGGGTCCTGTCTTTCATGACCTGCACTGCCTGAATATGACAAAACAACAACCAGATTTACACGACGGGTTTTATTTCCGTCCAACCACCAGCCTTGCTTTGCATCACACACCCAGAAGAGCCAAATCCTAACAGCCTCCGTTCTACCGCCCCTGATATACCCACGTCTTGTCCTTCCTTTCTTGTGAATTAAAATAATCTCCACAAACACAGGGCAGAGCAGACAAATCATTCATTTAAACAGTCTTGGTCCCACCTGACTGGGACTATGGGTGTGTTACAATGGAATTAAGATACAGAAAATGAGTTACACGCCCCTGTTGTTTTGCAGTCCTACTCATCTTCCTCGAACTGCCAGAGGCATCCTAATCCCCAGTTTCAGGAGAATCGCTTCTTAAAAATGAAAGGAAAGCAATTTTCAAAGCCATCCCACCTGGCAGGGAGAGGGCTCTGCAGGAGCTTGGACTCCGGGCATGCTGGCAGCAGGGGTTTGGTTCTCCAGACCAACGTTGCCCCCAACGCTGGTCAAAGCCAGGCTGCCCTTTGCCTCCTGCAACAGAAACGACGAGCTCCTGTTTCATGTTGGATTTCCATCAGCTTCACGTGGCACCATAAAGAGTGCACGGCGTGGAGGCAGCCAGATGTGGCCCACAGCTGCCGTCGAGGAGCGATACCCAAGCCCTGGGAGGAGACACTGTTGGGAATGTGTGACTTTCTGCTGGATCAGCTGGTCCATTCATCCCCATCCTCCCCTTGGATCTGCTATTTCAGCTCTGCCATCACCAGGCACGTCGCCAAGAAGCAGTAAAGACGATTTAATTTCTGGAGGAGTGGTAGGAAAATTGCAAATCTGAGATACGATGACAAAGACATCATCTTCTTTGTGACTTGCGCCACAGAATCCACAGACATTATACGAAGATACCTGTCACTAAACGGATTCTTTTCACAGCGTTATCACTCGCTCAAGCAAAACTTCAACAGATTGCCAGGACCTGGAAGAGCTGGAGGTTTCAACCACGGAACCATTCCTTTAAGTTAAAACAGCTTTCCATGAAGTTTTACATGCAAAGTGTCTTTCTTTTAATTTGGACATTGTAACATGTAATTTCGCTACCTCGGCACGCTTTGAGAAGGACATACAGACAAATAGTGATTTTTAAAAATACTGTACTGAACAGTAGTATATGCAGACTAAAGGGAACTACTTTATTCCCAAAAAAAAGACACTGCAAAGCAATAATGTATGTAAAATCAGTTTCAAAAAGGAATTCTTTTTTTCAGACCAATCTTAAACAAGAGTGTGATCAAAACCACACAGGGATCTAAAAATATCTAACCAGAGAAAACACTAAACAGAGAAACACAGAGAAGCAGTCCTAGACTATTTATTAAAGGGATTTATTCCCCTTTTTGCCTTTCTTTACAGGTTCCCAAGCGCTACCTCAGATGGGCCACGCAGCAGGGCACAAACCATCAAAAAGATCCAGACCATTCGCACCACAAGGTGTGGGACGAGTGTCTTTGCACTATCTCCATGTGGGTTTTCGTTCGGCTTCTCAAAGCCAGGCTCAGCGCTAGCGATGGCTAAGACAATCCAAATATTATCTGTGCAAATCTACACCTGCACGGGGACATCGTGTTTTAAAAGAAATAGCTTTAAAGCATGTTAATAGTTGCTGAAATTCTTCATTTCGGGAGCAGCCCATCTACAAACGTTTTGTGTTTTCAATCACGTTAGAGCAAATTAACTCCCCGGTGTTTGAAGTCTGAAGTGAACTCGCTCCGTGGTAATTACCTCCTGTTCACATACAAGTAGCTGCTTGTGCCAGCCCACCTCGCTCCTGCTTCGAGAGGCGATGCTCCGAAGTCCCGCCGTAGCGCCGCGGCTGTTTACGTTTCTGAAGACAAGCCTAAAGAACTGTTTTTCCTAAAGAACTGTTTTTCCTCCCCTGCTTTAGAAAACTCTCTCCAGAAGAGCTTGTTTAGCCAAAGACCGTGGAAGCTTTTGAAAAAAAAAAAAAACCCAAAACCAACCGCGAAACCTTGACAAACACCATTTCAAAACTGCTTCCTAGAGCGAGCTGTATAAAATTATCTTGGATACGTGCTTTTCCCACTCGGTTAAGCCAGGCTGAAAGGGAGAATTCCCCGGTGATTCAGCACATCGTTTGAAAACGTGATGCTTTTATTCAGCCCGAACAAAGCGAGGCCTCTCAAGGAGGCGCTTGATTTCCAAGCACCTGGAGACGTTCAGCGCTTTGCCAAGCGCTCGGGGTGGGTCCAGGCACAACATCTGCACAGAGAGCAAAGCTTTGCTGATGAAGGTACAAGCCCACAGGTAGCGGCATAATATTGACAGCACCTCCAGGAAAAGGATTTATTGGCTTAATTTGGTTCTCTTAGGAGGGCTCAGCACAGCATCAGCAAGTTAGTTCAGGCTTCAAACATATAAAAAGATGCAAGGCGCTGCAAAAAATATGTTGCGTGTTGCTCCCTTTCCATCCCTCTGTTATCCACCTCTCTCCCCGCTGTGCACACCCTCATCTTCTGAAATTTTCTACCTGTTGAAAAATTCCCACTCCCTTAAACACAAAATACCCAGGTCGCAGAGGCCACCACCTCTCCATGGCCGGCGATTTTATATTTTAGGGTGCTCTTCTCACTTTGCAACGTAAGCGACATCACCGTGTGGCTCAGCAGCAGCGGCTGGACTTTCTGCTCCTTTTATCTCTCACTACGAGATCTCTAAGTGCTTAGAAATTAGCCCGAAAGTCCTCCGCAAACTTGGCGGTCAGGCTCTTGGCATCTAGGAGAGACCCTCGTGGTCCTAATTCAGGTCTCGTTCTCCAAGCGCTCATCACGCCCTCGAGTTTCATTTCACAGACCTTAAGGACGCACAATATAAAAGGTGAAAACACGAAAGCAGAGATCAAAGGCTGCCCTGACAGACAGAAATTAAACTTAATATGCCTTGAGAGTGCTCTCGTGTAAGTAAGTATTTTGAAGCTGATCAAGTGTTCATAAGCATTAATATGCTTATAAATATCTGCTCGCAGAAAGAAAAAAAGATCAGCTAGGAGGATTTGGCTGTATACAAAACGTACTGATTTCCTAAAATGAGCAAATTAAAGGAAAATATTTTTATTTGTTCCATCAAGGAACGTGATCTTCAAGTTGATTGTGCCATCTCTGGAAAGCTATCCAAGCAGGTAGGCAAGATTGGGGAAGCAAGCAAAATTCATCTCGGAAAAACCCCATAATAAGGAATCAGGCACACGTGGGGCTACGTGGAGATCATCAATAAGAATCCCAATTAAAAAGCAACCGGAGGGTGGGCCAGACAAACTACATCAAAATCTAGAAGCTAAATTCAGTCAAATAAATAGTATTTACTAGAAACGATTGAGATCCTGTCCATCTGGCAAATGTCTGAGACATCCTCTTAAAGCTCTCTTGGCTCTGTAAGAGCAGGACTTTATCCTCTAAGGAAAAGAGATGGAAAACAGCTCACAAAGCTCCTCCGTGCAGATTTCAGTCCCTATGGATGTGATCTGAGAAACAGTAGTTTCTGCTCTTTATTCCCAGCATAGGAAATAACAGATTGGGAGATGATGCTATCTTTTCCAGTTTGCCTAAAAAGACGGCTAAACCACTTTTAACATCTAAAAGATAGAGTCTGGCTTCACTTTTATGTGCCTGGGATTCGGAAAGGGATATACGCACAACTGATCCCCCCAAAAATACGCAACTGTATCAGGCAAGCGGGGATAAGGGACACACATAAGGGACAAGGGACACATGACCTGGCAGTAAACACAAACCTGCGAACGGTGGGGCCAATATAAATGCCTGTAACTCGTTAACTCTCCTGGCAGAGGTGACTGCGGCCAAGAACTTTAGTCAACTGATGAAATAAAGAACATTTGCCCCAGGCTCAGATGGATATTTCATTAATTATGTGAGAATTAAGCTAAGATTAAGCGAAGATAGAGACCTCTTTTACGGGAGCAGAGGTCAAGAACTATGAATATGTTTAATCTCGCGGATAACAACAAACTGACATCAATAAGAAACAAGGTCTAACAAATGCACTCTTAAACACAGCCTTGAGATTTTGTAACGCTAATATTTGTGTACAGATGGGATCCACTGAAGCAACCCTATTAATGCTTCCCAGCTGATGAACCTTTTCCATGCGGGGAAAAAGACTCAATTTGGGTACTAACATTCATAGTTTACTGGAAAGCGTTGACCCCCACCCCAGTAAAGTACATTTTCTGTGGTATTTAGAGATTTTGCGGGCAGAGTGGGGAGAAGAGAGCTAATTTGGGCAAAAGACCTGACCGTTTTGTTGGAATGGCAGATCTAAAGCTGAGCAACTGTAGATGTTTCTGCATCCCCACTAAGGAGCGGGGTACGCGTGGGAGCATCCACCACCTGCCCAGGATCACGCAGCAACGACCATCTCAACTTGGCCTTCCTTGACAGGCGAAGAACCTACCCGTGATGAAAGCTGTGCCTCACCATGTCCTTTGTAGCGACAGGACAAGAGGTGATGGCTTCAAACTGCAAGAGGGGAGATTGAGATGAGAGATCAGGAAGAACTTCTTTGGTGTGAGGGGGGTGAGCCCCTGGCCCAGGTTGCCCAGAGAAGCTGTGGCTGCCCCATCCCTGGAGGGGTTCAAGGCCAGGTTGGACGGGGCTTGGAGCAACCTGGGCTGGTGGGAGGTGTCCCTGCCCAGGGCAGGGGGGTTGGAACTAGATGACCTTTAAAAGTCCCTTCCCACCCAAACCATTCTGGGATTCTATGATTTTTCATTTCTTCTTGGCGTACCACCTTCTCCTTAGCTGTGGGGTGCTCAGGGTTCAGATGATTGCAGCAAATTCATTTCCCACTTAATATGCAATTTTCAGTGACCATTCATTGAGCTTCTTGCCCTTAATCATTTTGCTTCATTTATTTATCAAGGGTGGCTCTTCTTTACGCTAAATGCAAGACCACAGGGCTCTGAGCAAGCCTCAGACCAAGACCTCCACAGCCCTGGTTAGCTCACTGGGAGCCGACTTCCAAGGACAAGACGTGCTGCTGGAGGCTGCTGCTCTGCTACCAGAAGGTGCTCCTATTCCACGAAGCTGGTGAAACACGCATCTCCCACCCCGTTCACAGAAAGCACTGCAGGTGCAGCATCTTAATGCTGTGCAAGAGAAGAAGCAAAACATGCTAATATCTTAAATTTATATATTAATAATATATAAATATGTGCACCGTAAATACATTAATAATGTTCTTTCAAGGGGCGTTTGCTGACTCCGAGCTATTCTCATGTTGCATTTCCAGCTGCGGGACGGCCACAGAGGTAAGCAGAAGACTAAACGTCACGATCTTGTGAATAGCGGCCTCCAGCTTTCTAATCTTAAACCTCCCCGTGACACAAACAGCCTGTGAGACCACCTAAGCTCACCCCTAAAAAAGGTAATCCCAAGCTTTTTGCAACACGTTATGTTTTTCTAGGCAAGAACTTGCAATTTTTTTTTCTCTGTCCAAACAAGCACAGGTATGAATCCCGGTCGTTTTAGGTTCTGAGCACAAAAAAACAGTTTATGAATCTTCTAAACATAAAATAAGGGCTCTAATGGAGGAACTCGGCCTGAACCTGACCCTTCCCTACTTGGCAAGTGCTTCCATTTCAGTGATCCGTCCCTAAACAGATCCATCCAAGAGATGAGGAAGGGGGAAAGAAGGATTGGGTGCAAACACATAGATTACTATATGGAAATGACATTTTTAAAAAATATTATGCTTCCAATAGTTCTGGCGTAAAGCAAGGAATTACGTCATTTATCAGAACCTGGGAATTCTAGACTCCTGAATGCCTGGGACTTCCAGTCCTAACAGGTCCTCTCTCCCTAAAAATCCACAGCAGATGCTGAAAGTTATCTGTCCCTTCATGATTTCATACTGAAAGTGCCTTGTCCTCCTTTGAAGAAGTGGGTAAAGAAAATCTAACAAAGCTTACTTGTTACCATTTCTTGGAAGGAAAGGGCCCGCAGCCTATTCAGCCTCTCTTCTTCCTTCTTCTCCGAATAAAACAGCCAGCCCCGTACCTTGAGCGAGCACCCGTTTCCATGACAAGCCTGGCACTCGCATTGGGAGGCGTTAAAGTCAGGAGGAGGAGAAGCCCGGCAGCACGCCGCCCCGAAGCCGAGCTAGAACCAACTCTCTAGCACAAATACGCTATGTAAACACTAATAACATAATCTACTTAAAAGCACTAGTACCGATGATACAGAACCACTGTGAATTTTCTAACACAAAGATAAATGCTAGCACAAATATTTGTTTAGCGCTAAACAGTAAGACTGGAGCAGAAGCGATTCTGGCCCAGAGCAGCTCCCGACGAACCGGAGCTGCTCCAGCACCGCGACTGCTCCATCAGGGCTTTAAACCCGCCGCAAAGAGAAGCTGGGGTTTTTTTTTAATTTTATAAAGTAGCATTAATATTTTATGATTGCATTCTTCTGCATTCCAAACACATAAATAACTCCAGATTGCTGAATGCTTCAGCCGCCAAAAATATATTCTCTTTACCCTTTTCTGCCTTTTTGTGTTGGGAGTGGGGGGGGGAAGTACACTAAGGATAATGAAAATTCAGTCTGACATCATGAGTAATTCTAGGCTTGTTCAAAGACTTTCTATCTCTAGAAGAATATGAAATCAACCTAGCAGGTCTGTTTAACAGGGACGTGTAGTAATGCAGATATAATGAAACTGTAAAAACCAAAAAGGCAAGACAGCACGCTCTGCAGCAGGGACACCGTACAAAGATTATTCACTAATTTCTCCTTTGATTTAATTCCATGTAGATCTATTCTATGGTCAACTACTCGCAGTCAAGCAAGAGAAGCCTTTTGAGGTTGCTATTGCAAATTACAGCGTGGGAGAAACCGGGATCGCTGCTACCAGAAGCCCCTATGCCGAGATCCCCGATCCCTGCTATCACAACCAGCGAGGGAGTTCAGGGGTGAAGCCAGGAACAAAACCATTCCCAATCTCAAGAATACGCCCTGAAATTCTCCACACACATCCTAAATTTTTGAGGTCATCCTTTCCTCAGGACTTCCTCCAGTCATTCTTATATATTAAATTCTAACATCATACACTCAAACAATTGCCTTTCTCGATGGGAAGACAGAAACAATCCGGAAGTCTCATCTCAACCTCAATTCAGTATTTCCACCCTTCCCCCTCAAACCCCTGCAACCAGCTGCTAGAAAATATCAACAACAAACACATTTCACTTAAAACTAAGAAAACGCACGCAAAAAAGTCATAGAACTCCAAGGGGTATCAAGCCCAGGTCTGTTCTCCATTTCAATCTGCTGCTCGTAGTTTCTGTTTTGCAGGATGGCACCTTCGCCTTCATGAGGGTGGTGAGCCCCTGGCCCAGGTTGCCCAGAGAAGCTGTGGCTGCCCCATCCCTGGAGGGGTTCAAGGCCAGGTTGGACGGGGCTTGGAGCAACCTGGGCTGGTGGGAGGTGTCCCTGCCCAGGGCAGGGGGTGGCACTGGGTGGGCTTTAAGGTCCCTTCCAACTCTAACCATTCTCTAACCAGCCATCAAACGTTTTGCCCCCGATGCAGCGCGTACCATTAACCCATCCATCAGCCTCATCCCCCCTGCTCCTTGTCTTATGCCACTGAAAACTCAACAAGTCCTTTTATAGGCAACTGAGGTCCTACCTCAAAATACCATTGGACTCAATAATCTTAAAGGTCTTTTCCAACCTAAATGATTCTATTCTGTGATTCCCATCTAAAATTACACACCAGGGAGATACTCCCAGCCCTGGAACAGTGCTAAGATCCAAAATATTGACCTTGCCTCAAAGAAGCAGAGGGTTCAGGTTAAGTCTGCATGGACCAGTCCCACCACTGGTGCCGCACGCTGCAGGAGAGACTCTCGGATGGTGGACCACAACATGCACTGGTCTTCCCAAAAAACAAGCCAGTGAGCAAAGAAAAGCAAAACGGAGCCCACAGCAAGGTCATTTCACAAAATAAAAGCACATAACCACCAAGGCTATTCAAGAACAGAAATCCTATGCCCATCTACTTCTCATATCCTATCTTATTATTACAGCTAAAGCATGCAAATAAAAAAAATCTCGGTCCAATTTAACTACCGCAGAAGTTACACTCGCCAGTTTATCAGCACACGGAAAAGGAATGACACCAGGAGGAGGAAGAAGCTTGTACAACGGCAGACCGGTTCTACGGAGCAATATTGTATGTTTTTCTAATACATAATAGATCAAACAGCTTAATAAAAAATAAGCTCATTTCTGACGGAACAAATATTCAAGGGCATGAAATACTGTTTTAAATTATTTCCCTTATAGAGGAGGAGAAAAAAAAAAAAAATCTTTGGCTGAGCAAGCCGCATGCAAAATTGAAGTGCTGCGCCAGCAGCTGTGGGGCTTCGATGCAAACCACGCCAGCAGAAGGCTACCGCGGCTATAACGCCGCACAACCGTCTCTTATTCTTCCCATTTATAACTTACACTTTCACCTTGTACATCACAACCCCACAATATCCCAAAGCCCAAATCCATCCGCAGCTCCCCATCATGCCAGAGCACTTTTTTCCCCCCTCGTCTGATTGACGGGAACCACTTCGGCCGAGAGATAATTTCTTGCTTCGTTGTGTGTAGTAACAGATCCTTTCCTCTCCACGGCAGGAGCGTTTTACGTGGTTAATACCAACAAACGCTAATTTTGCCAAGTCCTCAGTGCAACAATAGGCAAAAAGATCCCCAAGTTCCCTTGAGAAAAATCCTTAAGGATCTTTCTCCAGTACATAAAGAAAAAGAAATTTAATATGCGATCTTATGTTCAAAATTACTCATGTCAAATCTGCTCAGCTTGCAAGTCTTTTTTTTTTTTCCCCCCCTTAACTGCCTGCCTTGCAAAGTCACCTGGAACCCAAATGTCAATATAACTTGTGCTTTGGAACAAAGCCTCTGCAATTAGAATATTTCATTACGTTACCGGGAATATTAAACACATTTATGCCTTATTCTTTTTTGTTGTTTTACTTACTTTAAGCGCTAATTTTGTTTCTTCTTACAGAACGCCAGTAAGGGTTGTGTTACTAGTAAATAAAATATTTAAAATCATGTTCTCCTGAAAAGAGATCTCATGCGTTAACATAAACCAGAAGTGAGCTTATTACTTATATGCCCCTTAAAAGAACAAGGATATTTATAGGGAAAGACACCAGCGAAACTGCAGCAGGGTACAGGACACCACAAGATGTGCTTCTATCTTGAAAATCATCGAACAAATCCACTTTAAAAATACCAAGCGTAGCCCCAAGGCCACAAGGAGAAGAAAGTGGTTTAGCAGGTCAAACAAGACAGCCCATGCTTTAAGAACCCAACCGAGCACACAAGGATGGCTCTGGCACAGAAAGTGCTTTTTAGCTCCCCTATCATCCAGCAAAACAAACTGGCCCCTTCTTCGAAACGCCAGGACCTCCAGCAATTACCCCCCCCCCCCGACATCCTAATTGACTCACCAACTGGAGATCTTAATTTCTGAAGCCTCGTCTCTGCAGTTAGCCTTGATTGAATTTCCCATAATCTTCAGCAATAAATTACTTTTACCCAGGCTTTGCCTCTACGAGATTACTCACACAGAGGTAAAACACGAGGAACAGTTGAAAAGTAACTTCTGGGAAAGTTCGCAGTCATATTTGAAAGGTTTGTCATTTACAACAAATTATGCTGCAGAAAATAAAAAAGCCTCACGCTATGAGTCAGAAGATAAAGGTAAAAACCTACCGCGAGGTCTGGAGTCACTATTAGCAAAACGAGAGTTTTCTAGTAGTCCCTTTTCCTGTGCAATTTGCTCGCTAACTGCCACGCGTTATTAGTCTCTATAAGGACACGCCGTAAAGTTCTCAGCGTTTTACAGTTTCTCTGGTTCTCATTTGGGGTTTCGAAAAAATAAAGCATAAAAAACAAAATTGAGAAAGCAAACTCTTCAAATCAGAATACTGCGGCGAAATGCAAATGGGCCCAGCGCGACGTCAAAAAAGAAACCCAAACCCTTGAAGACTTTGGCGCTAGCTTTTCTGAAAGCCAAAAAAGACCATTAAAACCGTATTTATTCGGAAACGAAGCCCTCGCTCCAACACGAAACCACGCTCCGGCAAAACGCTGGGTGTTTTGTACGTGGAGACAAACCCAGCACACAGATAACCATCCCGATTAATAAAGCAAAAGCCCTTTTCCCCAGATTTAGCAAGCCTAATAGGTTAAAGTACATGTCACACCCTTTCTCTACACCCACTACATAACTCTCGGCTTTGTTATGTAGACAAGCAGGCAACCAGCTTAGTAAGCATCTTAGTGTATTTACAAAAGGCCTCTACATTAGCACTCAGATATTATGTAAACTAAGCCTTTGCGAGAGAGAGATCCATTGCAGAACAGAGAAAAACAGACATTTCCCAAAGGGATCACTATTTTGAAACAATACTTTAAAGGCTCTACCACATGCTGCTGACCCATGCAGACAATTAAAAACACAAGCTCACCAAACAATTAAGGGTTTGTCATTGGCATGAAGAAAAGTGGAATAAATTCTGAAAGTAAATGTCAGCTTCGGAGGGGCATATATGGTGATTTGGAGAGGATAAATGTGCGCAGCTCCAACGTTCCCAGCACCATCTATTTTTGGTATAAGCTGGTAGAGAAATAAGGCTAGAGGAAGTAAAGGAGCGAGATTCGGCGTGCTCAAAAGCAGAAGAGTTCACAGCGACGTTACGGTTCCTCGCAGCATCTCCAGCACAACCCAGCCCTCTCCCACCACCCCCAAACTCCCTGGACAAGACAGACTCCACGTCTCCTGGTCTCCAGCAGAACAAAACGAAGGGGATGAGTGAGGGAGGCCAGGCACACAAAGAAAATGTGCCTCTTCTCATCCCTACCTCAACCCTCTTCATTCCCTTCATTCACGGGATGAACCTATAAAATTCTCAGGGCGAGGAGCACATACCTGTAAAGCAGCGATGCCGGGTGGTTATACCCAATGTTGTGCTCTTCCTAATGGATTCCCGGCCCGGTCCAGACGAGGAACAGAGAACAAAGGCTGCCCAAGAGAGCTGCAGCAAGACCATACATTTCATAAACTAGGTCATTTATATTTTTTTTAAGTGAGGTGTGGACCATAGCACCATCCCTACGGCAGGCGATGCTGAGGCTCCACGTGCCTCCAGAAGCATTCCTCCCTCCTCGCGCTCCTCTGGGTTATAATTACCAGCAAGAACCACAAACACACGCTCAACCTTCCTCCTCTGCTGGGTTCGGGCAACCAGGCAACAAACCCTGGTATCCCTCAAGACGCAGATCCAGAAGACAATGTCACAGGCGTTTCTAATTGATTCCTGCTTTGGAGCGGAGCAGCCAGACCCCTATGAATAGAAGCTGCAGAAGCTCAGGAAATAGTCTTTCCCCCCATTTTGAAGGAGGAGATTTTCTGGCTCCATTATTTTCTTCCTTCTGACTCAACACAGGCATTTGCGTGCGTGCGTGCGTAGACATCAGATGGAGATGGAGCTGCTATTAACGGAGAGTTAGTCTCCTGGAAATGACAAAAGCTTCATTTCTGCTCATCAAGGGGGTCTTGTAAAACGCCAGTCAGCACTCAGGCTTATCCCTCAAGCACCAGAGCAGGTTTTGCAGAGTAAAATTTTCAGGAGCTGAGAAAACCACGGCTGTTCAAGCCCCACGCAAATGCCAACTCCCTAGCAACACAAGCTTCCTATTCTGGAACAAAAGCTCTCCAAGAAAGAAAAAGCTCATCTTCCACCGAGGTCAGAGAAAGCCTGACATCACAGAAAGATGCTACCACTCAAGCTACAGGAATGTGCCACAGCAGTGTTAAAAAGATGTACGGAAAAGCTTGTTTTCTTTTGAAGCGGCATGGCGCAAGGCAGGGAGCTGGGTGGAAGCAGCAGCATCCCCCGGGGTGCAGCTCTGCTGCGTCCACACTTGGGCACTACACAGCAGCAACCGGTACCTGCTCTTCCAGTGCCCATCTACCCTCCCCAGCCCAACGAGACACGCTCAGCGCAACCCTAAACATTTCAAACACAAAGTGGGATCTGTCCGGCAAACCAAGCAAGACTGTAGATGTGGTGGAGCAAAAACTCTGTAACATTTAGAGAGCAGAGAGAAGAAACGTGAGGTGCTGAGCAGTTACTCATCACAGATCACCGGAGACAGACATTTATCTTTTTCTTTTTTTAATCACAGAAACACAGAATATTTTGGGTTGGAAGGGGCCTTTAAAGGCACCCCCCACCAGCCCAGGTTGCTCCAAGCCCCGTCCAACCTGGCCTTGAACCCCTCCAGGGATGGGGCAGCCACAGCTTCTCGGGGCAACCTGGGCCAGGGGCTCACCACCCTCACACCAAAGAAGTTCTTCACAAGATCTCATCCAAATCTCCCCTCTTGCAGTGTAAAACCCTTCCCCCTCGTCCCATGGCTGCCCTCCCTGCTCCAGAGTCCCTCCCCAGCTTTCCTGGAGCCCCTTTAGGGACTGGCAGGGGCTGGAAGGTCTCCGCGGAGCCTTCTCTTCTCCAGGCTGAACCCCCCCAGCTCTCTCAGCCTGTCCTTTTCCTGTTTATATCCTCACCCTTGTGCTGGAAGAGCACCATTTACTCCCCACACAGCACTCATGGTTCATGTTAACCTTGGGCTGGGAGCTCCAGCACTGGTATTTCTTGATGCCGGTTACACAACCTTTGCCACCGCCGCTTCGCCTCCTTTCTACACGCTCCTGGGTTTGGCCTCATTTAAAGTCTTTTATTGTCAAGGGAGGTTTTGTGGCAACTTTCTTCTGGTTACAACTTCACATTTCAGCCTTTTAAAACATCTCTCTTCTTAATTCCTCCTTTCGTAGCGAGTGTGGTGCTGGTAATGGTTTCCCCACTCACTGCTTATTATCAGTCATCCACATCCCTCCGAAAAGGGCTTTTTTTTAAACCAGCTGAGCGTATCACACCAATGTAAGAACGACTTAGGTTACCATCTGAAGCCTTCTGAAGATTAAAGCCAATTATTTCTAGACTTTTACCGTGGTTTTCTTATTTTCTCACAGACGTTACACAAGTTTGTTAAGGTTACGTGGCCTTCTGCAAACCCATCCTGCCTCTTTTTAACTCTTTTTTCCTTGTTCTAAGCGTTCATTTTTGTTGAAGAATAGCATAAAAATGGTATTTATTTCACAAAATGATCTCACTACCTATTTACAGGGTACTTTTCTGTCGGAGTATTAATTCCTTGTATGCAGTATTCTTAGTCAAACTTCATTTCATTTTATTTTGAAAGGGACGGGCAACAGCTCAGGATTCACCTGCCTTTTCTTCCAACATGCCAGGAATAGTGCTATATTAGAAGTCTTCATTATTTTACTAGCTTGAAAATTTAACTGCTTTTGTAAAACCACTTGATAATGTCGACAGTGAGGTGTTCCTATCATTGAAGCATCAAATGTTTACACGTTCAGTGCCCAGCACCGCGCAGAACAACCAAGACAACAAGTCCAGGCTCAGGTCTGGTACCTACAGATGAGAGCAGCCCTCCTGCTCCTCGGGACTTGCAAGAGAGTTGGGCAACACAACCCCCAACTTGCTGGCCAAATCAGCAAGCACCAAGGAGCCATTTCACTTTCCGGAGATTTTCTTCCTATTCCAGAATCCTTCGGGTCTGAACACGAGCAGCAGACGGTTTTTAGCCTTTAGCTGGAAGCCGCATCGGTTTTCAGGGCGTGCTGAATCAGTCAAAGGAAATGTTACAGAGAGATTTCAATGAAGTAGTAATTAAAAGAATTCGTAACATCTGAATTTATTCCCCTTACCAGCTTTTTTTTTTTTTTTTTTTTTTTTCTTTCTTGGCTGGCTGCTCATTTTTCAGTGCATCTCATCTCTATTCTGCAAGCAAGAAGGCAACCGAGCCGCCTTTTGTCTGGTCAGCACAAACAAGCTGAAAAGATCTGGGTTACGCAGCGGGCTGGAGCTGCAGAAGTTCAGGCACATTGCAGGAAGTTGACTGCGCAGAATTAAATCCCAGTTTCCTCTTTGGGACGTATATATCGGCCGCAGATAAGTTGGTTGGGGGTTTTTTGCAGCAAAAAAGACGGTGGCTTTTTTTGCATGCTTCAAGTTGGAGGTGTTACACCAGCTGACAGAAAGGATCAACAGGACTTTCCGTCCATGGTAGGGCAGTTGCGGACACTAAAGCTGAAGCTTTTTTGAGTTAATTCTTTGATTTGGTGTTTCCCCTTCCTCCCAGCTTTTTTTTTTTTTTTTTACAGATTCCTTATACAGCAGAAAAATACAATTCACAGGAAGCAGACGTGAGAGGGGAACTTTCTATGAATTCATCTTGCACACCCCAAAAGCAGGACTGGCCCCATAGCTTTGCCGAATGAGGCAACGAAGCCCCTGTCACCGTATTAATGAAATCGCTTATTTGGAAACATTTACTTTATATACTGTAAATTTAGAATTAAATATTTTTGGAGGCTACTCCACACAAGCCAATTTGTTTTCTTCCAAAACCACAAAATCTTGCAGACAAATAGCCAAAACTGTCCAGAATTATTTTTAAATTCCTTGCTACCCAAAATCTGATAATTGCGTTTAACCGTCTTAGTTTTCCCTGTCTTGTTTTCCCACTCCATTAGTTTCTTTACAGTTCACACCTTCCGTGGTTTAATGCCAGGCCTACTATGTAAAAAACACTACTTGAGACGACAGAATTTGTCCAGCTTTAGAACACAAGTTTTGACAAATGTAGTTCTGCGTCTCTTTTGCAAGGAAAATTCAGGGCACTTCCCATCAAAGCAGCCAGGTCCAACCCTAAGATCCGATACAACCTGGAAAGCCCTTGCTGCCACATCTCCTGTTTTGGGAGTGGAAAACTCAAAACTTCCAAAACCCAGAGGCTGGGGGACAGGCTGCCTGTCCTCAAAGTGAATCTTACCCTCACAATGAAGGTTCTTCATCATCCTCGTTTTTTAAATAATCCACTCTCCAAAGATAAATGAGATCTTCCACAGCGTCTATTAACTCCAACTCCCTTCCTGATCCAGCATTTCCCTGTACCTTTTATGTACTGGGTCTCTTCTACCTCTTCCAGCGTTTCCCAGTGAGCTACAAATTTCCTCCACACCCCTACCTGGAGTAGTTCCTCAGGATCCACGCTCCATCGGTACAAACCGTCATAGTTTCACTCAATCCAACAGATAAATTTAGACCATCTGAGATCATCTCCTCTACTCCTATCTCCGCATAACTCAAATCTCATCTCTTTACTACACTGATGCTCTCGTCCCCCATAAAGTTTGACCACTACAATCCTCTCCACCCATCCCGATCCACCTCTTCACCAGCAATTTGTGTTGTCCGCGCCACGCTGTAATTTACTGCTTACACACACTGGCTCTTACAGATTTGACAATTATGAAATACCTTCTGCAGTGTCGGTCGCAGCCTTGGGCTGAAAAAAAATACTCCTGGCTATAAAGCCTTGTTAACTAAATCAAAGAAGATGCCATCAGTAGCGAGGGTACGTTTTGGACTCTGAGCTTTTCTCACACTCAGTGTCACTCCTTCCGTATAAATCAACATTTGTTTTGCAGCGTCTTTACACTTTTTTACATCAATTGAAAAATAAATAAATCAAAATAAGTCCCATTCACTGCTGGCATCACATCTGCTTTCCTTTTTGCTATCTGCCTTCTAGAGCTTTTTCTAAATAAATAGTTTTATGGCCTTATTATAGTTACAATGGTCCAAATCATCTTATTATGCAACCTGTTGAGACAACATTTTGAAAGCATGACAACTGGAAGCGGTGATGATGTATTCATTATTGCAGTGTGAATAAGTAGTTTCATCCTTCTGATGTCCAACGATGGGACTTTACATAACTTTTAAAGGGAACTGGAAGATTTTCATCCTTAGATTGCTCTTCAAGAGCCTTCTCCTGAAGTTCTCAAGTCTTGGCTCCTACTCTGCAGAATTCCACCAACAACTTACTACAATCTCCCAGGCAGTTTATGATTCTGGCAAGACTCAGTGCAATCTATCACTCGGGTGACAGACAGAACATAAACTGTATCCTGGCTGACATCACTGCTGTAGTCTCTAGTGAAGTCAGAAGAAACTATTACAAAATGAAAAACAATGCTGTCAGAATTGCGTGCTTTCTACCACTCCTACATTTCCATATTTCTTCCTCAACACAGGTTATTTGGTTTAAAACAGACTTGCTTTGTCCAAAAGGACTTTTACTGTCACTATTAACTGAAACACTCAAGTAAAAGACTAAATAGAATAGTAGAAAACAAGACGGAAAGCAGGAAAAGGGAGGTTGTCAGAATTCTCAAAGGAGCTGCTGAAACTACATAAAATTTAAGTATATTTTTAATAACTAGTAGAGCCTTAAAAAAAAATGAAGTATATGAACAAGGGTTGAAGCTACTAGAAAATGAGCAAATGATTTGGTGCTACGAAGAAAAAGACAAACTGGTGAAGACTACAACTTGCTAAAGGCATTGTAAAATATATTCTGACCTTCCTATAATGAAGTAAGGCTTTCACTGGGATCTAATTCACTATAACTTGCTACACAACTATTTAGTCTTGGTATATAGTCCTAACGAAACCTTACAGAAAGGTGATTAAAAGAGATGGACTCCTCAAATTCCCTGCCTCTAGAAGCAAAGCTACAGCAGGCTGCAGGAGAAACACCTCCAAGCCCCAGGGGAAACACGCTTGCTAAAATATTCAAAAAATGGAGAAAGCCTTGGGTAAATGCCATTCATACATCAACATCAGAGATAGGTCATCAGAAATTCCAGCCTTTGTTTGAGGATCATGCCTCCTACCCAAAGGGATGTCTCATGCAGCTCGTCACTGACTACAGACACATCACATCCAAGCCAGCACACAAGCAAGGCTCTTCCCACCAAGACACCAATGATGAGGACAAACTGGCTTATCAGGTGAATCATCAAGGTCACAGCCACCTTCCCATGTTCTCATTCCTCAAACAAACCAAAATGGAAGACAAATATTTGCATACAGCTGCTAAATCCAAAGACTCGATGCCCATTATTACACATGAGTACACAGTAGCTCGTTACCACTGGTGAGGATCACCGTTTTCCAATAATCCAACGGTTTGCTCAGGGAATAAAATTTCCAGGGGCAAAAACGTGCAAAGTTGTCAGCTGCTACAGCACGTAGCGTCAGTCCCTTCTCCCCATTCCAGCGCTGGAGAAGACCTGCATGACAGCAGACTACGTGAAGATTGACACTTTTACCTCCCACCACCGACTGCAGCAGCCTAGAAACTTTTCCCGAGTACCCTGTTATTCTGACAGACATTCGGATCATTACCATATTCTTTGTAAACTGAGCAATTAATGCAACACTGACTTGGCAACTCAATCAAACACAAAAGAAACCTGTCCCATTTAGCTGCCTAACACATCCAAGCATGGGCAAAATTTGCACCGTTCTACCAAAGCCTCCCTTCCCACCAGCAAAGGAACAATAAGAGATCTTCCTACAAAAATTAAATAACTTAATTAGCATGCGTAAGTACTTATATCTATCCTTTAGCCTTCTGCCTTCCATTCCAGCCTGCTCTCATCTTCCCTCTCTTCTCTAATACCTTTATCCAGTTTTCCTCCTCCCTCTTTTCTTTTTGTTGTCCCTTGTTTCCCCTCCACAAAGAGAAAGGTTCAAAATATCAAAGCAGCATCCTCTCCTCCACGGACACTGCTCCTTCTGTTGTTGCAATGGCTTTTATAGTTTTTCTTCTTGCTCACTCGCTGTTTCTGCATCCGAGATTGCGAGGTGCTCCCTTCAGCAGGGGCTTTTAAAGGCGAGATGCTTTGTTGAAACATTGCCTGCCCACGGGCATGTAAAAGGAACTCTGAGTGCCCACCCCACACACACAAAAAAAGGTTTATAATTTTCTTTAACATTATTAATACCAAAAGAATGCAGCCAGAATCACTGAATAGATGAGGACCAACATTAAAATATTTGTGTACTTGTTTACTTCTCTTGCTAATGGTCCTAATTACAGAGGCTACTGTGGTTTAGCAATTTACCTCTCAGGGTACAAAAATTATTTCTAAAAATTCAGTAATGCCTATGAAACTTTACTTAGTAAGAGAACAGGCTCAGATCAAAAGAAACGTACCCAACCTGCATCCATGCCCAAAAAAGCAGACCGCGGCAAAGGCAATGAATGCATGAGGACACACGAATTTCTTCACCGTGATGCTACATATCAAAAAGTTGGGAGAGCAGAGCAAAGACCCTCGAATAGCATTTCAAACCGGAGAGAATACGCTGCAAATAGTATTAGCCATCAAGGCTATTCATTTAACAGGTTTCTGCTGCAGCCGCGGTGCACGAAGGAGCTTAGGAAAGCATTCAAAGGCCTGCTGGATCACATTACAGACACCACTTTCATACTTATGCGCAGTAAAGATTGAGTTTAACCTAAATATACATCCACTTAAAGTGACAGCCATCCTTTTCAAAGTAAAAATACTTCTGAACTTTTCTAAAAAAAAGTTTTCTTAAACGGTTTAACCTTGCTTGCAAAAGTTTCCGAGCAGCCTGGTATCAGTACATCGTGCTCCTGTGCTGAAGATTACGTTCAAGACCAAATGTAGCTACACGTCTACGGGGAACTGGAACGCCAAGCCTGTATATGTACTGCAATGGTCCCTTTATCTAAATCAGTTTAAATAAATAGAATTTGCATCTGGCTGGAGACAGGGTATAGATAACAAGCATTCCTGACACACCAGTTGCAAAACCTGCGCGCTGTGGTTTCAGACTTGTTCATTTCTATAGTTTGAGGCGCCTGAATTCTGGTCTCCTCTACAGCCACAAAATCACCTAACATCTTTTGCTATCATTTTTTTTTACAGCACGACGGCCTATGGCAAGGCAACAGCCCTTGCTGGCACAGCTCACGAAGTTGTTCGTGTGGGACATGCTGGTTTTCAGCCAACATTTCAACAAACTTAAACTTCCAAAGTAGTTTAAACTAAGAGAGCAACTGTCAAGCTGTGATGAAGGTACAGAAGCGAACAGTGGGAGGGAAAGGATCTGTATCAGCTGGGATTTACCCCAAAAAATCCACTCAGATGATCCTTTGATACCATGTTTCATTCTAGCATGTACAGCATAGACAAAAATACAGGGTCAGGAGCATCCTCTGTTTTTGCCACAGCAGAGCAACCAAAAGCATCATGGATTCAGAGCCTTCTGCAGAAGGTCCTTAGACTAAAAAACATTAATAAACTGATAAGCGAAGAAAGACAAAAGGAAAAATGAAAACGAACAGAAAACAGGAGAAAAGTGAGCTAAGACTTACTATACTGTGAATGAGACCACGGTTAGCCCGCAGGACGGCTCTCCCAGAGACGAGCACCACTAACTGCCGAGACCTGCCCAGCAGCGACCAAGATGTAAAGAGGGTTTCCATGACCCAGTGCAGGAGGAGCTCTGCTACAGGTTTAGCCCGTTTTGCCCAACATCCAGAACTCGCAGCCTGGTGAGCAAACACTGACACTGAAGACTACCACGGCTTTTCCCCAGGTTTAAGAGAACAGGGTCGTCACAGACGTAACAGCCATCATTCTCTTGCAGGAAAGCAGTTCCCACTTGCTTTCTCCTCACCGGCACAAGCCGAAGCCTTCTCCTGACAAGGGCTTCTCTCCAACGATGCATACAGCACTTGTCCTTAAAGCGATTACACAGGCTATGAGCTATTCACCACGTCAACAACAATTTCTCTCCTACGGAGCGAAACAGCTTAGAAAAACACGCCGCTGAGGTCTGCTTCCCTGCTGAAGAGCACCTGAGCACGCGACAACAGGAACAAACACCGGCTCCTCTCTCAAGGCAGGGGATGGATGGAGAACCTAAAGCTGCTCTGTCCAACTCCTGTTAGTAAACACTACACAACCGGTATCATCTGGGAAGAAGGATAATAAACACATTATAAACATCATTCATTTTCCTAAAACTAGAGCAAGGCCAGCGCTGCAAGCTTTTCAACAAAATCATTTCAGTTTTACTGGTTTCTGGAAATAACTGGTTAAACTACCGAGGCTCTGACAGCTCCCAGCTCCTCAGAAATTCATGTTAAGAGCTGTGGTTTCCTGTTTGTTATGTTTTCCAGTATACTTAAGACATTGACTTGAAATAAGTTACTTTGCCCCTGCCACCCCCCTCCCCAGGTTGAGATTAAACTGCGTAAACATCTGTTTGAGGTAACAAGTTCGCCTTGCTTTCAGAAGAGGAAAATTGCCTAAATTCAGGGTCTTTATCACATCCCTTCTTAAATATATACCTCCTATATTATTTTTTTTAATAAACCACTCCTCAGTGAACATTTAAGCGTTCAAAAATAAGCTGAGAGAAAGCTTGAAACTCATTTTAATTGCACTTTGATAAAAGAGTCAGCCCATTTCTTCACGCACTGAAAAGCAGTCATTTAGACTGTCATCTTAGCGAGTGAGTTAATTTTCTTAAGAGCAAGTGAGAAAACGAGACTGATTTAAGTTCACGCTGAGCACCTAGTAAACGCTTGCAGCATTTACCCAGGTTATGCATTATACCACCCTTCCTTTAGGGAAAAAGGTCAATCGCGTAGTAAAAGCGGAATACTGTTGAGTCAGGACACCTGCAATCCAGCCCCAGTGCTGGAACCAGGCAGCTGCGAGTCCTTGGCCGCGCTGCTGAAAGCTTGTGACTCCCTTTAGTCATCTGCAAAATGAAATGTGCGGTGACACCGCAAGAGCACATTTGCGCAGGCGTGCGAAGCGCAAGCTTTGGAACAAAGAGGGTGTAGAGATACGGTGGCTCAGCCTGGGGTGTTTAACAGAGTCGGGCCAGGTACTGTAGGTGGCTTACAGCAGCAACAGGGTATTTCTGCAGAGTTTACTTGACTCAAGGTGGAGGATGTGTCAGTGTAAACCATATTAACCCGCAGAATGCTTCACCAAGAGTAGGATACAGCAAGAGCAGCAAAAGTGGCCTTTGAATAAATGACTTTGCTCTCCTTTTGGAAAGATTACCCAAAAACAAACAAACAAAAAAAAAAAAACAGCACAGGCAAACGCTCTCTGCTGAGCTGCTCTTTATCGGATGGCGACGTTCCACTGCGCTACCACGCACGTTGGATCCAATTACCCGAAGAGAGTCGCAGTAGGGATGCACTAACTATATTGTCTCCAGTAGGTCACCGGCAGGAGCTCTCTCTGCCTCTGCCACACCAAACCCCTCCCAAAGCCGCGGAGCAGCACGCTGGGACTCGCTGGCCAAGGAGCATCCCAAGCAAGCCAGAGGAAGAAGCCGCCGTTGACCGCATTGGGGGAGTAACAAGGAAAAGAGCATTTCAACCTAGCAGGCAGAAAATGACTTGCTGCGAGCTGCCGAGCTGCGTTGAGATGTCATCTGTGATCCTCGGCTGATGAGATAAGCTGGCTGACATGAAACAGAAGAGAGGGAGCTGGAAGGAACCTCTTCTGGTGGTGTGAACCCCGCAGCATGATCCCCTTCCCTCTGTGCGAGGTGCTTTATTTTCCTGGCACTGCACGTGCATTTGGCAGGTTGAGAAATCTGCTGTACTGTCATATAAGGTTCCTGTGGATTGTTATTGTTTTTAAACACACCTGCTTCTGGCCATACATAATTTCACAAAACCTTTACGAAGAAAGGGTGTGAAGAGTCATATTCGAGAAAATCTTCGGGTTTTCTCCCTTTTTTCTAGCAAGTCATCCTTTACCTTCTCATCGTCTAGCGAAGTCTGCAGACTTTAATCAACTGTAAGTGAAAAACTATTCCATGTAACTACATGCAAAATTTTATACTTTCAGGTGATGTTGGTAATCAATTTCTCTCTAAAAGTTACCGTACACGTCAGCCACCCCGGTGTTCCGTTGACAGACGAGGCATATTAGAAGTCTGCCTTCTAATAAGCGATTGCAGAGGCACAAGTCTGGCAGGCTGATACACGTGATGCCTTCAGAAACCTCAGGTGTAAAACACCCGGATTTCACGGAGCACGGCACAGGGCGGTGGGGGCTCAGCCCCACCACGGGAGTTTCCAGTTGTGAAAACGCCCTGTATCCGTAATCCTGCCTAAGGCACGTTTTAGCTTCAGTGACTCTCACTAATAAGGTTTTTTTTCTGTTGATAAGGCTATCGCAGCTATAGGTTTTTGTCTTTGAAATGTCCTTGAAATATAAGGAGTCAGAAGTTTCTTTATTAACAAAATCAATAAAAAAATATTTTCCTGTAAATGCAGAAACTGGGTCACGGGGAAACAGACAAAAACTCAAAGTAACTCACGCCATCTGAAAACGCAAGCTATAACATAAAGTTATAAATAAATTGTTCCAGGCTTCCCAAGAAATACAGATCTGTTCATTTCTCCATTTTTCGCAACATCAATTTTTAAAGCAGGTTCTTCGTCATTTCACAAGGAAGTTGCGAGCAGCAGCGTTGGCCGGTTGAGCCAAAGAAAGGGCTTCTAAGAGATTTTCTCCCAAACGTCAAGTTAAGTGAGAAACAAGAAACCTCATTTCTTACAGAAACCTGTACATTAGACACACCAACAGCTGCAGGTTTTTTTTGCAGAAACCCCTAAAAATTCACGTTATGGTTTTAGCATCAAAATGGAAACAGGCAGGAGCCAGCACTGGCATT
>VWZL01002466.1:224617-239546 GCA_013396915.1 Stercorarius parasiticus
AAAAAAAAAATTCGCTGTATTTACGCACCACGTGCACATCCACTACGCTTGGAGCAGAAATGTCATTTAAACCATTCCAAGCAGGAATTACAGTCAATTCCAGAGATCCTGATAGGGTATAATGCCCTAAACAAATGTTGCCAAAACATAAAAAAAACAGATGGATACCACATGCATCTGTTGGAAGCAAACACAACCTTGCCCAGGATAAAAATCTTCATAAACAATAAAATAAAGCCCTGCATATTTTTAGCTTGACTAAGAGGATTACACAAGGGGTTTATGAAGACATTTACATGAGTATTGACAAACTATACAGTAGCAACATACCCACTCGCGTAACGCAATACGTATAGCAGCCGTTCCGTTGGGGAGGGCTTTGAAATACTCAGAGAAAAATGATGCTTCGCTCATGAGACAGGACTTACTTGGCAGGAGGGCAGAAGGTGCCGCAGCAGCGTTAGGGCAGCGCTATCGCATCCAGCGATGCTCGCTTCCTCAACGCCACAGTCCCAAGGACAGCACTGAGAGTAAGGCCCCAAGATAAGGGGACTACAAAGGTCTTGTGCCAGAGCTATTGTATTTAAAGCCTTGGGGTGGGGATTCACTTACAAACTTCCACGTTAAGACGCAGTTACTCAATCAAAGTAAAAAAAAAAAAAAACCACCCACACACTACAAACCTGACACTTGGGTCTCACTGTACCCTACTACCACCTTCGTCACCATTACTGAGTTTAAGCTGAGTCGCAAGTTACACGAGGACATTGGTTACAAAGCCTAAAGGGAAATAATAGTCTATAAATTTCATAGATTTAAAAACAAGTTTGCAGTTTGAAACAAGACAGAGCAAGAAACAAGACAGCCTTCCAGTCCCTCAAGGGGCTCCAGGAAAGCTGGGGAGGGACTCTGGAGCAGGGAGGGCAGCCATGGGACGAGGGGTGATGGCTTAAAACTAAAAGAGGGTGGATTTAGATGAGATCTGGGGAAGAACTTCTTTGGTGTGAGGGTGGTGAGCCCCTGGCCCAGGTTGCCCAGAGAAGCTGTGGCTGCCCCATCCCTGGAGGGGTTCAAGGCCAGGCTGGATGGGGCTTGGAGCAACCTGGGCTGGTGGGAGGTGTCCCTGCCCAGGGCAGGGGGGTGGCACTGGGTGGGCTTTAAGGTCCCTTCCCACCCAAACCATTCTGTGATTCTATGTTAACATTGCTTTGTTCCCCGGTACAGTTACATCAGCCATAATCAACATTTTTAAGTCATCAAGTGTCCGCCACGAGCAAGGTGGAACCATTAACCACTACCCACGTGCACAACCACAGGCGAGTTCGTCAGTCCACGCTCCGCTGATCGACTTCACTCAAGCCGCACTTGAGGAAAACTCCTTCCTCTCCACCCCGGCTGCCAAAGTGCACCCAGCAGCCTCCTCTCTCAGTACGCTTGTTGATAAAGCGATATTCAAATGCAAAACCAGATTTTTAAAAGATGCTAATTACTGGCAGCGTCTTAATGGCTTCATTAGGAACTAGAACTCTCCATCAACACTGGAGATCATGCCAATACATCAAGGAAAATAAACATTGGTTTCTTTTATTAAAAAAGGTATTTCTTCTTTAGGTATTGCCACAGCAATAAAAGTAGAGAGCACAACTCAAGGATTACAGTATTTCTTTTTTCAAAATAGCATTACTAAATATACACACCTCAATAGGCACCAGAGATTTTTCAATAGGTAACGATCCCTTTTCTGGGGGGAACCACCACAAAAAAGCAAAGACGTTTTGCTACTGTCACAACTCGCTCCACAGGTTTAACTTTGGATTAAAAGGTCCGGCATCTGCACTGACTAGAAAGGATCATTTTGTGGTTAAAACACGGGGTTACACATCAGAAAGACCTTGGATCTGTTTTCAGCTCTGCCATAAACATCCCCTGAGATCTCCACTGAATCCAGTTAAGCCAAACCAGGAAAAAAAAAATCACTCTTCCTTGAGAATCTGAGAGTAATTCTGTGGCGAGAGCGAACTTCACCGCTTACACCATCGAAATACATCAGGATTACTCCCAAATAAACTGATGTATGAAACTGTTAATTCCTAGTGTCCACTTGTTTACACACCCTGACTCTTCACAATTTTTAGGAAACAATCCTATTTACGTGGAGTCTAACACCTTTCCATTGCTCTCCTGTAATCCAGCTTTTTCAGATTTTTTTTTTTTTCGTATTTGATGGCTGAAACTTCTGCCTCTGAAGTTGGTTTGGACTTTTTTTTCCTTCTTGGTTGAAGGAGTGTTGTGGGGGGGAAAACACCACACGCCAAATATCTAACAGCCCCGGAGAGTCTATCAAACTAACAACCAAAATACGTCTACGGCTGAATTTCCCGAGTTGGCCTTGAACTCCAGAAGCCTTTAATCTATCAAGCAGAAACAGTAGTACTTTCGTATCTCACAAGAGATACTAAAAATAAATTCAAATTAATTTAATGATTGTGAAACTCAACTACCATAGCTGCAAGGGCTACAGAAAAAACAATGGAGCAATTCATAGAATTTCAAATTCAGAGCAACAACCCAAGTATCAGACCATAAAATGAATGATGAGGACAGGAAAAAACCCCGAGCCGCTGACCAACGCTCAAGCCAAAGCCAGCCTTTGCTCCGAGATGAGTGTCCTGATGCAACAAAAACAATATATAATCGGGCAATGGTATTTACAGGCATCAAAGCAGTGCCAGAGCAGAGTCAAAAATTCTGGCTTCTCTGCACTGAAAAGGTACTGACTTTATTTAGGCAACAGTTTTTATGTACATTCCTACATATTTCGACCTCCATGCCACAAACATAAACTACTCATCTGCCGCTGGCTGCAAGCGAACGTTGTTTAACAGATATCACCTGCTTTAATAAGTGAGGCTCACATGAAAAATAGTTAATAACGCTCGAGTTGCCTATTAAAATACTTCCCACTACTTACGCAGCACGTATTAAAGAAGTGGCTAGGTAGCAACTGAACAAATTCCCATTAAAACACAAATACAAAAGCCATTTTTTACAATTACGTGGATACAGTGACGGCTGCATTTGCCCAGCTCATGGTTGACTTCACCAGGGGTCTATTGTGGAACACAGACAGCTCACCCAAAGCAATTTTCATAACAAAAGGCTAAATATTGAAATATTATTTCCTCAAAACTTTCGGTAAACTGGTGTGGCTGCGTAAGACCCATAGCCCAAAACTGATTCGTGCTAAAAAATAGAAAAAAGCGCAACTAGAACTGAAAAAGAAAAGAGGGTAAGAAATATTACATGTTTGAGAAAACAGGAGTGCTTCCAGCCTTTTTTCCTTAACTTTTTTTTACTGTAAATATACACTAAATCGTTACTCAAATATTTACCTCAACATTTCATGCCTATGAAAACTGCTGATATACTTTTAGTCTGAAAATCCTTAATCACGAGCATGCCAGCAATAAACAGACTACAGTCTTATTATTATAAACAGACTGTAGTCTGTAAATTCTTACGTGACATCTTATAAGTCTGCCACTACTTGCAGTGAGGATTATTTGAATTTAAAGGCAGTCGAAGACAGAACTTAAACACAGCTTGGGTGCATCAGCCCAACAGGAATCAAGGTAAGCAAAACACACACAGCATATATTATTAAATATTGTGCTTACATGACTAAAAAAGCGTACTAAATATCACATTACAAGACTTTTCAGAGGGAAGACAAGAAATGACAAATATACTTGAATCACGGCTGTCCCTCCCTAAGTAGCTTATTTGTTTGTTTAGTTGCAGGCACAATGGGAGCTTGGGCTAATTCAGGTTGCCTGTTACTACCTCATTATAAATACTAATTACTGCTATTACTAACTAAACGTTTATTTGGGTTAACCTATAATGCAAGCCAAGATGCCTTTTCAAGTCTATCTCAGAAGCCCAGCAGGAGCAGTTGTGATTTCAAAGCCAGTGGGAAGACAGTATTTTACAGAGACTTTCCTCTCTCTAACAAGCACGAGATTTTTCGTGAGAATTCCAGTCCTGCGGTACACCAAAAATCCTTCAGAAGGATTCAGCTGCGTCTTCCTCCACGGCAGCATGAGGATAACTCTCAGGGAGCGCAGGTAGGGCAAAGCCTCCTGGGGAGGGCAGAAGGGGGAGGCAAGTTCAACTCTTCTCCCTTTAAAAAGTGAGGACTTTGAGTTAAGTTACCTTAGTAATGTCTTGCAGTTACGTACAAAGTGCTTTGCAATCGGCTAATTAATCCTCCGCAGAGGGAACTGACATACCTGTTAATTTTTGATAGGAGTACAATCAAGAAGGAGGGCAAGCGAATTATTTAAGCCAAAAAAAATCAGGTTTTAAGCCATCTCAAACCAGTGAAACATAAAATTTTCTTTAGCAACCAGCAGCATATCCTCAGTCTGAAAACAAGCAATCACCGGCTAGTTCAGACCCTTCTGTACTGACTTCACAGACGACGTTTTGATAATCCTTTTATCATTTCATAACATAAATGACTGAAACAAGTACTAAAAATGAGGCCCGAGAGCTCTACCCACCAGTGAGAGGGGGGAAAAAAAAAAAGCTATTAAAAAAAAAGATAAATTATTCTATAGTCAGCAACATCTAGTGATTTCAGTCCAACTAGCTTCTGCGTTTCCGAGTTCTGTGTTTCTTTAGCAAATCTGTGCCTGTGCAGCAGCCAGCCAGGTCTCCGAGTACAGGCAAACTAATTTTCTCCCACATGAGAATTCTCATAGGTCACTTCAGAGGAAAAAGGAAAACAAAAAGATAAGGGCTTTTATTTCTTTTTTTTTTTTTTAATGAGGATGAGGTTCAAAATGACCAGGTACACAAAACCTGTGATGTATTCAAGGAGCTTACAGAGATAAGACTACTCATAACATTTTCAGGGACCTTGAGCAGAGCGTGTGGTAGCTTTACACAGCAAAGTAGGAAATGAGCCTGGAATAAACAAAGCTTGGCTTCAATACTGAAGAAAAAAAAAAAAAAAAAAACACAAAACCCAAACATCTCTGGAAACACAACCGGCTGCAAAAGAGAAAGAGCATCTTCAATTTTGACAATCTGCTGTGAACAGGGGGATGGAAAGAGCTCAAGGCTCAGACGAGGAGTCTTGATGATATAAATCTACAGGTACTGAAGCCTGACCTTTCTACGCAAGTGATCTAATCCCCTTGAAAGCACGGCAGTGTCTTCCCCCAGGTGCAATGCCAGTTTATTCCACCTCTACCACACGTTGCTCTCGAGACCATATTATAAGAACTTCAAGAACCAGCTGTATGCAACTGCTGGATTAGGAGAGGAACCTCTGCCGCCACCTGAAGACAAATTAGAATCCTTCAGATACGTTTGGGTTAGAATCAAAACGATCAATGCTTCCGCTCCACCCTGCCTGTGAACGACCATCCTGCCACTGGCGGCTCAATCTACAGGGATCCTATCAGCATTTTTGTAAAGACCATCTCCTTTTCACTGCTCAACAGGGAAGAAGCAGCTCTCCTTCTGCTCTCCATCTTTGTATGTATCCCATGACCCTTCCTCGCTTGTACTCTTCCATTATCTTCTACTGATGGAGAAACAGAACAGCCTTTTAGAAATTTCCAGCACTTGGAAGACGTAACTTCCACTCATCACAACAGAGAACACTTAATCCTACAGCCTGTTCCCGCGTTTGAAGTTCCAGATAGCCCTTTTTCACAGCTAGGAATACAAGGACTACTCTCCTTGTGCAGAAACCTTTGCAGACATTGAGAAATGCCTTCTATCTACTTAAGTCATCTTCTGAAGGTGGAAACTACTTGCTGATTAAATCCAGTTTGCAGCGTATCACAATTTCCTAAATTATTTCACCAGCAAGGGCTGATGAGAACAATAGCTCTGCGCTGAGCCACATGCATCATTCTGTGGGTTAGGAGAGAACTCATTTAGTGCTCTAAATCTCATTATAACTTGCTGATCGGGATGTAAAATACGCACTTATCTCTGAACTGAAGGCTTTTAAACAGCTTGAAACAAACTCAGCTCTTCTGCCTTCAAGTAGCAGTTGTTTCGTATTCCTCGCACTTCGGGACGCCTATCTGAAGAACTCTCTTAGTAAACAAATTAAAATTATATTGCTATATTGGATTTAGACAATTTAAACCAAAAGCTAAACGCTGTAGACCAACTGTTCAAAGAGTAAATGCAGATACAAGGGTCAAATATCGGATCTCCGAATTTCCCTGTGTCAAGCTGGACAAGCCTGGGCCGATCTGTGAAATGGGCATAATTTCCTGCTCGCCGGCGATGGTGCTTACGCTTGGGAAGAGTCCCCAGCAGTCTCCAGGCAGCGAGGGGCTTTGTTTCAACAAGCAGGAGTTCTCAAAGGTGCCTAAATTTGCAGCAAGACACAACTCCGAGGGCAGATGGAATGGTGCAATAGCCCTGACAGCGCGACGCTGCCCAACACCCAACTGCAGCAACCTCCGGGAATTTTAATATCAAAGTTTCCCCCATCAGCAGACTAACAGACAGCACCGCAGGAGGAAAACATTTCCAGNTTTTTAATGGCTGTTCTGTGTATTTTCCCCTCGCATTTTAAACCTCCGCAATGAAACTTAAATCTTGTTTAACTGGATTCATTTAAACTGTTTTTACAAACCCCAAAGAGTTTATTTCAAGCCCCACCAGTTCCACGCGAAACGTATGAATTACCGAATGTAGGTATTTTCCAGCATCCAGGAGGAAACACGAGAGTAAAAGCGTGTCTCTTGTTTTTAAAATACCTCCTTAAAAAGCCTTCAGAAGTTATTTAATACTGTTTTCAAGAAGTCCGCAGTATCTCTGTAATCATACATTCTGTGGCAAGAGGAGGAATTCAGGAATCCGGCTCTCCTTGCACGTAGCACCATGCACGCACACCTATAAGCAAGTCAACAACCGCAGTGACAAGCTGGGCTGTTCTAAGTTTGGGAATGAAGGCTGCAGTTTTTTTGGAGGCCACCAGCAGCAACGTGTTTCTGCTTTTTTTTAGCGACGTACGCACGCGCTCAGGCTCCCAAACCAGATTCTCCCTTCCTGACATTTCTCCCCGGCAGGACTTGGTCGTCAACCTTTCTGCACCCTGAAATAAACCCCCTGGTGCTGTCCCCAACTAAAAAACTGCATTCTCCACAAACCAGGGCATAAAAACGATGTTTATTCTCTTTCTGCACCCAAAGCCGTGCTGACCTGCCTGACCAACCTATGACGACACCACACCATCTCCCTAACACCAAAAGCCAAAACCTTTGCTCCCATCTTCCACGCTTGCCCCAGCTTCCCAAAGCAGGACTCAATGCACATCCTCATCCACCATCTCCATCCTCACTCCTCTACAATCTCAATCAGAAGTGCAAGCACACCTGCAAACCCCAATTTTCAGAGAATCATAGAATGGTTTGGGTTGGAAGGGACCTTAAAGCTCATCCAGTGGCACCCCCTGCCCTGGGCAGGGACACCTCCCACCAGCCCAGGTTGCTCCAAGCCCCGTCCAACCTGGCCTTGAACCCCTCCAGGGATGGGGCAGCCACAGCTTCTCTGGGCAACCTGGGCCAGGGGCTGACCACCCTCACACCAAAGAAGTTCTTCCCCAGATCTCATCTCAATCTCCCCTCTTGCAGTGTAAAACTGTTACCCCTCATCCTATGACTACAATTCTATGGCTCTTTGCGCATGCTGACAACCCCTGAGAGCCACCATAAGGACCCACCTCCACCAAGGCTCCCGCAATCGCTTGCTCACATTCAGCATCAGGAACTACTGCCTTCACGTCGCAAAATACCACGTTCTGAAGCAGTCTGCATACCATGAGCGTACACACGCCACAGTTTGGGAACCTCTGCTCTAAAGAACGAAAGCCATCAGATGCCTGTCATCAGAGCTACTTGTCGATGACGCAGAGACTGCTGGAGCCAAACCTCTTGAGGTTTGCTGGCAAATTCAAGGAAAGTTGCACCCAATTTAATAAATCCACATCTACAACCAGGGCAGTCGAGTGCACCGGGTACTTGCGCCTTTTACCTTTCACTAACACCCTGCTACTTGGGCAACTTATCCAATTGCTGCGATTCTGTTTTATTCACTTGAAAAAATGAGCACAAAAATTGGAATAATATTTCTTTGTCTTGCAGGGGCATTACAAAAAGTAGCCAATACATGTGCGACGCTCCATTCGTATCAAAAATGAATGTCATAAAGCAGCTTATCGTCTAAAAACATTAGAAGAAAATTAAGTAGGTTGCAAAATCAAGCACTAAAAATTACGGAGTAACAGATTTATGATCATCTGTGCAAGCTTAATCCGTTCCACTTTGTTAGTCCAACCCATACAGTGAATAAGTCAGAGAATCTATGGAAAAACATCATGTGGCTACAAAATTATAATTACAGTTGCATCTGTTTTTCCTAACTTTTGAATGTTAAGCTTTACAAATGAAATAGCTTCTTGTTTAATGGAACCTCCCAGGTTTTGGTTCTAGTCTCCAATATCAAACTGTATGGGGTCTCATATGCTATAGTGAAACATATTTCATCCACAAAAAAAAAAAAAAAAAAAAAATCAGAAAACTGTATTAAATTATCGCATTATGTCACATGGAAACAGATTTAATTAAAAGAATTTAGGTAGTTTATTTTTCCATTTTCACTGCATTTGAAAAATAAACTAGATTAAAGTATATTTACCAGATAGTTATTTTCCATACAGCGAGCTTTGTATATACAATATCATTTCCGTTTCCAACAACAACAAAAGCGTAAAATCAGGCCAAATGCTATTTTCAATGGCATTTTTTAATTCATTAAAGCTTTTTTTTCATTTATTTTGGGCCTTCAAAGGGATTATCACCATTGCATCTTCAAAAACACAGAGCTTCATGCCAAGTCCGTCAAGTCTGGGTAAACTGTTTTAAAGGTTAAGGACATAACTATTAATCTAGCTGTCAGAGGTGCTGGGATCCCACAACTTCCGCTATGCCTCCAGTGTGGAATATCCACTGAAGGAAATCTGATTACACTAAAATATGAATCTGGGAATGCGATTTCAGACACCCAGGGCAAATTCACATGTAAGTTTTTTCACAAAGACGACTTAAAAACGACCTCTATAGAAAAACATTTGCTAGGACAATAGGATACAGTTGAAAGAGGACCAAGAAAGCTTGCAAACAGTATAAACACAAAGCATATTCTAAAATGCTGGATTTTCATAACCTTAATTTCGAGGAAAACAAGAGTTACGTGCTGCCAAAGGCAGAGCTAGTTTCAGTCCTTATTCCTGCCCTGTGAGTCAGAGGCCCACATAACATGGTGTTTTACCTGACCCTTCACCAGCGGCTCTCACTTATTCCATAAACCAACACTCTTGAAATGACATTTGGAGACGCGAACAGAGGTATTTTACACATCAGCTCCATTCCAAGAAATTCTAACTATTCATAGGATAGCAAATTATGCTTCACACTAATTACATTTCAGTACACACTGGGACTTTGTGCTCAACTTTACAGTGAGTTGAGACACAAGCACATTGTAAACGCTGAAGTTTCATAATGAACAATACTGTGCATGTAGGATTCCATTATTAAATTTGAACTTACAAGTCCTATAAGAATGCAGCATGATCTATTGGGTTCCACTGTAAATGTTTCTACTATAAATGCTTCCAGAGTGTCCAGTTATCATTCCTTCAACCCTCACGCAGCATCTTCCATCATTAAAAAATACTTGTCTGGTATTCACCTTTCAGCTGAGCGCCATTCGCAACTGGAGCATGGAAGAAAGTCTGGTGAACTCATCCTGCCAAGCTTCCCTGCTAAAATTCTGCTTGGAAATCTCTGCTCGTGAAAAAGAAACAGGTAGCGTAACTGCCGGCTGGTTACAGAATTAGTGGGAAGACCCAGGACTCATCTTGTCAGCAATCACATTTAAGAAACAAATGAAAGACAAAGGGATCAAGCTTACACACTTAGTCTGCAACAGGTTTAACTCTAGCTAGTTGTTTATTTTCACGCACCATTTTTCCAGCATGGTTTAAAATAACTGCTCACAAGCACGCGTCAAAATCCTTTTCAGGTTAGCCAGACTTTTGTTAAAAAAAAACTTCAAAGACAGAGGCTGACTAGCACTTCCACTAAAAAGCTCAACTTACTCAATCTCTCAACTCATTCAAGACCTCAGAAGTATGTTGATAAAACCATATGCAAAGTCTCAGATTAAGAGCAAAATACAGGCTCTGGGGGAGAGAAGAAAAGAGGGAGGATAGGTACTACGGGTGGCATTCACAAGAAATAAGAAGAAAGAGAAGTTAAGGAGTCTGAGCTGTGAGATTTCTTGTACAATTTACATATGAATCTGATTTAACGGTCTGAAAAGTTCAGGGCTTTTCTCTCTTATTTCTTCAATCTGGGAGTTATACAACCTTAACAGAAAAAGAAAAGAGAACAAGATTTTCAGTTTTCATTGTTAAACTCTCAGTGCAGTTTTACTGAAAGATTACAATAGCTACTGGGTGCTTTTTTTTAATTATTGAAACAGCAAACACTATTCTGAAACCATCCGGACAGGGGACCACCGTGCTGTAGGTTGGAATCTCTCTCCCCTCCCAAGGCCCTTATTTCCCAAGACAGCGTATGCTGCAGACAGGAGAAACCACTAACATTAGGGATATAACGTTATCAACACCTAACCATTTCCATATTGTGTGATACGATTTAATATCATTTGATCCCAAATGATGTGATTCTAAACTTCACCCTCCATTCACAATTTGAATTTTGCATCTGTAGGGAAGCTACTGATTTGTTTGGGTTTTAAACAGTTCCTCATTCATAATTTCACCATACAAATACAACAAGCCTACTTCTTGCCCTGCCTGGCATATTGCCTATTTTTTAAGACTTCACACTCTGAAAATCCAAAAAAAATGAGACCTTTGGGATTTCAGATGTCACATTAAAAAAAGGAGGGGGGGGGGATTAAGCCAAAGAAACACTGGTTTGAGGTTGTTTCATTGCACATTCCATGATAGATAATTAAAAGTAAACACAAAATAAACATAAATAGCTCAAAATAGACATTTTAATGATTTGTGTTCCAAAATAGCTAGTGGCAGGATCAGCCTTGACTGGGACATTTCTGACGCTCCTTTAAAACAAGACCTACCGCTTCAGGATCTTCTCCCTCTGCGGAAAAATACAAAGGCATTTAAGAGCCTCTCCACTGATCAGCTTTGAGATTATCCAGATTGTGGATCCTTAGAGCAAAATATGGATACTGTAGAGTTCACTAACCAAGGCAAGTTGGCAAACTGTTGACTTACATATTCACCGCGCTGTTTTCCTTTCCTAGATCACCTTCCTGTAACTCACCAACTTGCATCAGCTTCACTAAATCACAGCAAACCTCTGCACGGACACAAACTGGTTTAAACACGACCACCAGGATAGCTTGCCACAGCTTACAGAACGTAATAAACCAGTAAGCAGGTTTAAACAGATTTAAGAATATCTATGTGCAGATTTACCTAAGTTGGTTAACAAATCTACCTAGTTTAGACCACACAACCCTGTCCATTGGACCCGAGCACTTGGGACGAGGATTCCCACTGCAAGGTCTGCGCACAAAAACCCATCCTGGCTTTCTCCCCGCTCACCCAAGGGCACCTCAGGGAAACATCCCGCTGCTCCTTGTGCTGAGACGCGTTGGAGTTACTTCCCAGTCAATTGGGTCAACCACACGAGAACCTACCTATCTTTTCAGGGGAAACAGTAGGAACAGTATTGCAGGATTATCAGCGCAGAAGCCATTTAGCCTGCATTTTCCCTGCGGAGCGTACTGGCGCTAGCCCAAAGCCAAGCGAAGCCTAGTTTCTAACCTACATTCCCAGCCAGGTAAATTAGTTCAGGCTTAAAGAACCTCCAAACCAGTTCAGCAGTCTTTTCCTTTGTAAATGACAGGAGCCCAAGTAAAGCGCATGGTGCTGACACATCCTTTATACCCAGATCAGGCCTCCGAGCGCTTTAAAGTTTGTCCCACAGCAAAGCCGCAGCATTTAAAATGGTCAACTTTACATGGAGATGTTGCCGTAGTGGTAAAAAACCTGTTCTGCATCACCCTGACTCACATGTGCAAGGCTAGGTATGCAAAGAGTTGAAGCCGTTTACAAGCAAGCCATAATTTTTAATATTGCAGCTACAGGCAAACATCCTATTCCAGATCCTGCTGTGCCAGGGGAAGAGGTTAAAGCTCCTGGCTGTTCTCAGATCCATCAGCAGAGCTGCTCCTGCGAATCCTCCCTCGCCCACCACGGCTCCGACGGGCAGCGGGGAGGCAAGCAGAGGGCTCGGCCAGGCACCGGCAGCACAACAGCAGGCACCCACCTCCCAACAGACCACAAAGCGCTGGTTCGCTGCAACGTTACTAAAAAAATAAACCCAAAACCATCAAGATTAGGCTGCTAATATGCTGTGACTACCGGCCCTCCTGCTGCCCACCACCATCCAGCTGCTTCCCCGTCACAACTCTTCCACCTCTTTAGGTTTAGGCTGGAAGTTTTCGGAAGCAGACTCCGTTTTTGCTCTGGTTTTGCCTCACTCCCACCCCACTGCAAACCCAGGCTGTGCCTGGGGTTCCTGGATGCTGCAGCGATACAAATAACACAGAACCGCCAATAAAAGTTGCTTGTTTGTGTCTGCCAGCGCTTAAAGCTCGTATGTAGAAGGGGCGGCCACATGCTACAGGGTGTTACACACCGCATTGGCCTTTCAGGAATATCTGGTTAAAATATTTACCTGTTAATCCAAGCCCTTCCTCCTTAGAATCCTCTCTTTAAAGGCAGAATCTTACTTTTATAACTATTTTTTTTATTCCTCCTCTTTGATCAAAGAGATAAGAACCACGCTTCAAAGAAACACAGTCAACCAAGCAAAACAAGAATAACTCGTCATATAAATAGTTTCCTTATACAACATATACTGGTTTTCAACTGGCGAACTATTTATGCAGGAGACGAGATATTTTTAGTAGTAGCACTCACACCTTCATTTCTGGCAATCCCTGCAAACTCTCATGCAAATTACCCCCCTCAGATTAGCAAGCAACAAGGTGCTGATCTCCAACAGATCTGCTCCTTGAAAATATGCTTATATAATTAAGTAAGCCTAATAATCCCAAAGGCTTTGAATATTTGTAACAGCCCACCCAACAGCCATGCCGAGAGACCCAAGAGAAGTCAACAGAGGGCACATGTTCCCAAACGCAGACTTTTACAACGTGAGAATGACAGTGATACTGCTCCAATAAATCTACAGTGGAAGTGTATGACTAATTGTATGAATTAGTCATGCAGTTGTGAGCATGTGTCGTAGCATTATCAGAGGGCAAGGCTCGGGGAAAACACGCACGCTAAAAAATCAAAGTCAGCCCGTCGCGAAGAAGTAAAAGGCCTGCCTTCGGAAGAGCCAAACCCCCCGCTCGCCTCTCAGGAAGCCTATTTGTTTTGGAAGCAAGGATTTGTGCTGCCATATTGTTTGGCAACATGTTTCAAACAACAGATACCCATCTTGAGCAAATAAGTTGAGATTTAACATTTCATCATGCCCATCGGCTTTGAGCCAGGTGCAATATTGCCAAAGTTACTACTGTTTATTATCTACCATCAAGAGCTGTTTGTCCCCTTAAGTGGCAACTTGAACTTTAATCATTTTCGCAAAACAGCGCTGCAAACCTGCGGATACTACACCACTTACCAAGCTCCTCTGCAAATTTGTGGCTTTGCATCCATTTTTCCCTGGTTTTCAATGTTTCTCTCCCTGCTGCTCTGCAAGAGGCCGAAGGATATAGCTACAGATGCACCACACACTATGTATACTTCCACACGTTAACATCTATTTTTTACTTTCTCTTGTATAAGCACGCTGATGGCCACAGCAGAAAGAGTTCAGAACCCACACAGGTTTGCTGAAATATTCTGCCGGCAGGTCAGCACAACCTCTGAACTGCAACGGGACAGCGCATCTCCACAAAAGTAAACAAAGCATCATTTTTATTCATATTTACCATCTTGCTACTACAACTCACTGGGTCTATTACTCTTTTATATATATATATACACACACACATGCAAATTTGACACACACACATATATATGTATATCCTGCCAGCCCACACAAACCAGGTCTTTTTTTCAGTCTAAACCAGCAACACGCAGAATACAAGCCACGAGACAGGGTGAAGAACATACAAGCACCACCCACGCAAGTCCAAATTTCCAGTTTTAACATACTTTGCTGTGTCACTCTTTTTTTTTTTTTTTTTTTTGGGTTATGCTGTATTTGGGTAGTGAAAATTTGATATCTACTGTATGCTGATTAAGCTTCCAGTGGAAGCAAGCAGCAGCCCCAGACGGCACTCCACACCTTTCCACCTTTGCAAACATGCTTTTTTGGGTGCAAATAGATAAATAAATAAATAAATCGGGAGACCGTCACCCACCGCGCACGACCCAGTTCTCAGCCACTGAAAGGTCAAAACGCACCTAGGAAACTGGAGGGCTCGAGCATGTCTAGCAACCTACATCGGAAGGAAACAACCTTTCCGCAACAGATTTTTCTACCGCTAAATGTCATATTCCAGCAGCAAGAGCCCCCCCCCTCACTGCACAAACCGGGGCTACCGCTTGCATATGCACCATCAGGTATTTGGGATTATTTGCAATCTGCTCGGCGGTCCGTGTCTCTAGGAGAGAAATGACGGAAATTTAGGGCAAGCGCTCCGCTAGGAAGGGGGAGGCGGACGCCACCTTCCCTACCGGCCTCCTGCAGAGCCCCCCCCCCCAAGCCGGGAACCCCAGGGACCCCTCGGAGGAGCCTGTGTCCCCACG
>VWZL01002466.1:240334-251476 GCA_013396915.1 Stercorarius parasiticus
GCCCTCCCGCCCGGCGGGACGGGGCGGAGCGGAGCTGGGCAGGGAGAGACGAGGGGGGCGGTGTCGGAGGAGGCCGCCGCGGCCCGGCACGGATCCCTCCTCCTCCTCTCTCAGTCGCTGCCGGCCGCCATCTTCCCTACCTACCCCCCCCNCCTCACACCTGTCCGAGCTGTCCCGCTGCCTCCAGCCCAGGCCACTGCTCTCAGGCTGGCTTGACCAAGGTGAAGAGGCCTCTGCCAGGCTCGGGGTGTCCTCAGCCTGCTCACCCGTCAGGAGCTGCTGTCACATTCTGTGCTGGAAGTTACCTGTCAGGTTTTATTTCCCAATCGCCTGCCCCCAACAAGGCGTCGAGGAAGAGCCAAAGGCCTTCATCTTTCTTCTCGTTCTCTCTCTAGGCGTCAAATGGGCTGGGATGTGTCTTGGATCAGCCGGGAACACCCGACACCGAAGTTCAGTGAGCGGTACAGGGTGACAGAGGGTCCCACGCAGACCTCGACCCACCATTCGGTCTCCTCACTGTCATTTTCAGCTGTTTCTACGTAAAGCTGCCGCACATGGAACAGTCACAATTGCTCTGTCAACTATTTTATCACATTCAGGCTGTATCTGGTTATGTTATTCATCCTCTCTGTGGAACTGTGAAATCCCCAAACACCTCATGTGTCACGAGGCAAAACAACTCAATGGGTTGAATAGTTAAAATAAACCAGAGCTTCAGGTGGCTCATTTTCCTCCATGGGGGCTCTTTATTCCTCAGTGGCTTGAGAGTGCCTGTGTTACAACAAAAGGAATTGGCCTTAAAAGGCCAGGTCAGACACACACCACCACAAATCTACCCGGTATGGTCACCCACATCTTCCTCAGATTGGGACTTTAGTCTTCCTCAGAAACCTGCACCTTTCCTGGGGTCCACACAGTTACCTCTGAGGTTCTCTGCTTCCCAGAAAAACCCCATGCAAGCTGTATTTCATAACTGCCTCCTTATCTCTGGAGCACCTGTGAAGGGGATGGGCGAGATAAGCCTGAGTTAACCCTTTGGCAGGTAACGGGCTAGAGGATATCGATCACAGGCTTATGTTTTCTGTTATGTTGAGATCAATAAGACCCTTCCTGGGCTATTTTATATGCATTCCAACCTAGTTAACTGTAGGTACGGGTGTATATAAAATGCTGTATGTTTTGTGTATGTTCAACTAGCAAAATAGCAAACTTTTTTCTTTAGAAGAATTTGCTTGTGAACAAAAGCACCAAAACGAGTGGGGAAGCCGTGGAGAAACAAGACAGAGGAGAGCGGCAACCTGAGATCATGCACCCACAACAAATCCTCCGCTGCAAAACTCCCGCTGCCAAACTCCCGCTGCCCATGAGGTAACGAAGGAATGCTTCTGATACTCCTTTAATTGCATTCTTGGTAGGGGCTGAGGCAACATTAGCAGCCACTGCATGCTGCTGCATGACCCTTCGTTGCAACACATCTAGGTGGAAGTGCTAATAGATTCCTTCTGGTCCTGTTCACTTCATGACAGCAGCGAGGGCAGGAAGCTGTGTAAAAGTCCTAGAGTCTTCCTGAGCTGCCAGCTCTCCACTGCCTCTGCAGGCTATGCCCACTTTGGTTTTATTCAGGCAGAAAATGCTCAGCCTTCACGACTAATACAGAGCTAGACGTTAGAATATTTCCCCTCCGTGAATTCCTCACGAGAAAGTAATATAGGAGATAATCTCAGGTGGTAGGGACATTGTAAGTTTTCAGTGATATTAGCACTGAGAAGTATAAAACCAGTTTTATTACTTTAATCTGCAAGTTAATTTTTAAATGGAATGCACGTATAAACAATGCCGTTTTTAAGTACATTACAGAGCTGTCAGGCTTTGACAATTTAAATGAATGAGACTTCAAAACCTATTATGAAAAAGATTAAATGTCTCATTGACATACACATGAAATAAAAACGAAATCCATCAGCAAAATGAAATTATTTCAAAACTTCCTAGAATTAAATCCAAAACAAAGGCCTCTCCCCCCAGGTAAGCGATACCATGGCGGGTGAGACTTTATCTGAGAGCAGCTTTAATTTCCAACTGACTTCAAATGACAAATAATCTACTGTTGTTAGATCTTTCTAGCCTGAGCACTTTGTAAAACAAGATGATATGATTATCTTCATTTTACATATACAAAGCAGTGTTTAAGAGGTTTAAGTAGAGGTCAAGCAACAAGTGAGAGATGGGATCTCCAACCAAAACGGAGTCGAGGTCTCTTGTTCCCTGCCATAAACCCTCTGTGTCATGCTGTTGCTGTCACTTGTAGCCCACAGGTCTGTACAATTTACTTGGGCTAAAGGCCATTTTCAGGCTTTATTTCAGTTTATGAAGCAGGCTATTTTAAGAGTTTCTTGTAAGCCGCAAGTAGCCACAGTACAGTCGTTAATTTAAGCAGGCAAAATTAATAGTATGGAGTTCTTTAAAGCTTCTTGGCCAAACTCAGCATTGTAATAAGTAATAAATAATTTCTTTGATGATAGCATTGCCTCCACTTAGTACGTGTATGGTTCTTTAGAGCTCCACATAACTTCTGAATATGGGCTTGACTTTGCTTCATGCTGAGCTTTTCAGAAGTGCTGAGCTACTCCATTACTACTGACTGACTTAGCCCCTAAAATTGTAACAGAAATGTTAAGATTGGTCTATATGGGAGGTTGAATAGGAATGCCGGGTGTGGGAGCACCGGGAGGAACAAATGGCAGGAGAAAGGTACAAGAATGGCATCTGATGATGGCATCTGGACTAGCAGGTCACTGGGATTGCAGCACGCATCTGCCTGCATGCAGCCTGTCTCCCTGTGGGCAGGCAGAGGGCTCAGAGGAGGAAGGTCTCTCCAGAGGGTGAAGCATCGCTATCAGCTCCTACAACAGCTAAAAGCTGGCAAGTGGAATAATTGAGACCTGAGGATGAATATCTGAAAGGAGGGTGTAGTGAGGGGGCTCAGTCTCTCCTCCCAAGGAACAGGCGATACGACAAGAGGAAACGGCCTCAAGTTGTGCCAGGGGAGGTTTAGGATGGATATGAGGAAATATTTCTACACCAAAAGGGTTGTCAAGCATTGGAAGAAGCTGCCCAGGGCAGTGGTGGAGTCGCCATCCCTGGAGGTATTTAAAAGTTGGGTAGATGTGGTGTTTAGTGATATGGGTTAGTGATGGGTTTTGCAGTGTTAGGTTGATGGTTGGACTCGATCTGAAAGGTCCCTTCCAACCTGGGCAATTCTATGATCTCTTGTCCTTCAGCTCGTGCTGTGATGAGACAGAGCCCTGGACAGAAGCACTTTGGCACCTGAAGGGATTACCTGGACACCATGTGGTGCTTCTGAGCATGCATGAGAATGGGATTGAAATCAGCTTTATTTTAATTTTTTTCCACCTCCTCAGCTCTGCAGGTGTGCTACGATGTTGCTGCAGCGTGGTGCCGTCGTTTCCTGTGCGACAGTCTTTTTGCTGGTGTTCAAGACCACCAACAGATACAAAGGTTTGGGTTTTTATGCAACGGAGGACGCATTTCACTTTTTCAAAAAGCTCCGAGCCAAGAGCAGGGGGCTTTTAACACACTGGTTTAACATCTTTTCCGAACCTCTCACTTTTACAACTTTGCAAACACGCTTTAGCCGATATTAATGCACAACCCCGTTAAGGTTAATGAGTTGTTTCGCATTCAGACACCTCCTTAGCCCACGCCGGTTACATGCAAGCACCTTGGCCTAGCTGGAGACTGTGGGGCTCAGAGGAGAGCACGCCCGGGAGGAAATCCTTCCCCAGGATGGTTGTTGGAGGCAGCGCCTGCTCGGGGAAGCCTTAATGAAAAGCAGCTCATCAGCAGTTATGTAACCTAATGATAATCCGGCTCAGGCCGGGCAATACTTAAAGCCACAGCGTCTCTCTGCCGTGACCTATTTTATGCTCGATGCAAGGGCAAAAGTATGTGGTTTGCAACTTTGCCGGGTCTTTTACCGCGGAGTTGTCGCCTGTCAGTAGAAAAGCACGCACACACACCCCCTTGCACGTTTTCTTCTGCTTTCTTGGCTGCAAAGCAACCGCTTCGGATTTGTCAGTGGCTTTTTATGGTATCAGCTCCAAGCGCAGGCACGGCAGAGAGCAAATTGTAAACAATTAAAAGGAAAACACTTGATGTCCTGCAGGAAATTCGGAATACTTTAATTTCGGCTTCAGAAGCTGCAGAGGGTCTGGGGGTATGTTGCAGAGCACTTCTAATGCCATACTGAACCACACAGAAAGCTTTTGTGTTTTTATTAGACCTCAGTGAACAAAAATGTATGCTTCCACATTCCAGGGTCATATTTACATTTGACTTAAGAAATTCATTAAGACGGCACTGACATAACTCAAACTCGTAGGACTGGCCAGCCCCCTGTAATCATTTTTTTACCTCTCAATCTGCAAGAAGTATCAACAAGAGATTAAGCGCAGAGTTGTTGATTCAGATCTCGGCATTTAATCTGACCACAGATGGTGTCAAAAGAGGGACAGCCATACAAAATAGCAACAGATTTTTTTCCTAAACAATTGCTTTTTTGTTTAATAAAGATAGAGAACAAGTGGCCAAATTTAAAATACAGAGGAAATCTCAGTTTCCTACAGTTCCTCTCCTAGAGAGCTTTGAAGCATTATTAATGGACTGATTTCTGTTAATGATTAATAATGCGTTTATATTTATGTACTTCACTAAAGTTATTATTGTTGCTATTATTAATTCACATCTTTCATAGGATAAATATTCCATTCCTTAAAACGCCAGACGAGTTAATGACATGGCTGGTTGCAAAAAGCAGCTTGTAGTGTTGTGCCAACTGTAAGAAATACTGCCTGTTACATGTAGGTATACTCATTTTCGACGACACTCGTGCTTACGCAGAACCCTGTTGTTTTCAAATCATTGACACCGAAGCTTTATGTTTACTACCACAAGGAATAGCAGGCTCTGCAAAAATATACCACCACGCACGGTACTTAGCGCCGGCGGATTCCTAGAGCAGATCATGCGGATCTGCTGATCTCTTGTGGGTTGAAAAAGTTGCTCAAGGTAATTCGGAGCATTTTTTAAAAGCTGATTTTTAATGCCCAACATTAGACAGCTTAAGGTTAGAAATTAAATTGCTTTTTAAAAGATTTACAAAACTTCCTGTTGGCAGAAATATTTCATGACATTTAAGAGGAAAAATAATAATTAAAAAAATCATGGTCAGCGTATTTGTTGGCTTTTGAAAAGTCTTCCTGGGGAGCCTGCAACCAAAACACTGCTGCATTGTACTAGCATTTAAGAAACAGAAAGTGGAACTAAATGTAGATTATTAAAATAGTGTGGCTGATTATAAACTCTAAAGGGAAATCATGTAACCTCATTTCCTTATCTCATCTGAGCAAAAGGCTAAAAAAAGGGGGTGGGGTAATACACTTTTTCGGTTTTAGTCATCTCAAGTGTTACTAGTCGCAGAAGTAAAATGTATATTTAAATGCTGTTAAATACGCTTCAGAGCCCATTAAAGCAGACTCATAGCTGCGAAGGAGTTGGTTGTAGGTGATGAAGGGTTAAGGGGTGCAGGTACCCAGCCCTTGCCCAGGTCAGCTGCGCTGGGTCACAACAGCCGCTATCAGCGCCTGTGTTTGCCCACATCTGTGATTCAGCCCTGCTTGTAATGTGCTTGGCCAATTGGCTAATACTGGATATAGAAGAAAAGGGTATTTTCTCATGCTTTCCTGACGGTATTTTTTTTGTTGTTGACTTTTAGGTGGCCTGCGTAAAAAAGAATTGATTGTTTCGGTCTGTTGGTAAGTAAGTGGAATGATAACTCCCACCAGAGTTGGTATAACTTGTCCTTTTTTGGCAATTGTGCCGGAGACACCAAGTGCTGAACAGGGAATAAAGCAGAGCTATTCTCTAACCCTATAGCCATGATCCCACTGAGAGCCCTCTCTATTTACTCATCTGCACTTAAAGACTGTCAGTTTTATTCAGACATCTACTCAGTCTGTGAAATACTTTTCCTTAACCTACTTTTAATGCCTTTGAAGTATCATCTGCTTCACTAGTTTGAAGAGCACTAAAGCCCTCATGCAGCCAATAGACACTTAAGTGCTTACTTTAAAACCCATGAGTAGTTCCATGAGGCACACAAGACCTGCTGCCATTAGACAGATCTGCCAGTCCGTCTCCTTCACTCGGTTGTTTCCAGCGGCGTGCAACACCAGATTCCTGCTCCTGCACCTCCTCTCCATCTCCCTCCCCTCGATGCGTTAGAATCATCGAATCACAGAATGGTTTGGGTGGGAAGTGACCTTTAAAGGCCATCTAGTCCAACCCCCTGCCCTGGGCAGGGACACCTCCCACCAGACCAGGTTGCTCCAAGCCCCGTCCAACCTGGCCTTGAACCCCTCCAGGGATGGGGCAGCCACAGCTTCTCGGGGCAACCTGGGCCAGGGGCTCACCACCCTCACACCAAAGAAGTTCTTCACAAGATCTCATCTCAATCTCCCCTCTTTGAGTTTAAAACCCTTCCCCCTGGTCCCATGGCTCCCCTCCCTGCTCCAGAGTCCCTCCCCAGCTTTCCTGGAGCCCCTGTAGGGACTGGCAGGGGCTGGAAGGTCTCCGCGGAGCCTTCTCTTCTCCAGGCTGAACCCCCCCAGCTCTCTCAGCCTGTCCTCCCAGCAGAGGGGCTCCAGCCCTCCCAGCAGCTCCGGGGCCTCCTCTGGCCCCGCTCCAACAGCTCCGTGTCTCTCCTGTGCTGAGGCCCCCGAGCTGGAGGCAGCACTGCAGGGGGGTCTCCCCCGAGCGCAGCAGAGGGGCAGAATCCCCCCCTGGCCCTGCTGCCCACGCTGCTGGGGATGCAGCCCAGGCTGCGGGGGGTTTCTGGGCTGCCAGCGCATGGTGCTGGCTCGTGTGGAGCTTCTCGTCCACCAACACCCCCAAGTCCTTTTCCTCAAGGCTACTCTCCACCCCTCATCCCCAACCTGTATTAGTACCCGGGGTTGTGGTGTTAGGAAGAGGAGAAGAGGGTCAGTGCTACCATCAGCAACTTCCCCACTAATTGGCGATCTTCAATCACAGTTGGTACCACCACCGTCCCTTCCGTCACCAGTGCTGACACCACCACAGCGATCACCAGGTTTCTGTTGTGTCTGTCCCTGTCACTAGAGGTTTAACACAAAATCTTTCCCATTGCCTAACTGTTAGGAGCAGTACTGCACCTTAAAGCATGAGGTGGAAGAAAAAACATTTTTTCCAAAAAACTTTGTTGGTCTTTGCTATGAGGATCTTGGGTATCTTGTTATTCTGAAAAATGCCTCCGCCTGCCTGGGGTCTGCTAAGCTCTTGGCCCACGTGAAATCCTGTGCATTTAATTAGGTCCTTACTTGTACCGGAGACCCCTGCAGAGGCAGATGCTTTAACCTGGATAACAGATGCACCAGAAGTGATTAGAAATGCAAGAGAAAACAGGGGAAGCAGTCAAGGAGAGAAGAAAGAGGTAAAGGTGGTGCTTCAGGAATACAAAATGCAGGATAAACGGGAAGCAGTACTTGTAGTTAAAGGGGATGAGTTCTTTGTCATTTCAAATCAACAAAGTACAAAGGGAAGATGGGTACCCTTGTCACAACCTGAAATTTATAGATCATGAAGAAAATGGTCTCCGTTTTGTCCTCCACAGGTAGTGCAGAAGAAGAATGAAGAGCCATTGAATATTAAATGTTTTCTCTGCTTTGGTTGCTTTTCTTTCACCATTTGTATATCGTTAATAATATTCCTTGTTGGTCAGCTGCTATGGGTGAAGTCAGAAGCAAAAAGGAACTGGAACAAGGGCAGGGAAAGCAGACCCAATTTGAAGCAATTCAGCCTCAAACCTGGGTAAAGCTGTTTCTGTTGGTGCAGGTGCCCCCTCGTGTTGATAATTGGAGCCCCCTCCACTGATTTGAAGGTGGGAGAAAGTTGGTGCAATGGGTCACTAACATTGTTAACACTTCGGGATGCTGCAGTTTCTGAGCTCATGGGAGGTACAATGTTGGGGTTAAAAACGGTAATAACCAGACTTGGAGAGGTTATTCTTATTCTGACTGTTTGAAAATTAGTGTAAATGAGAGAAATTATGATGTAGCTTGGGCATCTGAGTGACCTGAGACACGTGAATGGAGAATACCACAACCTAAGGTTAAATTGAATGTAAAATCCCAGAATACAGTGGTAACCAGAATTGAGACATGTTTAGATCACGGCTTTCTCCTTTTGAAATCAAGGATCCTTCCTGAAAAAAAGAAACTTAGACATTTAGCAATACAAGATTTCCCCGCAGTGGCAACAGGGCAGCAGGGTGCCCCGCTGTTGCGTCATGAAAAATACTTGGCTTTTTTTTCGATGGTAAAGTCCAGCAAAAATGTGGCCCCTAAGTAAAGGAAATATTTACAGCGTGGACTCACGACTGGGTTGGATATAATGTAAGTATGTAAGTATACAACATTGCGAAAGGCCTAAGTGATATTGTTTTATGAGCTGAAAAGTTTTTAACTCCTATATAGAAACTAAGCAAGAACTGCCTAAATTAGGTGCTACCACACACCATTTTCGATGACCACAAATGTAAAATTTAGGAATCGAATGAAACTTTAATAATATTATAAATAATATTATTGTTTATTGTTTATTATTAATAATACTATTTATTACTATTTAATAATATTGCTATTATTTAATAATATTGGGATCATAAAACATGGACAAAAGCAACAGAAATGTGCAAATTTTGTACAAGAAAAAGGATTAAAACTGGAGAATCTTGTTAGCGTTACTAGAGCTTGTACCCGAATGCAAGTGCTTGCTGTTGAGATTACTGACAGCATAGCAGGCTCCCTCAGCAATGGCCTCAAACCACAAAAATACCTGTCAGCATAAACATATATTATGTAAAAACTGATGTCCGCGTTGATTTAAGTTCCAATCCTGGAAATGAAATGGGACCGCATTATTAAGAGAGGTGTGAGCTAAGATATTACACATAAAAAAAAAAAAAAANAGATAACGTATGTCTGGGCAAACTGCGTTGGCATTGCCCCAGGTGATTTACCAGTCACTATGGCTAGTCAATATTAAAGCTCAATAGCCGGGTAATGGTGTGCTGACAGATTTAGAAATACACTGTGAAAATGGGATTAAATGGGTCCTAGTAAATACAGCCTGAAAGGTCTTGTGCTCCTAATGAGGCAATAACGACTTGTGTGTGGCACCAACTAGTAGCTAATGATTCTGCGATACATGACACAGGAGATGGGAGCTCTCTTGATGTTGTTTGTCCCCATCCCCTTTGGTAGGGCTCACATCAAATAGCTGACCCCCCCCCGCCCCCGCATGAAATATGGGGGTAGTGTCTTTAATGGAGATAAAGGGGTAAAACAGACACAGTATTGACCTCTGGTACAGTCAAGACCATCTAGTCTGGGATCCCGTGAGTAACCTTACTACTGAGTCACAACAGATACAGCGAGGAGCTCTCTACAACTCCCTGAAAGGAGGGGGTAGCCCGGAGGGGTCGGTCTCTTCTCCCAAGGAACAGGAGATGGGACAAGAGGAAGCACCAGGGGAGGTTTAGACTCCATATTAGGAAATATTTGTACACCAAAAGGGTTATCGAGCATTGGAAGAGGCTGCCCAGGGCAGTGGTGGAGTCGCCATCCCTGGAGGGATTGAAAAGCCGGGCAGACGTGGTGCTGAGGGACGTGGGGTAGTGGTGGCCTTGGCAGTGTTGGGTTGACGGTTGGACTCAGTGATCTGAAAGGTCCCTTCCAACCTGGGCAATTCTATGATTCTGTGATTCTAAAGCATTAGCAAACTGACAGTCGGAAAGAAATCTTTCTATGAAGTTAGTCTGAGAGTTGGTCACTCAAAGCCATAGCTGTGCTGCAGTTAGCTTAGCATCTTGCACTTGGCCTATTTGGGCCTAAATGTCAGCTTTTGTTCTCCTCGTCTCGTAACAAAATATCATCAGCTTGCCCTCACATACTATTTAATACTGTTAGGAGGATCACGCTCATTGCCGCTCTGAATCCCCTCCAGTTCTGCAATACCCCGTGTGAGCCGGGATTAGAGACGTGCAGCTGTGAATTTCCACAAAGATGCTATATACGATTCCTCTACATGCTATCTTTTGTGCAGCCGAAGAATTTGCTTGCTTGTTCTCTATCAACTTGCTTACTGAGCGCAGCTCTTCATGGATCTGTCTACAACGATGTGCTTGTCCTTTTCCTGAAAGACGTAGTTTAAGAGTAGTTTTGCTCCTGGTGCGTACTCCATTGCAGTTCCCACCCATGTTACCCGCCACCACGTTGCTGCTAATTTGATTTGCATCGATTCCTTTGGAAAATGCCGCTGTTTTCTCTAGACACTGCCATACCGAGCCTCTCCCGCGAATCCTATCTTTACTGCACCTCTCCCAATCAGGCTTTTAATAGATGCATTAAAAAATAGACACACTGCAGAATTTTAAATAGCAGTAACGTTAGGCTTGCAGTGAGGATGAAAGCCAACCATTTATTTCCACTTTTTTGTTTCTAGTCTCCTGACAGCTTTTTGATGCAGGATTCCAGCTCTCTGACTTCGGAAGAGCCAGTGCTGTGCTGCGATGCAAGCGTGCAAGGTGAGCTGTTGGGAGACCAAGAGAGAGGTAAAGACAAGGAGGTGACAGTTCAGAAAGGGGAAAGAAGGGACCTTAGTGGTGCAGAAGGAAACCATGAGACATCCATCCTGAAGGGGAATGCCTGCTGCAGAGAGGATGATGGAGAAATAAGGTCAGATTGGAAGAACAGTGGGAATAAAGAGGAGAAGTACTAGGCAGAGGAGAAACTTGAGTTCATGTCTTCCTTTAAAACCAGAAACTCTGTGTGATCTGGTGTAGTTGCGTATTCCTGGATCCATCCCATCTCGTTTTAGCACTCACTGCAGCACCCAGGCTTCCTAAACAAGTTCATAGAATCATAGAATGGTTTGGGTGGGAAGGGACCTTAAAGATCATCTACTTCCAACATCCCTGCCATGGGCAACCTGGGCCAGTGTCTCACCACCCTCACACCAAAGAAGTTCTTCACAAGATCTCATCTC
>VWZL01002466.1:251581-268096 GCA_013396915.1 Stercorarius parasiticus
GTGGAGCTTCTCATCCACCAACACCCCCAAGTCCTCCTCCTCGGGGCTGCTCTCCAGCCATTCTCCACCCAGCCTGTATTTGTGCTCGGGGTTGCCCCAACCCAGGTGCAGGACCTTGCACTTGGTCTTGCTGAACTTCATGAGGTTCACATGGGCCCATCTCTTAAGCCTGCCCAGGTCCCTCTGGTTGGCATCCCGTCCCTCCAGTGTGTTGAATTTTCCCATCCACCTTCAATGCCAAGAGCCCTTGGGCAAGCTGCCCTCTTGGGAAGTATCTTGGCTCTTCAGGGGGAGCCCTGTGCAGCCAGGTCTCTCATTTCCACACCACCACCAGGTATCTTAACACCAGAGGACACAAATCCCTGCCTCAAGTCCTCTGTCGCACACCTCGGTCTGCAAAATGGTGGCCACAGAATTTGTCTTCCATAGGGGTGGTGGTGTGGGGATGGATTAGGAAATGATTGAGAGGCATTTGGGCACTGTGTAGGTAGAGACTTGAAGGAGGACAGAAGTGAAAGAGAGTGGAGAAAATAAGTAGTGAGAAATCAGAAGTATTAAAGGTCAGTCGGAAAAGAACTGCATCTCATGGAGAGCGTTTTAAAGAAGCAGAGGGATGAAAACCAGTCTGAAGAAAAGACATTAAATGAGGAAAATGGCAACAACAAAAAAGTGGAGAATAGGAAGAGAAAAAGAAGGAAAGCCCAAAGGGACCATAAAGTGATTCTTTATTTTTATGGAGACTTTCCACTTCTTTATTCAATTTTTTGAATGCAAGTTTTATTAGTGGTTTTGGCTCTGCCCTTGCAAACAAATCAGGCAGCACTACCAACAGCAGACTGGGAGGAGGTGAGATGCTCTTGGAAGCGGCACACCATCCTCTTTCTCCTGCTGAAAAGCTGGCTGGGTTAACCCCACTGCTGGGAAGATCTGCCAAGGGGCCATGCATGCTGGTATTATCGTTGTTGATTGTCTTCTTAGAAAGCAAAACTTTCCTCTGTATAGGCTCTTTTTGCAGAGTTTACCTTGCTGAAAAGACAGAGAAAACACTGTAAGAAAAGGCCGATGCTATTCCATCACTGATATGATGCCTCCTCATGGGAAAGAGCCTGTTGTCTACAAAGTAAAAATTAATTACGGTTGGACTCGATGATCTTAAAGGTCTTTTCCAACCTAAATGACTCTATAAATAGACTATGAAATAGCAAATAAAATACAGATTATAAAACCAGCACTGTACAGTTGGAAATGTCCATGTATCAAATATTTCTTTGCCCCGCAGTTTTGTGCGTCCGTTGAAACCACCTTGATAAACACGGTGTGGGATAACTGGGGAAGTTCTGATGCTAGAGGGTTATGCCAGAGGATATTAACTGAATTAAGAGTATAGGGCTTGGGTCTTGTGTATGCTGGGAGGGAGGGGAAGAGGTTCTTTGTGTTTTGCTCAGCAAAGGAGGGCAGAGATTGGCCTGGGAGGAGCCTCCTGCCATTTCCTTGCTGCAAAGAGTTGAGGAATCGGCTCACAGAAGTCAGCCAGGTTTTGTGTTGGAAGGACAGGGCTGGGAGCTGGGGATGGCAGTTGTGGACGCGGCTCTGCTGCAGACGTGACTTGAAAGTCTGAGAAAGTCACTGAACTTGCCTGTGAAGATAACAGTACTGACCGAAGTACCAGATCACAAGGTCTAATTTGTATTTGCGTAGTGCTTTAAGATCCTGGCATCAAAACGTTACTCCTTAGCTCAGGGAAGAAACTTTTCTCAGCATCAGGATTTCTCCCCGGCACGTCCCAGGTTCTTTTTTGTTGGTTTCTTGGTTTTTTTAACTCTGCCTCCCTGTTCCCTTAGAGGTTTGATTTCTCATCTTTGTACTTGATCTTCCACATCAGAGAACTACTGCTGCTACAGCCATGCAGCGCTCTCTCTGCCCATGCAGATGACAAATTAATCTAACATTTCACGTCGGAGAAATACTTATTACTTCTTCCATCCCTTTTGTTCTCGTAGTCGCAGCACTTCTCGAATTGTGCGGCTGGCCTCCCCGGGGAAACTCCGCTTTCTTCCCAAAGAGACCACAGCAAGTCCAAGGACAGTGAAAAATGGAATATTATTTTCTTGCTGGCTTAGTGATTTTCATTTAGGATTCAGCAAATGCAGAGCCATCTGCTATGTATGAAATATCCAATAATAGTTCTCCAGTTGCTGAATTCTGAGTGGAAACAAGCCAGCAAGGGAGGCAGAGAGCCTGGCTTGCCTCGAACCTCCTCTGTAAGCACACACAGGCAAACTGCACCAACGTCTTTGCCCCCTGATCGTAGCAGTATTTCCAAAAATACAGGTACCTTGAAGATGGAACTGGAGGTCAGAGGAAGAGGACATTCAATTTTCCCTCTCTTGGTGATCCTATGTATTGCTTTTCTTTGTTTAATGGGTGTATGGTGACGCGGTGCCTTACAAAACATAAAATATCAGTGCTTTCTCATGGAAGGTCTGATTCTCTCCCATGCAGCCAGTAGGACCTTCGTCAAACATAAAATCACTGGGAGCGTGTTCAGGAGCTAAAATATTATCCCTAAGATCCAAGTCAATGGATGATAAGCGAAAAGAGATATCGAAATGTTGGTCGCAGGCGGCTTAGTGTATAAAAGCTACTTTCAGCTTTTCATGCCCAAATCTGCTTTGTTTCGCTGCAGACACACAGCACTTCGGGTGCTCCTTCCAACACAGCTCTTTGCTTTCTGCTAGTCTCACTGAGCTCTCCTGCTTCTGCTGAAATTCCTTAATCTTCCCTCCTTCCCTGAAGTTAATACTGTGTTATCTGCCAAATTAGCTAATAATACTGACTTAAGTCATTGGTTTTAGAGCTGTCGGGCTGCACAATTAAATGGGGATGATTCAAACTTTTGCCAAAGATGCCGTTTTGGACTATCAACGCTGCTGGGCAGATTTTACCTGGATGAGGACTTTAGCATTAGCGCAGCCATGCTGGTGTAGTTAAATTGGTGCAAACCTCATATTAGTGTAGAATTGGTGTAAATTGTGGCTTGCAAAGAGTGCAGTTTGTGAATACTTGACCAGAGCTCTGCTAGAGGCTGAATTGCAAGACGCAAGGAGTCGGCTTAGAGAAATTCACGCCCAGGAGATCATAGATCCATAGAACATAGAACAGCCCAGGCTGGAGGGGACCTGGAAGGATCGCCTGGTCCAGGGAAAGGAAGCCTGGATGGGATTATCTAGCACCCTGTCCAGACCAGTCTTGAAAACCTCCAGCGATGGGGACTCCACCGTGTCCCTGGGGAGGTTGTGCTGGTGATTGATTGTGCTCACTGTGAAAAATGTCTTTCTTTCCTACTTATTTTTCTTCCTTTTCTTTCTTCAGCTGTAATGACAAACGCAATTCTTTAGGTGCAAAACGACGCTCTGGTTTCTGCAGCTCTGTGAGGAGGACTGGACTTTGCAGCAGCTCGTTTGCCTGGCACTGGTTGCTGTGGATGAAAGAGCAGCTGTAGTAAATCAGAGGTGGACGTCGAGAAGGAGAAAGACCCCAACCCTGCATGGAGGTGATGTTGGACACTGGGTTCCATGCAGGACTGATGCTGGCAGCCCCTGGGGCACTCCCCGGGCTGCACCCTGGGGCCAGGACCGTGGCTGCTGGGGCTGCACCCAGCAGAGGGGAGCAGCGACCTGCAGGCACCGCCTGGTAAAGGGTAACCCTTTACTTCATAGCCACTCTCATCAGAATGAACATCAGCAGGAGAGGCAAAATGCAACGATTTCCATCTGGTCCTCTCTGCAGGACCGATGTACAGGGGAGGTGATGCTCTGCGGGTAAGATCATGCTCTGCAGGTAACTACAGGGAAGGCAAGTCAGGAAAAATCTTCCTGGATTACCCATAAATATATATATTGTAAAAAAACGCAGGATGTTCACCTGCTAGTGAGTGAGCAGACATGCATTTGCACACCCTCTCCGACGGCGCTGCGAGAGGAGGGATGCTGAGAAGGAGAGGGGGGATGCAATGACCCATGGGGAGGAGGAGGCAGAGGAGTCGTCCCCCGAGGAAGCACCCTACCTGCACTCCATGGCGTGCCAAGTCCTCTGGAAAGGCAATCTGGGGCTTTGCCTTGGGGGAGAAAAACCTGGTAGGGATGCTGGGCTAATATAGAAGAATTATGTTTACTGACATGATTTCTGCTAAGAATTCAGCCTACATTAGTAAAATCTCCGAGAATTTGTAGTTCCCAAGTATCTGCTTCATCCTCGCAGGTCAAACAGCTTGACGCTTCACTAAGACAGGCAGCAGGGGCACCTCCACGCCGGACTCCTTTGGGTTTTGCAGCTCTGACAAGGTATTTGCCCTTTGGAGAGCCCCAACATTCAGGTTGCCTCTGCCAGGGAGTGGGCAACGTTACCTCCCAAACTGGGCATCATGACCCCAACAGGATATCTCCGTTGATATTGGGGGCTGTTATCTCTTTAGATGGTGTAAAAATAGGCTGAGGGGTTGGAGGGTGACCACCAGGAGCCAAGGCAGGAATCACAGAATTATAGAATCATTTAGGTTGTAAAAGACCTTTAAGATGATTGAGTCTAACCGTTAACCCAACGCTGCCAAGGCCACCACTACCCCACGTCCCTCAGCACCACGTCTGCCCGGCTTTTCAATCCCTCCAGGGATGGCGACTCCACCACTGCCCTGGGCAGCCTCTTCCAATGCTTCACAACCCTTTCCATGAGGAAATTGTTCCCAATGTCCATCCTAAACCTCCCCTGGTGCAACTTGAGGCCGTTTCCTCTTGTCCCATGGCCTGTTCCTTGGGAGAAGAGCCCGACCCCCCCTGGCTCCCCCCTCCTTTCAGGGAGCTGGAGAGAGCGAGAAGGTCTCCCCTCAGCCTCCTTTTCTCCAGGCTGAACACCCCCAGCTCCCTCAGCTGCTCCTCACAAGACTTGTGCTTTAAAAGGATGGCCAAGCTTGTGCCAGCCCTCTTCCCATCATCTAATCATAGAATCATCGAAACACAGAATGGTTTGGGTGGGAAGGGACCTTAAAGACCATCCAGTGCCACCCCCTGCCCTGGGCAGGGACACCTCCCACCAGCCCAGGTTGCTCCAAGCCCCGTCCAACCTGGCCTTGAACCCCTCCAGGGATGGGGCAGCCACAGCTTCTCTGGGCAACCTGGGCCAGGGGCTCACCACCCTCAGCGTAAACAATTTCTTCCTTATATCTAGTCTGAACTTCCCCTCTTTTAGTTTAAAACCATTACTCCTTGTCCTATCACAACAGGCCCTACTAAAAAGTCTGTATATATCGTGATTAAAAAATGTATATCATGGTTAAAAGGAGGCTGGCAGGGTCAGCGTAACTCTGTAGTAGTTAACCCCCGCTCTCAAACTGCCCCTTGGAGCCCTAAGGAGGAGAAAGAAAACCGAGAAATGCCCTAATTTATTATGATCTAGGTATGGATTAGCAGAATATAACAGCACAATCCGCTTGCAGCACCCTCCAGTAACCGGCATCACCGTGTTTGCAGATGAATGGGGCTGTTTCATTAATAACTAATGCCTGGGCCAGAAAACTCATCTCTTTAAAATCATTAGTGGAATAGAAAAGGATCATCCTGCAGTTTAGAAACAGTCTATAAAACTTCCGATTTCAGATTTTCCCTTTGGACGGAGCAGTTTTTCTTTTAGCCTCCTTAGATACCATCGTGCTGGGTATGATAACGAGATAAGCGGACTCAGACGCCGTTAAACAACAGATGAAAGATGCAGCCGTTGTCATCACTGAAGACGTCAGGCGTGTGGTATTCTGAGTTATGTGACCTATGGGAGAGTGACAAGAAAATCCTGAAATTTTATTCTAAAAAGGAAATCGCAGGGCTATGAATGAATCTTTGTGCCGCTAATGAACCCCATTGCCAGGGCTTGGCTGGTATTTTAGGGGATGCTAGTGTGTCCAGGGCAATGAAAAACGTGCTCATTTTTATGTTTATGCAATTAGAGATATAAGTGTGTGAGGGAAAACACTTTATCCCAAGAAAATTCCCTATTGCAGAGACTTGCTGGAATACCTGCTTTACAGAGAGGTGTGAAAAATAAGGCCCCAGTGAACTCAGGAAGGCTGAGGTAGATCCAGCCACGTCAGTAGATGAGTTTTCCCATTTTTTGGGATAATATTGTGGCTCTTGCTGTTAAAATCCCACTAATCCACTGTTGTCCAGTGAAGGTTGGTGATGGGGAGCGGCGGTGGTGGCAGCTCTCCCGGTGCAGCCAACTGTTTCACGCCTTGGCGCCAAACACGTTCCTGCATGAACCAGATCCATGACCAGCAAAGCCACCCAGGAGCTCACGGGAAGCCCCAGAGCCCACCAGATCCCTGCTGTGCCCACGACACCGCTCAGGACATCCTGCACACGCTGGGAATGACTATTTTGGAGTTTCAAAGATGTTGGTTTCATGGACGTATCCCACCCATGTAACAAAGGTTGGACCAGATGATCCTTGATGTCCCTTCCAACCTGGGATTCTATGATTTTATGATTCTTTGATTCTATGATTCTCTAATTTTCCTGACTCCTGCACAGGCACCATCCTCCCCTCCGTTTGCACCTCCAGCCCGTTTTGCACCTTGCTACGGTGGGTGATGGCACAGGGGAAATCGAATCTAACACCTTCCCACAGCTCACATCCACGAAGGGGCTTTTGCTCCTGGCTCCAGCGTTTCCTGCTCCCCAGGCCCCTCTGAAGGACTGGGACCAGTTCACAGAAGATGCTGGACTGGGCTCCTCGGGAGCATGTGGCTGGTGTGTGCACGATACCCCCTTTTTCCACTGAAATCGGTGCGAGTTTGGCTCGTAGCATGAAGCAGGAGTGCAGATTCCCTCAATTCATCTCCTGGCTTTTCGTCAGGCCTGTCACCGAGCCTGGGGAGCGGCAGCGAAGCTTTCCTGGGCAAACTGGCAGATGATGGAAACTGGTGCGAATCCCTGAAGATCCCCGATTTCCTCAGCCTGCGGATCTGACTGAGGCTTCGCTCTCACCACCTCGTGTTGAAAGGGGGATGATTTTATTTACCTTTCTCCTAAGGATGTGGCAAGGCCTGGTGGTTTTGAATCTTGCTTTGGAGAGCAAATTGGGAAGTGTCACTATCAATTAATTTCCAAAAAATACAGTAAATCTAACAGTTCTAACAGTAAATTTAAAAGAAGAATTAAATGTGAAAAGGCACCACTCCCACCATTAATTTCTTCACTGCACTGTTCCCTTTCCTCTTTTATTCTGCCTCATTTTCAGTCCCTTGCCAAGAGATCCTTGGCAGCTCTCATAAAAGCAATTATCATCTTTAGTAAAGTTTTTGCAGTATTTTTTTTTTTTTTTTTTGCTTCATTCTGGAACTGAATATTCTCCGTAATGTCATCCTGTCAGTCCCAAACTTCACCGGCTGCATCGCGCCTCCTGCTCTGGCTTTTCTGCCACGTGCCCTCCCTTGGCATTTCTGGGGTTGCTTGAGGAGCTTTTCTCTTTCGCTAGAGAAGATGCTCGACCCCACGCAGCCCTGAGATGCTTTTGATTGACCGGGACTTGGAAGCAACCCAAGGCATCACTCTGAACGAAATTAAAAATACCACCTCGTCCACGAGTCTGGGGAAATTCGCGTGTTTGAAGGGCAAGTGCTGCACCTCCAGGAGGTGCTTTCAATAACCTCTAATTTTATTTTGGCCAAGGTTGTACCTGAGAAAGAGAGACCCGGAGCCCCGCTCTTTAGAGAAGCTCTCCTGATAAATGGTCCAGATCAGACTCGCAGATCTGAATTTCTCCAGTTGGGGAAGTTCAGAATCAGAGCCAAATTGGCAATTTTGATCTAAATCCTCTTTTTTTGCTTTAATTACATTTCCTGTTGGCTTCTTCTCTCATTCTAGACAGTGTGCAGGGTGACTCTGGGATAAGCAGACTATTACGCAGCTCCGATTTCCTTGGCATGAAGGATGCTATTTTTCAGCTCATCTCATTAAAAAGCTGTTGCTTGGGGGAAGGCTGACCTTGCCCGGCAGTGGGACTGCTGCCCTGGATGTCCTACCAGCATCCATCAGGAGCACCCATCCCAGATGTTGACATCTGCACTATCTCCGGAGCAGATGAAATAAATGGGGAGGACTCAACTACGGGGTCTAAATTATGAGTGTTTGCACCCAAGAAAGTCAACCCGTGCTTCATCTACCATCAGCCAAGAACCAACCAGTGGTGTCTGCGATGTCCCATCCAGCAATACTCATCCAGATGCTGTTTTCTCTGCTAATCATTTGCCATCCCACCTGAACACATTCAGCTCTACCCTTTAGTGTCTTTGCGCTATAATGTGGTGTGTTCAAGGGTCCCAGCAGACATCATGGGCCATGAAGATGATCAGAGGGCTGGAGCCCCTCTGCTGGGAGGACAGGCTGAGAGAGCTGGGGGGGTTCAGCCTGGAGAAGAGAAGGCTCCGCGGAGACCTTCCAGCCCCTGCCAGTCCCTCAAGGGGCTCCAGGAAAGCTGGGGAGGGACTCTGGAGCAGGGAGGGCAGCCATGGGACAAGGGGTGATGGCTTCAAACTGAAAGAGGGGAGACTGAGATGAGATCTTGTGAAGAACTTCTTTGGTGTGAGGGTGGTGAGCCCCTGGCCCAGGTTGCCCCGAGAAGCTGTGGCTGCCCCATCCCTGGAGGGGTTCAAGGCCAGGTTGGACGGGGCTTGGAGCAACCTGGGCTGGTGGGAGGTGTCCCTGCCCAGGGCAGGGGGTTGGACTAGATGGCCTTTAAAGGTCACTTCCCACCCAAACCATTCTGTTATTCCATGATTCTAAATGCAGTGGATGCTCTCAGAGATGCTCCTTCTCCTCCTGCCCCCTCTGGTCACTCCCCAGCATGTCACCTCCAGAAGCCCCTGCAGAGAACGCACACCAACACACACCTATGGGAAGCTGCACTTGGTTTGTACTTCGGTGGGTAATAGGCACCTGCCAGTGGCAATCCGGGATTTTCCTACTTTGCCCCAAAAATTCTGCATTAAGGCCTGGGGATACAACACCCCTTTGTGGTCCCTGCTGCTAAGCCAAAAATCCCCCTTCTGTTCCTATTTTTTGGTTGCAAAAAGGCCTGAAATAGGGATGTAACAGTAAAACAGTGAAAATCTTTGGGCTTCCGATGTTCTGCAGAAGGCTTTGGAGATGGGATGGGATCCTGGGCGCCAGCGCAGGCGGTGGGGGACAGATGTTCCTAATTGAGCCGTACGCGCCTCATCCCTCTCCGAAATCGGCTTGTTGTGGTGGTAGCTCTGCTTCCCTCATTCCCCTCCTGCGAGCTGGGATCTGACGGAGCGGAGTTCGCGTGCAATATCAACCGGCGGGTACAGTCGCTACGACCCGCTGTTACACGCAATTTTCTTTTGTAAGAAAGATTCCCTTCATCCTGCCGGCTGGCCGATGGCTGGTTATGCTATACATCACTGCATATTTTCCACTTGAGATCAATACCGCAGGCCCCGGATGCTTTGAAGATCACTGCCGGCGTCCTGCAGACCCCGGGTGCTGCACCGGGCATCACTCAGGGAATAACACGAAGCAATTTTGCTCCCCCGGCCCCATCGCTCTACCCCCCTTCGCTGTCATTTCTTCTTCTCCATCCCATCATCTTCAGGCAGAGCTCTGCCAACACTTTATTTTATTATATTCAATCATGTGAAAACCCTCTTGGCAAGAAACCCGACCGCTCTGAACTTATTTGTTGGGGTTTTTTTTTTTCTTCTTTTTGTTTTAACAATTCTGCATTGTTTCGGGCTGTTGCGCTCGCTAGGAGGCTCGAGTTTCGTGCATTCATTCGCTCTTCTCTTGTCAAATCTGCCTTCGGAGCTGTTGTTTGGCTCTCATACGCACCCTCTGCCGTCTCCAACCATTCTTTTTCACTTTAAGTCCATTTTCTGCCAGCTCCAACGTGGTTTAACCATGCTGCGTATTCAATTTCTGCACTTCGGGTTCCAAAAAAGAAAAGAGAAAAATACCGAAATACACCGCTTAATGCCACCATATTAATTTTGTGATGCCTCCCAAACACTAAATTAACGTTGAGGAGGTGCAATTACAGCTGACTTTGCATATATTGCTACGATACCGTTAGTCGTAAACTTCTACAACCACTGTGAAAACTGGATACGGTACTCGAGCTCAGTTCTGCTCTTGGAGAAGGTTCCTCCGAGTAAGAGGTGATTTATGCTGGTGGAAACAAGAGGAGAGTTGGGATTTTTGCCCTTTGATGAATTCCATGTGCTGCCATCTTGCTGCCCAAAGAAACGCATCCTCATTGCAATAAACGTATTAAATGATCACAACGTTTTTATGGTCCTGGCTGAAGGCTGGGAACTAATCACATTTCCTCTAAACCCTTCAGATCTGGAGGACTTGCTTCAAATTGAGGTCAAATCTGGCTTCCCATCATAAACTAAGGCTTTAGTTGGGAGCTCCCGGGACCGGCTGATGACCCTCAAAACCAGAGGACAGTTTCTCTTACCAGCAGGGATGTGGCAGGTGGATTTTGCTCTGATTTCCTACACGCAGCAAGACCAGACATGAAACGCGTTGGAGATTTCTCTGTCCTGGTTCAATCGATTCTGCCACCAAGTGATGTGTGATGCCGCTGCCCGCTTTTCACGGCTAGAAAAGTCCTCGTATAAAAACAACTGGCTCTTGTACAGCATCTTTAATACTTGGTCTTTTTCAAAGACTCCTTATTATTATTATTATTATTTATTTATTCAGCGGTCTGTTTTTCCACTTGTGATCAGCATTTGGTCCTCTCTTCTCTTGCTGCGTAACGGGCTCAATGGCTCAACGCAACACCTGGTCTTACCTTGGAAAAATGCCCCTCTGCCCATTGTGCCTAAAATTTGGGATTGGTGGAGTCGATGGATACTGGACCCCCTTTGCTTAAAGATGTAGCTGGCTCGGACACAGCAAAGGGAAGAGAAATAGGGGGTGACACATCTGGAAGGGAGAGACGCAGATGATGGCTCTGGAGGAGAAGCAAGGGGACCTCACACACCTGCATTGAACCTCCATGGTGCCACCACGTTCTTCTCTGGTTTTGAAATGTTTTGGCACCGCGGCACCGATGGCCACCCGTGCATCTGCGCTGAGCACTGCTGATACCTCCACGGGGAGCCCCAAGTGCCATGGGTGGGGGACAGTGAACCCCCTGCCCGCAAGCCTCTTGCAGCCCCAGGAGCTGGTTAAACACGCGTGGGAGGTGCGGTGCAACACATGGAGCTCACCAACGCATTGCGGCTGCATTTGGATCCTTGGGATAATGATTTCCAGCTGGTCTCCCACTCCTAGCCCGGATGCTGTTCCTTAGCTCGTCTCGCCTTTGGCTGGCTGCCACCCTCCTTTCGTCCTCGCTGGAAGAAAGCAAGGCTTCGGTCTTCTTTAGGACGTTGTAGAATGCTACAAAATCCCGGGATTTGTGGAAAGGTGTGAAAGTGCAGACCTGGCATCATGGTCAGCGCCAGCACCCCGGCATGGGGAGGTCCTGGATGGCCCTCCAGGAGCAGGGAGTCTCCTCCAGACGGTGACCGTGGTGACGTATCGAAGCCAGAGGAGATGATGAGGAAGTTGGTGAGATGAATCACAAAGCCACTAATGCTGGCGCTGAGCTTCATCATCTCAGGTGGAGACTGGTTGTTGCCTAAATGCCCCCAAAATACACCTCAACGTAGTAACAGCTACAGTAGCGAGCTTCACCCTCCTGGAGAAAATTTTAGCATGCTCACCAAAATAAATGAAGCATTGACACCAGCAGCTTTTGGTTGAACTTTTAAATATCCTGGGCCAAAGCTCAGAAATATCATCATGATGAGGAGCCTGACCAGGAAGGCAATGGTGGAGAGATGAATGTGCTCCTGGCAGCTGCTGCTGCTGCTGAAGTGATGATATATATTAGCTGAGCACCAACGTCTTTGTGCCCTGCTCCTTTTCTGTGATCTGATCTTGGTGGAAGTCACTTGGCCCTGCACAGGTGGAGATGTGCGTTGAGTCCACAGTGTCCTAACATATTCCCTTGTGGTCATGTTGGATGTTAAATCTGGAGTGAACTTTGGATAAAGCCTATGGACATCCCTGGCATCACGGCTTACCTGCTCCCATCCCTGATGGCCATGGTCCTGCAGATCCTCGGTGGGAAGATGGTAGCTCATGGCTGGCAATGAGGTGGTAAAGCGAGTGATACGGTGATGAGCGGGGTGTCTGCCCTCCAGCAAGGAGCAGCAGACACTCACCCGGGCCGTTCACTTTAAGTGTAGTTTACACAACTTTAAATTACTCCCTGATTTAATTCATCGTATTTTGGTGCCCAGCTTGGTGGGGACCTCAAAGTCAGAAAGGAACGGGCCGTGGTACAAGTCTTTCCAGTTTCGGCATTTAAAAGCAGAAGGACCCAAAGCCGCCGGTTCCTTCTGAGTTTGCGACGTGACAGGGAGGGGTTGTATCAGCTCATGCCGAACCCTGACAAAGAAAGCGACTTGTAAGTTGTTATATGGATCCATACGTACCAGGACTCGATGTATGTGTATGTGCACACATGCGTGTGTGTGTAAAGAAAAAGGAAGCGTGTATATAATAATAAATAGGTACATACGTATATATACTGTACTATACATATGTGTACTGTACAGTATATATAGCGTATATGCAGTATGTATATTTATACTATATCTACATGGATAGTATATATAGTATATATAGATACTATATATTATGTTCTATATATACTATATATGCACTATACGATGTTTATATATAGTGTGTAAATATACACACATATAGGATACATTCTCTATATACACTTTAGTATATACATATATAGTATATACACTCCTGAGAGCCCGAGCGAGCCAAAAAGCTTCTGGGATCCCTCAGAGATGGGAAATTGGGTGGAAATCAGCAGGGAAAGGATGCTGCTGTGTCACCCTGGCTGAGCCCTGCGGCCACCTGCCTCGAAACCCATCCCAACAGCGCTGGCTCACTTGCAAGAGACCTTTAAACTTCACCAGGTTCCTTTCAGGCAGCATAATTGGGCATAAAAATGGTATAAACTCAACTTGGCGTGTGGCATTGCCCTCCCGCGCTGCGCCGATGGGCCAAAACCTCCGCCCATTGCCTCCTCCCCATGTGATTCCCAAGGGGATGGGCTTGGCTGCAGGTGCCCATCGCTTTTAAAATGCACAAAAGCCTGGAGATGTCGTGAGAAAATGGAAAGGTGGAGACGAAGGCATGCCACAGAGCTGCGTTTTTCAGCCTCCTGGAAAATTTTAAAAGTCATTAAATTTTGAAGCAAGAACGTCAGAATGGCACAGCAGCTCCAGCCAGCTTAAAATAGGGCGACAAATGACTGCTGGAGACAGAGGGTTTAATTACAAGAGGCAACGGGCCAGGATCGTCAAATGTCACCGCTGGCACTGCTTTGGGAAGACACTGGCTTGGGTTCGGCTCATCGGAGTTTCAGCAGCCACCCATCAGTTTCATCCCGGCCCCTGGGTGCTCGGCATCCCGGGATGTGAAGCCGGTGGTGAGACTCCTGCCCACCTCTGGCTTCTTCTCCAAACTGGAACATCCTCAAAGATGCTCCTGGGAGGGTATTTGTAGCCCCAGGAAACCTCTCGGCCGGGTGATGGGGATTTTGGAGGGTGCTTTAGTGTGCAATGAGGCTGCAGGACCCCTGGGAGGTGCACGGTGAATTATGCACGGGAAAAGCGGAAAAATTTGGGCCAACACAGCCAGAGGCGCTTGCAAAGGAACCTCCCCAACTCAGAGCCAGCGCCAGCCACTGGATCACCCCCTCCCTCCTGTTTTCTTTCCAGGGCTGACCGGCAACGGGGAGCAATCCTCACCGAGGTCCCAAACCTGCTTCTCATCCCATGCGCCACATCCATTCTACGACTCTATGATCCTGACCGACCTCGCACCATACCCAGGTCCCCGCAGGGTGCAAATCCCCCGGGAAAGGAGCAAGGAGAGCCGGTGCCCTGGCTTTCTGCAGCTTGCCTGTCTGAAGTGCAATATTTTGGTGAGGATTTTTGTACCCTCGTACCATCTTATTGAATTGCTTTTGTGATGCTGAAGTGAATTTAGTAGCACATGGGCAGGTGGAGGGGCGGGAGAATAAGCTGGGTCGTGCTCGTACCCCCAGGAGTGCTCGGCACGCTCCTTGAGAAGCAAATACCAGAATAAAATATGTTTAATTCCCTGTAAGTCCTGGGAACCTCCTGAGATGCGTTACGGAGCTGCCCTGAGAAAGGCCAGGTCCTGCCCGGTGCTCGGCTTCCTCCCTGCTGCCCCCATCCTTCTCATCGGTAGTTAAATCACTCAGGAAGGAATTAAAATTCAAATTTAAACTGATTTAATCGACAGGCGACGTGTCCACCTTTATTTATGTTCTCCTCGGGCTCCTGCTCGCACGGCTTCAGCTGACAGAGAATCAATTCGCGCTGTCGGAGGAGGCAAATCTCCAGCCGCCGTGGTGCAAATCACCTAAAAACCCGACGATGTTCACACCGGAGCATCCTCCTCTTGTAGCCAAGCCCAGGGCTTGTTGCTCTTGACTAAATGAGCCCTTCATTCGCACACGACCTTTCTTTCTCCAGTGACGGTGCAGTCGGACGCCGCGAGAGTAGGAACGTCTCTTTTTTAGGGATGATGTGGGTTATTTCGGTATTCGTACAGAAAAAAAACCAATTGTTTTTTGGTCTGGATCCGTCCTCCAAAGCTCGGAGCCTGCAGCCTGGACACGGCAAAGCTCTGTGGGATTACAACTGCTCCCCAAATCCCACCAGATCCCAGCGCATTTATAACATGGAAATAGTAGAGGAAAAAAGCTCTGACTTTACTGCCAAAAATGCCATTTTCTACCAATCTCCGTTTCGTGAAGACCTTTTTCCAAAGCATTTTGGCAGCGAGGTGAGGGAATATTCCATCGAGCGTTTTGCTGAAAAATATAGATTTGATGGATCTTCACCATCTTTCAGTGGCACTGGGAGGGAAAAAAACGCATCCAATCTCCTGGGTCGTGCTGCCCTCTGCAGAAAATCCCGACGGATGCCACGACGCCTTTCCAGACGAACTTGGGATAAGGAAAATATTCCGGTGATGATGTGCCGGACTCAGAGCAGCGCTGAAACCGCTTGGGTGTGATCCCCGCTTCCCGGGACAGGCAGCCAGGCTGGGATGCTTGCGATCCTGCATCTGCGCAGCCAGAAAGGCTTTTTTTCCCCAAAAAACGTGCCTCTCCCTCGGCTGGGACAAGGCAGTTGTTGTCCTTTGGGTTACGATCGGCTTTTGGACCTGTTTTGCATGCGCTTGCCCTTTGGGTTGCCAACCCCATTTGGATTGCGCACACGTCGGCTTGCAAATGCTGGCTGGGCGGGGAGGGAAATATTATTTATATGTTGTTTATTATTATGTATTATTTCTTCTTATTTATTTATTAGTTTATTATTATTTTTTAACATTTATTTCAGTTTACAGCAGAGCACCCATCCAGTTGGACTAGATGACCATNTTCCCTCCCCTTCCCTTCCCATTTTTGGGTTCTCCCAGGGGGAAGATGCTGCAAAGCCGCTCAGGGGCCAAAAAAGCATCCCAGGTAGCAGGCTGGACACTTGCCCTGCTGTAGAGACCCGCAGGGCTTGGAAACGCCCCTCTCCATCCCAAATTCACTGCGTGCTAAAGATTACTGGAGGTGGATAGCTCAGGGCCCAAGGAGCAAAGCCGTGTTCGCTCAGCTCCAGGTTTCCCAGCTGGCTCCAGACACTTTTCCCAGGAAGGCCCCTCCATGCAGAGGAGGGATGCTGTGTTTCCAGGGAAACAAATGACGGTGGGTTTTGGGGAGAACGCATCCATCCGGGGCTGGAGACCCTCTTGTGAGCACATTATGAACAAGGATTTCTGCAGGAGAAAGTAGCAGATTTATTTATCTTTTATCATCATGGAATCACAGAATGGTTTGAGTGGGAAGGGATCTTTAAAGGCCATCTAGTCCAACCCCCCTGCCCTGGGCAGGGACACCTCCCACCAGCCCAGGTTGCCCCAAGCCCCGTCCAACCTGGCCTTGAACCCCTCCAGGGATGGGGCAGCCACAGCTTCTCTGGGCAACCTGGGCCAGGGGCTCACCACCCTCACACCAAAGAAGTTCTTCACAAGATCTCATCTCCATCTCCCCTCTTGCAGTGTAAAACCCTTCCCCCTCGTCCCATGGCTGCCCTCCCTGCTCCAGAGTCCCTCCCCAGCTTTCCTGGAGCCCCTTGAGGGACTGGCAGGGGCTGGAAGGTCTCCCCGGAGCCTTCTCTTCTCCAGGCTGAACTCCCCCAACTCTCTCAGCCTGTCCTCCCAGCAGAGGGGCTCCAGCCCTCCCAGCAGCTCCGGGGCCTCCTCTGGCCCCGCTCCAACAGCTCCGTGTCTCTCCTGTGCTGAGGCCCCAGAGCTGGAGGCAGCACTGCAGGGGGGT
>VWZL01002466.1:275859-289745 GCA_013396915.1 Stercorarius parasiticus
GGACTCATGTTGGCGTGCACGTGTTCGGGTGCTCGCACTGGGGCACTGCCATTGGGGTGCTCAGGCTGGGGGGGCTCACATCGAGATGCCTGTGTTGGGGTGCCCACGTTGGGGTGCCCACGTTGGGGTGCCCATGCTGGGATGCCCATGGTGGGATGCCCATGTTGGGATGCTCAGGTTGGGGTGCTCAAGTTGAGGTGCTCACGTTGGGATGCTCATGTTGGGTGGCTCATGTTGGGGTGCTCACATTGGGGATCCTTACGCTGGGGTGTTCACGTTGGGGTGCTAAGAGTGCTCACATTGGGGGTGCTCATGTTGGGATGCTCATGTTGGGGTGCCCATGTTTGGATGCTCAGGTTGGGGTGCTCACGTTGGGTTGTCCACATTGAGATGCTCGCTTTGGGGTGCTCATGTCGGGGTGTTCAGGTTGGGATGGTCTCTTTGGGATGCTCATGCTGGGGTGCTCATCTTGGGGATCCTTATGCTGGGGTGCTCATGTTGGGGTGCTAACAGGGTGCTCGTGTTGGGGTGCTCGTGGTGGGGTGCTGACGTTTGGGGGCTCAGCNGATGCTCACACTGAGATGTTTGTGTTGGGGTGCCCACGTTGGAATGCTCGCATTGGGGTGCTCACATTTGGATGCCCATATTGGGGTGCTCACGTTGGGGATCCTTATGCTGGGGTGTTCATGTTGGGGTGCTAACAGAGTGCTCATATTGGGGTGCTTGTGCTGGGGTGCTCATATTGGGGATCCTTACGCTGGGATGCTCATGTTGGGGTGCTCACATGGGGATGCTCACATTGGGGTGCTTGCTTTGGGAAGCGCACGTTGGGATGTTCTCTTTCGGATGCTCATGCTGGGGTGCTCGTGTTGGGGTGCTAACAGGGTGCTCACATTGGGGTGCTTGTGCTGGGGTGCTCACATTGGGGGTGCTCCTGTTGGGATGCTCATGCTGGGGTGCTCACGTAGGGGTGCTTGCTTTGGGAAGCTCATCTTGGGATGTTCTCTTCGGGGTGCTCATGCTGGGATGCCCATGTTGGAGTGCCCATGTTTGGATGCTTGGGTTGGGATGCCCAGGTTGGGATGTTCTCTTTGGGGTGCTCACGTTGGGGTACTCATGTTGGGGTGCTCACATTGGAGATCCTTATGCTGGGGTGCTCATGTTGGGGAGCTAACAGAGTGCTCATGTTGGGGTGCTCACGTTGGGATGCTCACATTGGGGATGCTCATGCTGGGGTGCTAACAGAGTGCTCACGTTGGGGTGCTCATGCTGTGGTGACCATGTTCTGGTCCTCATGTTGTGGTGCTCACACTGGGGTGCTCATGGGGCAGGGGCTGCTTTCTGCCAGGAGGGAGATGGAGGGCAGTGAGGAGGCTGTGCTGGCCCCGAGGGGCTCTGGCCTGGATCTGACCCTGCCACCTCCTGCGCCAGCCCGTGTCCCGTGCACTGCAGTCACGCTTCCCACACTGCGGCACCGCGCCCAAGGTCCTGCACCCCAAATCCCACGGGACCACCATACCCCTGCATATTTAAAGCAGGAGGAGAAACACCCGGTTACGCAGCTTTTCCAGCATCTCCTTCGCCTTTGGAGTGAACAAACCGGCTGGGCGTCCTGCTCTGCCAGCTCCCGTGTTGACAGATCCTGCACACAGAGCAGAGCCTCCTTCTTAAATAAATATTTGACCGAAGGCATGAGCCGCCACGCAGGAAGGCGGGCAGCAGGTCCCAACGCCGCGCTGGCCCCGTGGCGGGGAGCACGGCCTATTGCCAGCAACCCAGGGATGCTCACACTGCTTTTTCTTTGCTTTTTACTATTTTTCGTGCTAAAAGCAAAGCGCGGGGACAGAAGTGGGAGTGGGACCCATTTAATCCCATTTACTTGGTGCTACTTTACCCTTGCATTAGCCAGGGATGCCCCGCCATGTGCTGGTGCTGGGGGTACCCTCCCCGGCTCAGCATCCCCTCTCCTCCCTCCCTGCAGGCACCCCCTCTCCCGGTGAGCCCTGGCAGCAGGCGGACGGCCCCACAGTGCCGGGGGATCCAGATAATCCGGCTGTGGGGCTTCCAGGCTGGACACCCCATTCCAACACACTCTCCGGACCACCCCAGAGGACCCCCGAGTTCCTGCGGCACCGGCAGCTGCCGGTTTTGCCTGGGGATGCCAGCACACCCGTGGCAGACCCTGTGCCGGATGCAGAGGGACCCATCTACGAAAGCATCCGGTACAAATCTGGGATGCTAAAAAAGCCTTGGGATGCCGGCAGCACCCCGGGGGACTCCCCATCCCTGCCTGCCAGGGACGAGCCGAGCATCTCCGTGCAGGAGATCATCATCCAGGAGGAGCCGGGCAGCGAGGGGAGCCCTGGCCCCGTGTATGCCCGGGTGTGCAAGAAGCCCCGGGCACCGCAGCCCCGGCAGCCCGCTGGCCCCCCTGAGCTCCAAGAAGAAACACCTCCACCGCTGCCGGAAAAGCACTTCGATGTGGCATAGGATGCCCCGGAGATGTTTTGGAGCTGCCTCGAGCCCAGCTGGTTCATGCAAGATTGATGAAGGGTTTTCCTGGCTGCGGGCAGGAGTGTGGGCAGGCACAGGCAGCAGCCTTGGAGAGCTGCCCGCTCCCTTCCCAACTCTAAAATTAAGTGTAGGTGGCCCAGGTTATGCCCCAACATCCAGCACGGGGGTCCCCGAGTGTCCCTCTGGGACGTGCCCATCACTGGGGGAGCAGGCAGTGGGGTGACACCCTACGTGGGGTTGGCCGAAGAAAAACGGGTGATTATTTTTTGGAGAAGCTCCAAAAAAAATCCAAAAATTACTTCCACGCCTCATCCAGCTTGGATTCCCTGGGAAAAATCCCCTGTAGCATTGTCTTGCTTCCCGGGAGTGAGAGTTTTTGGATGGAGAGCTGTGTACATAGTCCTTAATTGCTATTTTAATAATTTTTAATGGGTGTGCTGTGCCCTGATTCATCCCTGGGGCGGTTTGGATGGACTCTGCCAGGGAAACGAGCATCCCGTGGCTGGGGCTTGGGCAGGGGTGGGGACAGTGGACGCATTTTGCTGGATCCTAGGTGTGGGCTGGCCTGATAGAGCGGTGGGACCTGGCTTATCTCCCCCCAAAAAGGCTGGCAGGGCTCCAGGGAGGCCTGGAGGGCAGCATGTAATGGGAGCAGTGGTTATGTGGGGTGACTGAGATAACGCTGTTGTGCCTGCTCCCAGGAGATCCCTGTACCTCCACTATGGCTGCAACCACCCACCAGCCCCAGGCGGCTCCATGGGGACCAGCACAGGCCCATCACTCCCCCTTCTCCTCTTTCCATCACCCCGCCTTTGCCATTTGATGGTGGCCACCAGCAGATGCTCATCCCAAAGCAGGCAGAGCCAAGAAGACCCGTCATCCCTGTCCCACCACCGAGACAGGAGGGTCTGACTATTCCCATCTCCCAGCTCTCCATCCCTACAGTCGTCCATACTCCTATCATATAAACCTCCAAAGCCTAGGCTTCAAGTCCAACTGCTCTTCCTTCTCCCCTTTTTGCTCCCGAGCTCTGCATCCCAACATAACACCGAGTTGTGTCCCGCCAGGATGTGGCATCATTTCTCCTGACCCGCCTCGCTGGGCTCTGCTTCTCTCTCCTCCCGTATCCACCCCAGCCGACGTGCCGTGGGCCACAGCGCAGAAGACAGGGAGGAGACTATGCCACTATGTGGTGGCTTTATTGGGACTGAGTCAGAGAGAATAAAAAAAAAAAAGGGATTTCACTTTAAAGGGAAAAAAACCACCAAAAACCCCTAGCCTGCAACGTTATTCCTGGCTCAGGAGCTGGGGACGTTTCTATTTTCACTTGTTGCTAGTTGGAAGTGTGGCTGCTGCAAGCAGTGGGGTGAGTCATCTCGGCACAGCCCCGGCACACAGGGTCCGGCACGGCTGTGCCAGCACGGCCGTGCCAGCACGGCCGTGTTCAGCGAGGCAAGGCTTGGGTGGCTCGGAGCCACTGGGAGTTGGAGGTTTCTGCTCGCCTGGGTCTTGCCCCCCCAGGCAGACCCACCCCCTCTGTCTGTCGTCGATGGACAGAGGTGCTGCCCCTTGGGGGCTACAATTAACTAACCCCCCGGTGTGCTTGGGGGGGTCTATATGCTCACCTGCCTTCCTATATGCCCACCTGCCCTCCTATACACTCATCCGCCTTCCTACACGCTCACCTGCCTTTCTATATGCTCATCTGGCTTCCTATATGCTCACCTGCCTTCCTCTACACTCACCTGCCTTCCTACACACTCATCTGTCTCCCTATACACTCATCCACCTCCCTACACACTCATCTGCCTTCCCATATGTTCACCTGCCTTTCTATATGCTCATCTGCCTTTCTATACACTCACCTGCCCTCCTATACATTCATCTGCCTTCCTGTACACTTATCAGCATTCCTATACACTCACCTGCCTTTCCATATGCTCAACTGCCTTTCTATATGCTCATCTGCCTGCCTAGACATTCACCTGACCTCCCATACACTCACCTGCCTTCCTGTACACTCATCCACCTCCCTACATGCTCACCTGCCTTCCTCTATGCCAACCCACCTTCCTATATGCTCATCCACCTTCCTACACACTCACCTGCCTTCCCATCCAGTCTTCTGCCTTCTTATCCATAGGTGCTGCTGGCAGCATCCCCCCCGAGCTAGAGCAGCATCTGCGCGGGCAAGCGGCGGGGCAGGTGTTTGGCCACTCCACGCTGTCTGCAGCCTATAGAGACATGAAAAATATTGAGATGAAATGAAAAAAATAGGCTTTGCTGTCACCTGCAGCACCCTCCCTGCTCCTCTGCCGCAGGGACCAAAGTGCATAAAGGTCCTCGGCTGCTGCCCCAGCGTTGGGTCGGGTGTGACTCCAAATCCCTCGACCCCGCGTTGCTACAATTTTAGCAGCATAAGGGAAAAATTTTTAGGAGGGCGACGCATGAAGATCTGAAAAGGTTGGAGATTTTCTTGGTTTGAGCCTTGTTTACCCCGGCTAGGAGGGGTGTGTTAGCATGCTCCCTGTCCCTTAATAAATATTAACCCATCAGTTGATTTAACACTAACGACATCTTTATGGGTGTCATTAAAAAAAAGTGAGTGGGGTCACAGCATTTGCAAGCTCGCCCATAAATCAGAAGGGTAAACCTTTACGAAAGAGGATTCCTTTCATCCAATTCTGACAGAAATATTGGGGGTTTGATTTAATATATCTAAAAGAGGCGTCTTTGCTTCTCTGGACATTGTTGGAGTTGTCCCTGAAGCCCCAGAGAATGGGGTGGTGATGTTTCTGGTCTGTAGGTGAACAGGGATGGGAAATAACTCTGGACTTTCCTTCTCCACCGGAAAAGGAGAAGGCCAACCTTCTCTCTCCGGTCAACCAAAGCATCTTTCATTCAAAAAAGGGTAATACGTGAATTAAGTGAAAAACGAGCAGAAAGAGATCAAACCAGCCAACTCCTACCTCCTTTCCTATCATCTTTCTGTATTCCAAAATTCCCAGACTAGGGTGAAGCTGCCTCCCATTCCACCTTCACCGGCATGTTGACGTGTGCTGCAAGATGGGTACAAGAGGATGGGGGTCAGAGAAGGTGCTGAGATGCTGCAGGGGGCTCGTGACCCACTGGCACACCTGGGCTGGGAGAGAAGACCCTGTATATACAAAAAGGCAGGCAGCTACTGAAATATTCATAATATTTCACCAATATTGTGGCCAAGAGATGCACTGCAGTAGGAGAGGCTGGTTGCAAAGCAAGGTGGCTCTGGCTGGTGGAAGAAAGCCCTGGGGTGGTCAGGAGGCCACCCCGAAATGCCAGCATGCTGCCCATGGAGAGCAGCTCGCTGGAAAAACAAACAGACGCCAGGGCAACAGACAACCCGTAAGGCAGGTGTTCGGGATTTTCTTTACCTGCCGCTCAAAGGACAGGCCGGTTAATTATTAATTTTCTATTTTAAGTGAAGCAGAGTGAAAGAAGGAGAGTAGGCTGAGTGAGAAGCCTAGGACTGCTGGAAGGGCAGGTTGAGATCAACATGGGCAGGCCCAAGAAGAAATGTCCGTGATCCTAAAAACCGGCTTGGGGAGCTGCGCCGAGATCTCATCTGCTGACAGCAAGCACCAGGAGAGGACAAATCCTGCCCGTGCTGCATGCATCCAGCCAGAGACCCCCAACCCCTCTCCTCTACCTCAAGTGGAAGATCTCCATAGGGTGCTTCTAGCCCTGGGACACTTTTGGAAGGGAGGAGATCCAGGACAGGACAAGCTTTTGCTGACATCCCACATGAAGGGTCTTGAAGGCTTCAGCAACCTGCAGGTTGGTAACTTTGCGAGCCAGAAGTGACATCTTTGTATTTAAGAGCCCTTGGTGGACTTTTCTTCCAACTATCTGTCCCGTGAGTTTCTGGAGCCATGAGAACCTTTAGTACCCGGAGCATCCTGCAGCAAAGAGTGCTGCAGCTCCGTAGGGACTGAGATGAAAGCTCCACGTGGTTTTGCAAACCAGTTTCACTCATTATCCCACCTGGTAAAGAAAAATTTACCGTCTCCGAGCCACTCACCATCTTATAGACCTCTGTCACACTCCTCCTTGGTCTCCTTCCTCCTCACCAGTGACATAGTCCACGCGGATCATCGTTTCCCCCTTATATCACAGCTGATACAGCTTTTTCTTGGAGAGGAGCTCCTCCACACCTCTGATCATCACATTCTTCAAACAAGACGATTTTTCCCCACTGAGATGCAGTGAAGCTCCAGCTTGTGCCCAGTGGCCTGCCCCATGGTGAAAGCCAGGCTCCTTAGCGTGAGTGCCCTGGCTTTTTTCCTAGGAGCTCCGTATCTCACCAGCTTGGATCCACTCAGCTTCCAAAATAAACCAAGCTCAGATGCAAGTCAGAGCCTGTGCCCAGTGCACTTGACCCAGTACTTTGTACAGACCTGGAAATTGCTGAAACCCTGTGGACTGCAAGGCAAGGGCAGCGCTGGGAGGGAAAGCAAAGAGTTAAAAATGAACAAGCCAAAGGAAAGGGAAAAAAAAAAAGGCAAACAGGCCAAAGTTTAAAAAAAAAAAGTAGAAGGCGGCAAAGAGCAGAAAAGGAAACCTCATGAGCTTCCGCTCTTGGCTTCTCCTCGCTCAGTCAGCGAAGAGGGGACGCTGGAGCCCGCGGGTCTGCTCCCGCAGCCGGCTTGTCTCCCGGAGAAGTCCCTGCAACTCCGGCACGGAGCAAACCTCTTCCCTGGCAAGAGCAGGAGAGGCACTGTGAGCTCTTTAATGCACCCGCTTGTTTCCTAAACACCCTTAAGAGGCGTACGCTCTCCAAAAAAGCTGGCTATCCCTGCGTTTGAACATTTCCACGAAAGCCAGGAGCTGCAGCGAGCGGCTAAAAGCACCATTTCCTCCAGAGAAACATGGCTGGGGCGCTTACATCGCGAATTGGAAATGCGGATTTTGGGACGAGCTCTTCAATGCAAGAGCGGGCTCCGCTTCCCCGTGGGTGTCCCAGCAGCCGCTGGAGTGGGAGCTGGGAGCCAAGCGGCTTTACTCCCTTCCCCCTTCCCAGCTCCACCGGCAGCTTGTTGAGACGAGCCGGCGCTGGCTGCCGCATGCCTGCCAGGGAGGGAGCGGGGAGCTCTGCCCAGTTTGGCTGGGCGAGTTCCCCGGGTCGCACGCAGCAGATTTGGGATAAAATACACTAAATATGTTGTCTGCTTGTAATTTGAGGAACAAGGAGGTGCCATGGCGGTGCAGACACACAAACACAGGGTGCAGGCACAGCCTATACGCGGCTGGGGAGAAGGGAAGTAGGTGTAGGAAGAGAAGGCAGATGAAGTATAACCAGGCACAGTCCCGTTATCATATCAGAAAATAATTATTCAGTTACAGAAAACTGGACAGAAAGAGAAAGGGGAGCCCAGGGATCCCTGGATGATTTTAAGGTGATTGCTCCCCAAATGAGCTTTTGACGATGGGGCTTGATCGGTGACCTGCAAGAGAAGAGCCCCTTTGCCAGAGCAGGTGCTGGTTTTGGGGGTTTTGCTTTTACGTGGCCCATGTGGTGTCCGTCAAACGCTGTTTTTTCAGACTATCTGGGAGCACTCGCATCACATTTCCAAACACTTTCCCACTTGCATTAGAAAAAGCAATTTTTTTAATGTGTGAGTAGGGTGACTCCATGGGGCTTAGTTACACTGTGACTGAAAAAAGCACCCTGACACTGATTTTTCAGGTAATGCTGATGCACCATGCAAAAAAAGATCATTTCCCCCGCTTTTTCCCCTCCCTAAGTGCTTGTCGCATCAAGTAGGGGCGGAGGGCCAACAGCTGGAAGCAAGCGAGAGGCAGTGGAGGCAACTGGGAGATTTGCAACCCGGCCAAGGGCTCTGCAAACCTCTGCCAGCGCCTGCCTCTTCTCCTTCCACGGCCCCCTCCGAAAAACAGGGGGAGAGGAGGCGCAGGCCTGGGGCGCCAGCAGCGCTGTTCCGAGCCCGCCACAAGGACGGGCTTCGTTACTGATGTTTATATTTTTCTTTCCTGTTTCCTTTTTTGTATTACAATTGGAAATCCCAAGCGCAGCCAGGCTGCCGTTGAAGGCTGCTCACAGCCACGCCATGAAGCATAAACGGCCGGGGAGCCCCTTCTTGCACTATATATGGACGAGGAGCTGAACGCTCTTTTTAATTTTGAAACAACCTCCCCCCACAAAAAAGTGCACACTTTCTTTTTAAAACGTGCTTACTCCTTGCAGTTTGTTTCATCTGAGACAGCTCCGCTGAAAAGCATTCCCTACAAACGCAAAGCAGAAGCACAGCACAGAGCGAGCGTCCAGGGCACCAGTTTCTGCCTTTTGCATGAAATGTTGCAGGCTGTTTTGTTTATGATGTGGAAAAGAGCCCGGAGGGGTGTTTGGGAGGAAGCCAAATTGCAAACGGCTGAATTGCATAATCAGGAATCACGGCCGCGTATAACCATCTTCCTTGCAACTTAGAAACGACACAGCAGCAGCCGGGAGCCGCAGGACGTGCGTAGCTCAGAGCTTCCTCCATGGATGCTGACGTGACGAACCCCACTGCCTCCGCGGAGCTTTCCTGGGTCCCCCTGCTTGTGCGAGACACTGCAAATAACCATGTTGCCAAAAGGTCTCCCGACGTCACATTTTGCTTCGCCATACACGGCTTTGCGGATAATCTTTTCAAGCACCTCCCAATGTCCTGCTCAGTGTCCGGCACACTTCCGCATGCGAGAATTGGCAAAATTGCATTATAAGGGTGTTAGGATCAGACCATCAGCTTTTGTGTCAGTGACTGGAACGGCTTGCTGAAAAAAAGAAAAGAAAAAAAGCTGGGATTATTTCATTTAAAAACAATAAGCACGTAAATTATTCTTCGCAGACACCTACTTCCCTTCTCCCCAGACCAGCCCCTGACCACACAGTGTTTACCGCGGCAGCTCTGGATCAGATGAGGGTTCGTAGCTGCTTGTAAATCTGGGAGGCTTTTCCCCCTCCAGCTGGTCCCAAGCATCGAGCCTGGGAAGCTCATACAATCTGCTCCCAAACAGAGCCTGCGCTGAGGCACACACTCCAGCCCACCGACCTGCTGCTCACTACAGTGTGCAGGAACTTCATCTCCTCCCAAGGGCCCAGGTCAAGCTTTTCTTATACATTGGAAGAAATTATACTCTGCAAAAACAGAGACGAGCATGGCAGGTGCCCTGAATCCCAGCAATTGCCTGCTTGCAGATGATGCTCGGCCACGGCTTCCTCTCACAGTTCTCGGCTCGCCAGAAGTGTCCACAGGGAGATGAACCACGCCGCACGGTTGCCACAAAAGCACTCCCACCCCACGAGAAGTGGTTTTGCAAGCCTCGCTTCAAGAAGGTAATTAATTGCTTGCAGCACAGGAAGTAAGCAAGAAGTCACATTGAAACGTGATTAACTTCAAATCGATGGAATCGCTCACACTGATAGCACAGTCCTCAGCATAATTTTGCGGTGGGTCGACTTGTACGCCTCCAAGTAACTCCCAGGAGTTAGCATGGGCTGTGGATAATTTCCTGGAAGGAGCTGGCATAAAGGAACTCTTCTCCTGAAGCTCAGAGACTTCAGTAGCGGGGATGTGGCCAGACTTTGTCAGTAGTTCTCAAGGTGTTGTTGAATTCACTAATCCTGTTGTTGCTATTGAGGTCAAAATAAGGAAAAATAAGGGAAACTCTTCCAAATTCAGTTGTCTTTTGTTAAGGCCAGGAGTTTAGGCATTCTATGCATGTGCACCAATACAGCAGGTGTTCAGGCATTGCATGAGAACAAGGGGTTGAAGGCAATAATTTTAGATGATGTGGCCTCCATTTTAGCTGGACACTGTGTCCCACCGCAGGGGCTCCTCACTTCCAATGGCCAACCTAAGAGTGCCGACAAGCTCTGAGGTCCTGTGGGATGAAACACTCCAGAAACCAGGGGACAAGTCTGGATTCCCAACCAGATGGCCCCAAGAAGATGCGACTTCAATGAGTGCCTGCGCCTTGAGTCTGGGAGGGCTTTTAGCTCTTCTTCTGCTGGTCTCAGCTGCTGACACTCGATTTGGGAAGAAGGGCGATGAGCAATGACGGGTTCGTTGACTTGCGTAAGTCAGCACAACTGCAGCCGTCAGGAAGATGAGCTTCTGTGTCTCAAGAAACCCAAAGGGCAGCGGCCAAACTCAGAGAGGATGCTTTTTAGGAAATTTTCATACTTTTCTTCAACTGCACAGTCAATAAAAATTGACTTAATTTTCTCCTCCCCTCCCCACATTTCTTCCTCAAATGTTCTGATCCCACGAGCTGCAGATTTTAACAGCATTGCATTCCAAAGACTGCAAGTATTAGCAACTTCAAGATTGAGACCTGGTTTTTCCCAGTCGGGAGTTGCTCAGATCATAGTATGTGTCGGTCCTTTTGTAACAGCAACGAATGCAGGAAAATCTAGTAAAAAAACCCTCCAGTTTATTTGGTTGATTTGGTATTGGTGGCTTGGCTCCGATTCATCTCCTATCAAAACAAAATGAATGATATTAATAGATTCAAAATGTCAGTTAAGCAGTTTATCCTGAGCTTGTGTATTCAGAAATGAATAATCTCTTGAGGTCGAGGGACAGAGGCCAAAGCGAAATGTTGGGCAGAGCAGTGGGTGGGTAAAACCAAGCCAGACTCATTCAACTGCTCAGCGTTGTTGGACTCGAACTAACATTTAATATTAATTGAAATTGAAGCTGTGAGTAATGGTCATCCTGTGGACATGGGTCTTTTTATGTATGGCATTTTTTTCCATTGTGTTTTTTCCCCCGTTTTAAAATGTTGCACAATTAATTAAAAAATTGGGTGTGTTGCTCACATTGCATACATAGCAATATTGGGAACGCTACAAAGCGTAACAAAAATAACCACCAGAAATAAGCATACCTTAGTTCTACTTACATAAAGCGGGCTTAACCATCACTAAATGTTTTTAATTGGGATTTTTCACTTACGGGTTCATGGAGATTCACCAAGATTCCCTATAAAACTCAAGGTTTCGTGGGATAGGAAAGGAAAACTCTGTTGTAGATAATCGGTTTAAAAATTCTGAGAAACCAAGGGTAGGAATAAGTAGTTTCATGTCCATTCCCCAAGGCAAAAGGCTAACAGATGGAATCCCTCATGGATCTGGGCCGGGCGATCTGTTGTTCAACACGTCATTACAAAATCTGACCAGGGAGTGAGTAGTGAGGTGACAATACTTACAGGCAAAATTATCCCAAACAGCCGTGCCTGAAACCAGGGAAATATCTCACAGCACAGCGCAATGAGGGGATACAATGGCAGATGTGATTTGATGTCAGAGAGAAACACATCTTGGAAAAATTACGCTAATCATATGTATATAGTTGTGGGCTCTCAATCAGCTATTACCTCGCAGGAATAAATAAATTTGGGGGTGATTGTTGATAGTTGTCTGAGAAGATCAGCTTAATGCTCAGCAGTAATCAAATCCAATGTCGGCAGCTGTTAGAAAAGAAATAGAAACCAAAACAGTAAACATCATTATGCTGGTGTATAAAATACCACATTTTGATGACTGATGCCAATCCATCCACCCCATCTCCAAAAGCATATTTAAAACTACTAAAGTTACAGCGAAGGGTTATCATGGTCAATCAGAGGGAGAAGTCAGCTTTGGCATAGGGAACACGTCTGCGAGGGACGTGACTGGTGGGGCAGGGAGGGAGAACATGATAGAGTTCCTGAGTCACGAATACTGCAGGGCCAACGAAGGAATAATTAGGCAGTAAAACCTCAGACAAAAGCTGGAGACACAGAAGAAATTCCCAGGCAAACAAAAGCAAGAAAGTTTTTCACGTAACGCGTCAGCCCCCGGTGAAGCTGTGGTGCAGGATGTGGCGGAGACCCAGCGAATTAAAAGGGTTCAAAAAAGGGACTAAAGAAATTAATGGATTAGAGGTGCATTAGTGCTATTAAACATGATAGGCGGATGCTCTCCAGATTAAAAGTGGACTATTAACCACAGAAAAGCTTTCTACCCTCTGTGAAATTATCTCAGTGCAAGATTTCAAAGGCCGGTCCTGCGACACACACGCTCATCGTCAGTGCTACAGCATTCTTAGCAGAGATGCCACAGGGCGTCAACTCCAAATCCAGCCACGGACCTTCTCATTTGGGGGTCAGTTACACCAAGGTATCCATGAACTTCATGCACCAGTATCAATCACGTTACATTTTATTGGTGTACAAAGGAATTAGCTGCCCAGGGCTGGCTAAGTATCTGGGATGTTTAAGCACTGCATCACACATACTGTTTTCACCATATTATTAAACACTCTATATAATACTACAGCTATACCAAGCCTCTAAATCTGGACTATATACAGGCACCATTAGTACTTATTCTCCTCAGATTTAGCCTGTTTAGCTTACTTTCATCTAAGATTTAACCTGACATCAACCCCAAACTCTGACAGTAAAGGTAGAATCTCAGAACTGTTTGGGTGGGAAGGGACCTTTAAAGGGCATCTAGTCCAACCCCCTGCCATGAGCAGGGACATCTTCAACTAGACCAGGTTGCTCAGAGCCCCGTCCAACCTGGCCTGGAGTGTTTCCACAGATGGGGCAGCCACCACCTCTCTGGGCAACCTGCAGAATTAGTAGCAAGGACAATCAGTAAAGCTGTGAGAGATCAAATAATGTCCTAAGGTGAGGGGTTTGCATGATCTTGGAAGGATTTTGGAAGATTTAGGATATACAATTGATTGGTGCCGTTACTTAATCACTCTTACGCATTTATGGTATCTTTTTTTAATGGGCTGTAAACCATTTTTTACAACACTGGGCCAAAATGTCTCTGGAAGCAGGAAACACCTGTGCGTGATGCTGTGGCCACACTGCACGCCTGGGCTGCGTATCCAGCCTGGGCAGCACAGGGCTCACTTGCCACACAGACAAGTGCCTGGTCCTCAGCACCTCTTTGCTTCCTCCACTGAAAACAACAAAGTGAAAACACAAGATCACTCTCCCTAAATTTTAACCGAATTTTTCCCCCTTTTAATAAAATAAAACTAGCTTCAGTCGCCACACAGCAACCTGAGGTTCAGCCCACGCCTTTATTCCCCTCTGCCCCCGTCTGAGAAGCGGCCCACGCCACACCCGCACTGTGGCCGCGCCGTGACTGAAGGCAGCGCTCCCCCCTTCCCTCAGAGGGAGCTCCAACTCCTCTACCGCGGAGGGGAAGGCGGGAGAGGCAGGCCGGGCCCTCACTGCTCCTCAGGGACGCCGGTCCAAGCGGTGTCTCCCTCCGGGAGACACTCCCCGGCGCTGGACAAGGCCCAAGTGAGGCCTCAACAACCCCC
>VWZL01002466.1:292903-307876 GCA_013396915.1 Stercorarius parasiticus
CCTACCCGGTGCCGCCCTCCGCGGCAGGCCCGGGCACACGCCTCCTCCTCCCCTGCCTCCGGCCCTGCCATCTTCCCCACGTGCCCCGCACCGCCGCAGGCCCCGCAATGCATGTGCGCACACATACACACTCATGTACATGTACGCATGCATGCCCTGTCTCCTGATGCACACTCGTTCTGGTGCCCCTACGATGGCTTCAAGTCACGCTCTGCCGGCACCGCTCCCAGAAAGCAGCAAACTCCCGCTCTTTCCTTCCTGGCTGCCCTCACCGCTGATGCCTGGGGAAGTAGCTCTGCCTGCGCCAGCATTCCTGCCTGTGCCAGAAAACTCATTTTTAGGCAGGCGGGTGTTCTTCAAAAGTGTTCTCCTCCAGAATCGCCCAGCAGTGGCAAACATAAGCATGGGCAAAGTGGTGGGGTGAGGGTTCGGGAGCCCTTCCTGGCACTGCTGGTGGGGATATGGTGCAGCCCCGTGGTGACACATCTGCAGGCAGAACCCGAGTGCTGGGCACCAAGGTGGGATTAGGAGGAAACTCTTCGGGAGGGCGCCTGTTTTGTATTACAGTCCGTGAGGGTTAGGTTGCGGGAGGGTTTGGCTCCATCTCCGGGTCAGTAGATCCTTGTTTTTTGTTTTTTGTTTTTTTTCTTTAGTGAAGGCCCAAACTTTGCAAACCACTCCATGCGGATATCTTGTTTTCCAGTCACAGGCGCCAATGGGTGCAGGGCCAGAGTGCAGTTTGTAAAGGGCTTCAGGACGTTTTTGGGGTGAGAAGAGGCATTTTGGAAACCGTGGGCTAGGAGACAAGATGAAAAACTGGGGTTTATTATCAGTTACTGCCACGTTTAGGGTTTCTTATAGGGTCGACTGCAGTCTGGGTTGCTGATCTGTGGCATGGTGGTCTTTGGCAGGAGTTAGGCTGGATTTGAGGGAACCTACCAGCATTTATTCCTTAAAAAAAAAAAAGGGGGGGGGGAAATGGGGTGTGCTATAATTGCACATTCTCTGGGGAGAGGATTTGTGCTGGTGGTCCTGGTTTGTGCAGCACCATGGGTACTGGAGCTGCTTTTCTCCCGGCAAACCTCAGCCAAACAGCAGCCGGGGTGAGCACCGGGGCATGTGCCCCGCTTTGCCATGGCCCCCCGACCTTCCCCACTTGCTAAACGAAGCATTCCTCACTTGCCAAACGAGACGCTTGTTTTCCCAAACCTCCACCTGGGCTTTGCTCCACTGGCAGCAGTGGCAACGCCAGTAGGCACAAGGGCTGACGTTTTTCCCCGGCGAGAGCTGGAAAAACACTGTCCAAAATACACGCCCGGCATTGAAGCAAGAAATAATTTGGGATCTGTGCCGGCTCTGACCCCTGCGGCGCGTGATTGCTAACAGCTGGGAGGGCTCGCGGCGGCAGCGTGGCCTCCCGGCTCCGCCTGCACTGCTGACGCCCTCCCAGCTCTTGCTCCTCTTCTTGCTTTGTGTTTTGGGGCACGGCGGGGGAAGGATTTTTTGGCGTTGGCATGTCACCCTCGGCTACGGGCTGAGTGCTGAAATGGGATCCGGCATTTGAAGGTCTGCTGGAAGCAGATGTGGCGCTGAAAACCGGCTTTTGGGAGGGTTTTCCTTTCCCCGGTTGTGAGCGTGCCTCTCTCCTCCTTCCCGCCCTCCTCCCCGGACTGGAGAGGGAAGGAAAGGGAAGGTGAAACGAAACCCCAAAGGAAATGAGAAGCAGCCTCCCACCTTCAGTGCTGCCCTCCCCACACCTGGCTGCTGGCCAAGTGCTGTCTTGAAACTGGCGTGTGCAGACCCTTGGGGAGCCAGCGGAGATTCGGTGCTGTTTTCTGTGCGGTGGCGGCACCAGTGTCACTGCATTGCCTCTCCAAGCCCTTGGAAGGGCAGTTCCCAAACCCCGGCGCCTGGGACATCACAGAGTGAGGTTTTAAGGTGACACGGGAGGAAGCGTGGTCTGGTGGTTAATTCCTGCGGTGAGGTGGAGAGGCTTTGCCACAGCTTCACTCTGGGATTTGAGGCAAACCACTGTGTCTGCCCCCCCAGCCCTTTCAGTCTTCTTTTGGATAGAAAGACCCATATGGGTATATAGGAGATTTGGGAGCAGAGCTGTTTGCCGAGGTCACTTATGTTCATCAGAAAACATGTTGCATTGTGGAAAAAAGTCATTATCAGACAGAGTGGGCTCTGCAGTGTCCCCCGGTGATGCCTGTATGCTGTAAAGTCCAGGGTGTTCCTTGGGCAGGGTGAGATGAGACGGAAGCCGGAGGAGCGGCTCTGCTCGGCCAGCCGCCGCGGCCTCTTTGATCCTGCTCCAGAGGGAAGGCGGCAACCGTGGCGAAGTTCCCATGCACTGTGGGACAGGCAGCCCTGTCGAGAGGTGCTTTCCCCGGCATACCTCTGTCCATTTTGCACCCTATCCAGCTCTTCCTGCTCTATTCTTTATGGCTCCTAAATCGCTGTTAATTTTCTACCTGGGGATGGCTGAATTTCAGGGGAGGACAAAGCAAGCTGAGTGCATTCGGTTATTCATAAAACCGCTTGTAAATCTTGGATGCCCTTTGAAGCGGGACGTGATTTGGAGTAACTCTTCCCGGGGTGGTCGGAGGTTGAGAAGAGCGGCGAGCTCCCCTTCCTTTCCTCAGGAAACTTTTCTCATCTGAGATAGTGTGTGAAACGGCACTGCATAAATCAGATGTCATAAAGAAATATATTTGACCTGCCATTAAAATGTTGCTGCTTCACGATGGGGAACCGAGCATCTCTTGCAGCGACCCTGCATGACGAGGGGAGGGTCTGGGCGCAAGTACGCGATGGCTTGGGGTTAATCCTCCCTCTTGCACAAACAGCAGCTCCTTGTACTTGGACTCTCTGTGGCCCAGGTTATGCTCCAACACAGACACCCAACAAACACACGATGAACACCCGTAGCCCCCATCCAGCTGGGTGACGCTTGCTGACAAGCACAGGCAGGGTGGCAAAGGTGACAGGTTTGTTGGCTGTTCAAAAGAACGTGGCTTTTCCAGTGCACCCCAAAACACGGGGCTGCACCGAGCCTCTTGCTTCCTCCCTCCTCCAAAATCCCAGGCACTGTCACCTTTCGGCCTCGCCATGGTGTGCATCCTTGCTTCCCATGCTCCTCGGAGAGGGTGTTGCGGCGGAGGAGACTTTGGGAGGAGGACGGGATGGAGGAGGGCAGTGACTGCTGCTGGAGCTGTTGGATTTATTGAGACTGGGTGCATTGACTGTCTCTGTGACTAGGTGTCCTTTGCTTTTAAGGAAACCTGTAAACACTTTTTTGTTTTAAAACAGCAGTAAAATCTGCAAACCCAAGCAAATGAGCCAGGCAAGCTGCTCTCTGGGTAAGCTTGCTAGCAGAACCACACGAACACAAGGAAAACCTATGTCAGAGGAAGAGCAAGCTATTTTGGGGGCAAAAATTGGTTAAAGATAGTTACAGAGAAACGGTTTAGGATAAAAATGCACCAAAGTCTTCCTCTTCTAACAAAGCAGAGCAGGAGGATGCTCCTGTTTTGTTGCGAGACTGAGCCTGGGAGTGTTGAGCATAAGCTGTGAGCTTGGAGAAACCTCTCCCAAAAGCATGAGAGCTGCTGAAAAGGGGAGCATCAGGGTGCAGGCTGAGAAGGAGCACCGGCTTTCGCTGTTGGAGAGGTTTCCTCCCCTGCTGGGGTGCGGGCAGGGGAGTTACAGGACTGTGGTGGGCACAGACCCAAGTCTAGAGGTCAAGGTTGAAGAGCACCGATGGCGGGTTTCAGCGTGACGGGCAGGAATAGCAGCAGTGGCCTCGGGAGTGTGCACTGGGGGCAGCTTGAAGGCAGGGGACACGGGCTCCAGGGGCTGTCCCGATTGCGTCTGCGGGGTTTCCTTTGGGCTGGCTCATCCCTTTTATGTTCCAGAGGAGTTTAGAAATGACAGTAAAGAGCTTCAGGGCAGGGGGAGCTCAGGCACGACACTGTCCTGATGTCCCTGAGATGTCTCAGCACTTAGGGGCTGAGCCCCTGAGCAAGCACATGTGGATGCTGGAGCAGCGGAGAGCTGCTTTCTCGACTCTTGGGGTGGTGGTGGTAAGACTGGTTGAACATCGCAGTCCCGCCCTGAAGGTAACATCCCCGTGTCTTTCTCTTCTGCAGCGTGTCCGAGATGGCGAGTGTGCTGTCCAGGCGCCTGGGGAAGCGCTCTCTGCTTGGCACCCGGGTCTCTGCCCCCAGCACCTTGTCTGAGGGGGTGCTGGTGACCACCCAGATCCCCAGCTTGCAGACTGACCTCGGCCGGGCATCTGCCCACACGGCACTGCGAGAGGATGGATCCTGCGTGCCGTTGGTGGAAGAGAGCTGCCAGGTACCCAGGTTCCCCAGCCCTGGCCATCAGCAGCTGTGTGCCGGGCAGCAAGTACGTAAGGAGGCTCTCTGTGTTCTTGGCTGGTGGGATGCTCTCCAGTGGGGGAGAGAACTTCTGGGGCTCTACTAATGTAAGGTGCAGTGGGGATCTGTAATTGCTGAGAGTCGTTAATGGGTGTTGGCATTAGTGTACTTGGCCTTGGCTGTGCCTGATGGGCTTGGACCATACCAGCTCAAGCGGAGATCATCTTCTCCAGGAGATGTCTCCAGTCCTAGCCAAAAGTGGGTCTCCAGAGAAGAGGGTAAGGCTAAGGGAGATGGTTTCTGTACATTTAGTGACTCCCAGTGGACTTCTCTTCCATGAACTTATCCTGTCTCCCCATAAACCGCATTAACATCTGAAGGCAAGTGGCAAGGAGCAAGTGGCAAGCCCCCCAGCTTAGCCATGGTGGCGATGAGCCTCATGGCACAGGCCTCAGAGCTCAGTCTACAGCACTTTTTTGCTGCGGGGTTGAGGCTTGATGGTGTGGACAAATGTGGTGAAGAAGGTCTTAGAGAAGAACGAGGCATGATGACTCGTCCAGAAAGGACGTCTAGTCCTGCTGGACCCCACCATTTCTTGTGCCCCAGGCTCCTGATGCTTAGGAGGGCTGTGCCTTGGCCAGGATGCTGCTTGGGGCAGGGAACAGTGCTTGTTCTCGATCCCACTGGAACAGTTCACATTAATGCCTGCCCAAGCAGCACTGGCTGAGGGGAGCTGTGAGCTGCTGACGTAGAGCCTGTTTCTTGGCTGCTACCTGCAGAACTGTAAAACTTTTTCTGGGCAGAGCTTGTGAAATGGAGTGTAAATAAGGCCCCTGTTCAGTTTTCTGGTTCCTCCTGCCCCGTGTTTATTAACCACAGCACAGCAAGAGTTGTTTTCTCCTACTTTTCCGCTGTGGAGGATTCTGCTTGCTTGCTTTGCTGCTGGGAACAGCATAAAAATAGTGATGGAGTGCCTTCATCTCCCAGCGACAGCCAGGATCTGTGCCGGTAGCTGTGCAAAGCAGAAGGAGAAGTTGGCTCCTCATGCCGGGCGCAGTCTAGGGGACAGCCCGTGTGGTTGACAGGGAAGCCTTGCTCTTTGTTTTCAGACAGCAGGGTCAGGGTCTTCCATGTCCTGATCCTTGCACTGATCCCCTTAACCCTTGTCCCGCTGTGGGTGGCTTTTTCAACCCCGGTGTTTCTGCCCAAGGTCCTACCTGAGATGGTCTTGCAGGCTTCTCCCCGGTCAGGGTATGGCTCTGCATGTCCATCCCATATTGGCTTCTTGGTGTGACACCCGTGGCACTTCCATAAAGAGATGTTCTTGTTCCTATAAATAGCCAGAGACACATGTAGTGTCTTTTGACACAGATACATTTCCATTAACAGAAACAGGCTCATGGGTGGTAGTGATGGAAAACTGCCCATCAGAAGGAGTTTGGGACTCTGAAGGAGAAGGGGAGGTTTGCACATCTCCTTCTTCTGCCTGAAGGAGCTGGGACTGGAGGAGACAAGGTGTGAATTTAGGATCACTTCACCCAGGAAACCTCAGTTGCCCCATCCCCCTTTGGCTTTTAATCCTTTTATCTACGTACTTTGCCAGGGTATGTAATAGTTGTGGGAGCCCTTGCAGTAGGATGGCGTGAGAACAAAGCCAAAGCAGACAAATTTATTGGAGAAAAGTCCACCCAAAGTCACGACACTCAGGGAGGGGGCTGATACCGTCTCAGAAAATACCTCAGTTTGGGATTGCTGTCATCAGGGAGCTTGTGCCCAGGAAAAGCAGATCCCTTAGTGGTGGGGTTGGGATTGACCCCTGGCCACCCTTTTGGTTTACTGTGATAGCAGTCTGAAGTCCAAGCCCTTCAGGACAGGCTCTGCCTTCGTCCTAAAGCCCTCTGTGGCCCCCATCCCTGGGGGAGGAGAGGGAATCCTGCAGTGGGCAAAGGCTTGCTTGTGCTGCAACAGGAATCCCATGGGAGCAGCAGGAAGGCGAGTGGCACTGACAAACCACCCCTCGTGCTGTTTTTCAGGTCCTTGTCACCTACAGTGGGCAGGAGTGCGCCAGCCTTGTGGAGCAGCCCAACCCACTGAGCGACAAAGCGAAGGTGCTGCTGCCGGAACAGGGCTTGCAGGCATGCTGGAGGGTGCAGGACGTGCGGCCGGCCGCGCTCCAGCCCCCTGCCCTGCCTGCAGCTGGCGGTCCCGGCCCTGCTGAGATGCTGCAGAGATCCGTATCCAGCAATATCGATGTACCCAAGAGGTTTGTGCCGTTAGATCATGGTATCTCATTCACAGGGGAGAGGGGCTCTTGGCGGCTCCAGCAGCACTTGCGCTTGGTTTTACACCAATGGAGAGAGCGGTGATGCTGGGGATATATCCGCCTTCTCAGCACAGGATTATCTGGAGGATGGTTAAATTTAGGATTAAGGGGATTTTTAATTTTTTTTTCCTCCAAACAGGGAGAAAACATCCCTCCCAATGACTTAAAAATGACTCAGAGTTTATGGAGGGAGGCAGTGGGGGGGGAACCTATGCAGCTGCTACAGTCTGTGCTGCCCTTTGGGTGCCCAGTGACTTCCCTGGTTGTACTTGGGTTGTTTCTCTGCTTTTTCCTCCACACTTTTCACATCTCCCCCCTCGTGATGCAGGAAACCCGATGCCGCTGTGGAGATGGATGAGATGGTGGCAGCCATGGTGCTGACGAGCCTCTCCTGCAGCCCTGTGGTGCAGAGCCCTCCTACTAGCGAGAGCGGCATCCCCTGTGAGTGTGCGTTTAAAATATACATATATATTTGTTTAAAAAAAAATCTGAAACAAAAGGAGATGTGGAGGAATGTGCTGTGCCCTTTGGATCTCAGTGCCAGGGCTCTTGCTTGTGGCAGAGGTGCTTTGCTGTGTGCCAAATAGCTGCCAGGACAGGGACTATGCTGGGCTGGAGGTGGCCGGGGAGCAGCACCAGGGTCATGGTGGAGCCCATGGGTGCCGGTTGGGGCCGAACAAGTCGTGACACCCCTGGCAGCACCATGGAGGTAACCCTACTCTCTGCAACCGTCCCTGGGGGCCGGGGAGCCCCGTGCAGGAGTCCCAGGCTGGGGAGCACCGCCCGGTCGCTCCTTTTTTTAGAGGCAATTTCATTCCCGAAGAGTCAAATGCAGCCAGAGGGATAAAAATAGCTGCCCAGAGCCGTGGGAAATGTGCGTGCCCCGGTGCTGGCTGCTTGCCGTGTGCCGGCTGTGCTCGCAGGATTGCACTGATGCCAAGGAGGATGGGGAGGGGGAGAAAGGGATAAACGACCAATAATTGGGAGCTGTCACTGAGCAAAGGTGCAGAATCTTCACCTCGCAAAGTTGTTTGGTTTTTGGTTTTGTTTTGTGTTTTTTTTTTTTTTTTTAAATAAATAAATGAATAGGGGCAAACTGTTGTTGTGGGTTATCCAGCCTCGGGGCTGATCTCTCCCCTGGGGGGGTTCAGTTGGTCCTGAGGTGAGGGTGGCAGTGCGTGTCCCCTCCCTGCAGACTCACGGGCAGTATGCGATCCCTGGAAGGAGAGTGGAGACGTCTCGGACAGTGGCAGCAGCACCACCAGCGGACACTGGAGCGGGGGCAGCGACATCTCCACCCCTTCACCCCCCCACCCCGCAGGCAGCCCCAAGTACTCCAGCGAGGCTCTGAGCTCCCCCCAGGTGGACGATGGCTTTGAGACCGACTCTGACCCATTTCTCCTCGATGAACCCGCTCCGCGCAAGAGAAAGGTACTGCTGCTGTGGCAGAGGGGGGGGTCCCAGTTCTGGCGGGGTGGCTCAAGCTGAGACAGAGTCCCATGGAGGGGGGTACTGCTGCTAGGCTGGAAGTGACAGGGGCTGTCTCTCTGCCAGAACTCGGTGAAGGTGATGTACAAGTGCCTGTGGCCGAGCTGCGGCAAGGTCCTGCGCTCCATCGTCGGCATCAAGCGGCACGTCAAGACCCAGCACCTTGGGTAAGGCAAAGATTTCACCTCCTCCATCCCTGCCTGACCACTGAAGCCACATGCCCTGCCACTGTGTAATTCATAATTCCTGCAGCGAGTATCCCCACTATCAAAGATACTGTCCTCTGTGCATTGAGCTTGGCAGTTCTTGGCCAAGCAGTCTGTGTCACTGAAGTCACTGTTGTATGTGTCCCTATCTTCAGGGAGCCCAGGGCTTTCTGGGAGGCACGGGAGCTCCATTTGGGCTACAGTTCTGCCCAGCTCAGGTGTGCATTCTGCACGGGGGGAGTTCAGGTTACAGTGAGCCCTGGGCTCCTGGGCAGAGGCAGAAAAGCCCGTCTGGGTTTCGCAAGGGCTGGCAGCCTGAAAGCCATGCCTGTGGCGGCCAGCTCCAGCCCAGCCGTCGGGGCCGGCACAGGGACCTGCGTGCCAATCCACCAGCAGCTGCCCCTTTGGCAGTTTGCTTTGCTTTGGAGTCCTGATCTCACGTGAATTCTTCCCAGAATACAAAGTGGTGAGGGTGTGGGTGTGGGGATCAGCTTTGCTGTGCTCTCCTCCTGTGGCCCCATTGCATTTCTCACCCCAACCTCAGTTTTCTCTTGCTTTTGTCTGTGTTTTATGGTATGTATTTTTCTCCTCCCTTGCAAACATGAATGCTCTGGGAAAGGCATGGATGCAAGCACCGTGGTGCAGTGGGCAGCGCTGGACTGCCATCCAGTGCCAGATAAATGCACTGGGAAAATAATAAAAGACTTCAGGGGCTGTTTCCTGCTGGGTGACCCGCAGGCCTTCGATTGCAGCTGTGCTAAATGAAGTCGATTAGAAATGAGCAGGGGATTTTCAGTGGTGCCTGGTCAATGTGCCAGTGCTTTTAAAGGCCCTGGAAGAGGTATTGATCTTCCTTGGAAGCGCAAAGTGCTGCTACAGAGGCAGTTGGCTGTTGCTGATCGTAGCCGACGTGACGCTTTGGAGCCTGGGAGCAGAGCTACTCTGCTGAGGAGCTCATCTTCCCCATGGTGTAAACAGGGCTGCCTCTTCACCGCTATCCCCCTTTTCTCCCTGGCAGGGACAGCGCGGACTCTGACCAGCGGAAGCGGGAGGAGGATTTCTACTACACCGAAGTGCAGGTGAAGGAGGAGCCGGCGCCGGAGGTGGCTGCCGCTGCCAGCCCCACATCCGCCTCCGCTCCCATCATCATCCAGCAAGCCCTGGCAAAGCCAGAGGCACTGCTGGTGGAACAGCCGGCACTGGAGCCTGCCCTGGCCAACAGCGCCCTGAGCCAGTCTGCCCCCAGCTCCTTCTGGCACATCCAGGCTGATCATGCCTACCAGGTGAGCTGGCGGCATCTCCTGGGGACGGGTCACCTCCCAAAATCTTGCCGAAGGGCAGGTCGTCGTCCAGTTTGCTCTGTAAGTCCCTGCTGCAGCAGGGATGTTTCATTGCCAGCCCCGCAGCATAGAGAGACTTTGGCGCTGGTGTAGCACCATCCACTGCCTGGCTGCCCTTCAGCCCCTGAGCAGCCGACTTCATTAACCCCTGGTTAAGGGGCTTGTGGGCTTCGGCTGTGGCCGTTCCCGGGCTGGGGGGGAGCTGCCAGCCTCCACTCTCCTGCAATTACCCGGTGCTGGTATGCAACACGCCCTTCTGCCGGCAGATAATGCGGGGCTGGAATGCAGCTGTGCTGGATCCTGCACGTCTCTGCTGCACGCTCTCCTGGGCACAGGCTTTTGAGGCACAGGAAATGTGGGGACCTGGAGCGGTGGCCCTTGTCCCAGGGGCTGCCTGGGAGCTGAGCGCTGTTCTAGAGCTGCAAGCTTGTACAGGGACAGGATATATAGATCCATAAGGTGCATATATATCCATTCCCACCCCAGGGAATGGATGCAACATCTAAAAGCAGAAAGCGTATGTAAATAGGTGCATATAGACCTGGAATGGTGCATGTGGTTTGGTATTGCAACCGAAAGCAGCTGCAGGAGTGGGGAAGCTGCTGTGCCCTGGTGAAGGCTGAGATAGCACGTGTGCCATGCCCCATGTTAGCAGGGTCCGGCACTGGAGGAGAGGTTGCATGGGTATTTCCATCCCGCCCCCAGTGCTTCCAGTTCGCAGCTGCTCCAGGCTGGTCTTCACAGGGAGGTGAATGCCAGTGGGGTGGTGTGTAGGAATGGAGGGCCTCCAGGGCTAATGCTGACCCCTCTTTTCCCCAACAGGCGTTGCCCTCGATCCAAATTCCAGTGTCCCCCCACATCTTCACCAGCATCAGCTGGGCCACTGCCACCTCAACTCTCCCGTCCCTGTCACCGGTGAGTCCTGTGTGCGTTTCCCCTTCATCCATTTGGAGTGCGGGGTTGGGCTGGGAGATAAAGGGGCCTTGTCTCCGCTCTCTCACTCCCCACTTTAAATGTCTGGATTTGTGGGCTGGGGACACCCTTGTCTCCTGCCGCTCCATCACGTCATCCAGGCCCCACGCAGGAGGGGGACTGTGTTGTCCCACATCCCCTTTGACACCTGATTCCCTGCAGGTGCGGAGCCGGTCGCTCAGCTTCAGTGAACCCCAGCCACCGACGCCGATGCTCAAGTCCCACCTGATCGTCGCCTCACCGCCCAGGGTGTCCATCGGCACCAGGTGAGGGTCCTGCTGGCCGGAGGGGAGCAGAAGTGGAGCCCATCAGAAAAAGGGGTGCAGAGAATGGTGCTTGACCATGGTTATGGGGCTTTACCCTTAGATATGTGACCAAAGCTCTGCAACGAGTGGATAAATGTTATTTCTTCTTCCCCTTTTGCAGGAAAGTCCGCGGTGAAGCCAAAAAGTGCCGTAAGGTGTATGGCATCGAGCACCGGGACCAGTGGTGCACAGCCTGCCGGTGGAAAAAAGCCTGCCAGCGCTTCCTGGACTGAGCGCAGCACCCTCGGTGCCGCGTCCCTCCCCTGCTCCTGCCCAGGGAGCACCGGAGTCCCTCACTGCTGCAACCAGGGACCTTGGAGGTACCTCCTGTGACCCCAGAAGACACCTCCAGAGCTGCGTGTAAATTCTTCCTCCTGTATATTGTACATCTGCTGGGTTTGCTCTTTTTTTTTAAAAGAAAAACTTTTTCCAGTTTATTTTTTTTTTAAAAAAAACCTGAAGAATATCTCCCTTTGTACGGTAAAAGCTGGGGCTGGGAGGGAAAGAAGCCGGTTTCTTGGGGTTCAGGGGAGATTGTAGGCGATCTGGGGACCAAAGAGCTTCTGCATTTCCCAGATCAGCCCTAAAACCTCCCGACCTGTCGCAGCGTGGCTGGGGTGAGGTCCTGAGGCAGCTTCCTCTGTCCTTTGACTACCTAGAAAGTGCGAATCCCTTGTATCCTTTAAGGGAGGGGATCGGCGACAATTATAGCTTTAAAAAAGAAATGCTGTTGGGTTGCTGCAGGCAAGGCAGGAGCGGTTCTCGGGGCAGGCGTTGGAGGTTTCTCTCCCTCCGTGGATGTGGTCTTTGCTTGTGTCACATCACACTGGTAGCTTGAGCCTGTATGTGCCTCTGGTCGGTTCCAGCGCATCGTTTTTGGAGGTATTTGCAGGGAAAAAAACGACCCAAAACATTTTAATTAGGAAAACTATGTGAACTTCTAAGGCAAAACCTGGTGTTCCTTCTCATTTTAGGCTTCGTAAGTCTGCTTAGCTCTGTGAAAAATCTACGTTGTGGCCCTTGCTGTGTCTTCTAAAACTAGACTGAGCAATTTGGTTTTTTATTTTTTAAATTTTTTTTATTTAATGATTCCGCCAGTAAAGGCAGCTGGGAGGACTGGGTAGGGCTTTCCCTTAGCGTCACCATATGGCCCTAGTTCAGCAAAACACTTCAATATTTGCTTCCGAATCCCATCGAACCCGCTGGGAGTCAGTTTTCTGACTTCCGTCCTTTAAAATATATGTTATTTACCCAACCCAGAATTGCTGCTGGTTTCCTGTCTCTGTCGCGGCTGTCCCACCTACACCAGCATCGCCGGTGGTGTCGGGCTGGGATGCGTGCAGCCGGGGAGCCGGATTGCCCATTTGGCCCTCTCCCTTCGCTGGAGCAGGCAGCCATTTGGATTTGGGTTTTTTGTTTGATTTTTTGCTGCTTTTTTGATAAATATAGGCCATAACCCACAGCCGTCGAGCCGAGAGCAATCCCTGCATGTGGCTTGAGCCCGGGGTGTTTTTAAGGACCCTGCACCAAGACTTAATTTTCCTTAGAAAAATGGGTCAAGTGGCTGGGAGAATTGGATATTTCTCCCTGCTCTTGAAGTCCAGTTGTTGAAGGGATCAGGTAGGCAGGCGAAGCGGGTTGAACATATATACGTGTTCCTGGTGCTTGTCGACGTGTTTGGGTTTATTTTTTTTTGTTGGTTGTTTGTAATTTTGTACATATAAACAGTATATTGTCCCGCGACCTGATCTTTTCTCCGGTATCCAACTGGTGGATGCAAAATTTGGCCGCTGGAAAGCAGGAGCAAAACTGTGACCCCGTGGGGTTCCATCCCCCAGTGGGTCCGGCTCAAATCCCTGGAAAGAGAAGAGGTTTTGCTCCTTGAAACCTGCTTGCTCAGGCTCCCATCCCTCCTGGAGTGTAGTTTTCAGATTAAAATGTCAGGAAAAGCCTTTTCCTCTCCCACCCGTCTCAGAGACTGTTTGCAGGATCCCAGGTTGAGCGTTTTATTGTGAGAAGGACTTTCCAAAGCGCGTTGCAGGTCAGTGCTCTGCATCCTCAGCCCTGGTGACAATTAATTGCGTGGTGGGGTTGTTGCACTACTCAAAAATAGCTCGTTTTGGTTTGGTTTTTTCTTAATATCAAAAAAGGCCCCACACGTGTGCTGCTGTCTGACTGCCGGCGTTCTGCGTCCTGCATCACCTCGCGTAGCTTGGTGTGTTTATCGTTTTGGGGAAGGGCCCTGCGATGCCGGGGTGCGGGCAGGTTTTTGGTGATGCCAGAGATGCTGGTGGCTCTCTGGAAGCGAGCAGCACTTTGGGAAGTCCCACACAATGCCTCGCTTGCATTTTCATTTTTCAAATATTTTTTTTAAAAATAGGGCTTGAAGCAGCGTACAGAAGGAGGAAAAAAAAAAAAGGTGAATTTTGTGCTTTCCTCAGACCTTGTGCCTTTGCCCCCACAACTCAGAGAGACCAAGCAGGACCAGAGATTTTTACTGCTCTCTTTTTATGCCCTTTCTGCCCCAAAGGCCATCAGGCAAAGCCGGATCCGCACCAGTGCTGGCCGGACACCACTCGGCTCCCAGCAAAATCACTCAGGAAATGTCAAAACAAGCCATCCGGGGTCGGCATTGGGGTTCACCCCCCAAAACTGGGGTGCAGCATGTGGCACCCCCGGCCCTTCCCAGCGCAGATCAGGGTTTTCACTGGTGGGAGCTCGGGTGCCTGAAAAATAAAGCGAAAATGACTTCCTGCTTTTCTGTTAAAGATGATCTTTTTTAAAAAAAAAAAATATATATATGGAAAGGAAGAAGAAGGTGTTAATGACTCTGGAACAAGCAGGTGCGCACGGCGTGCAACATCCTCGGTGAGATGGGGGGGCCGGTGGGACCCCTCCAAGCAAATAGTGGGGATGCAGCCCCCTCAGCCCCCACCCTCGCAGTGCCGCCTCCTCCCGCAGCGCATAGCACTTACTGCCCGGAGAAACTCTTATCAGTGTTTTATGGGGGTGGGAGGGGTGGGACGTGTGTACGGCTGCTGCCCCGAGGGCTTTTGCGGTACAAAAACAGGACAAAGTTGTCCTTGTCCTCGTGGCTCTTTTCTGTTGTTTTTTTATTTTCAATGGAGAAAATGGTGCAGGGTGGGTTGGGGTTTTTTTTGGTTGGTTTTGGTGGGTTTTTTTGGTTTATTCCCCCCCCCTCCTTCTGGTTTGGAAGTATTTTGGAATTTTTACATTTTAAAAAGAGAAAAATGTTCTCATATTTTTGCAGAAATGACAGCAGGCTTCCACTGTGTCTGTTGGGTTGGCTGGCACTGAAAATATATATATTTCCCCTATTTTTTTTTTTTCCCTTTTCAACTTGCTTCCAGCCACCTCCTGCCCGCTGGACTTTTCCTCCCGACACTTTGAGTCTCGCTGGTCTCAAGGAAACTCGTCTTCGGCCCCAGCTGCGGGTAACCCCCACCTGTAAATCCATCCTGGAGAGTTTTTCCTTGGCCATCCCCCTGGCTCCCGGAGCATGTATATGTATGTACATAGGAACCTCTTAATTGGGCACTAATTAATTGGAGGCTGCTTTACCCCCCCATCCCCCTCCACCCCTCCAGCCAGAGCCCACGCTGTCACTTGGTGCCCCGTTGTCACTGGTGGGAGATGGGGAAAGGCTTGGGGACACTGGTCACCCGGGCGAGCGGGGATGATGCCATAGCAAGTGAATTTTCTGTCTTGTTGGAGCTTTTCTCAGCTGTCTTCCAAGTATTATTTTTATTGTTTTAAAAAAAAAAACAACAAAAACAAAACAAAAAAAGGTTAAAAAAAAAAAGGTAAAAATAAAATAAAAATGTGAAATGTAATTTTTACAGCAGCAATATGAAATATATTTTATAAGAAATAAAAAGAAAAGTTGCCTGGTGGCTGCCTGGCTCTGCCTTGTCCTTGTAGCCCGTGTTGTGG
>VWZL01002467.1:426-30656 GCA_013396915.1 Stercorarius parasiticus
TATGTGTGCCCCCACAGGGGAGATGCGCCCATGTCAATCCCTGAGGTAGGCTGGCCTTCGCTGTCCCTGTGTCCTTGCACATGGGCACGTTTTGGGAATGCATGTACAACTCTGTGACTCTGCACTAGGAAGGGGGACCCTCCACACAGGATTATCCTTAGCACCTGAGCGGATCCACGGGGAGCGGGTGTCCTTGTGTCCTTACACACGTATGTGTCCTCAGGGCCTGTGTGTGCGTGCCTGGGGGGAGGGGGGGTGTCCCCATGTCCTTGGCCATCTGGATCCCGGTGCTGTCATCCAGGGACACAGGTGTGTCTGTGGGAAGGGGGTATCCACATGTGGGTGGGGAGAATGCCCCCGGGCATGTTTGTGCCTCCAGGTGCCCCCCAGTCTGTCTTTATTCTAGTATGCAGGCGTCTCAGCTGTTGGCTAATGCTCCTTTGCGATCTCTCGAGCCAGGCAGTGTTTGCAGCGTTGGGTCGTGGTGCTTCCCCACAGAGCTGCTGAAGCAGGGAGTCAGCAGGTGCCCCTAGGGAGGCTGAAGGGAAGGCTCAGAGGCATTGGAAACCGGTTCTTATTTCTGTGCTTCAAAGGGCCTCAGGGTCTGGTATCGATGTTGAGCTGAAATCTAGCAGCACTTGATTTAAACCTAATGCCTGTCTTATGTGCAGTGTTGGAGCAGGTTTGTATGTGAGCTGGTTGTTCCAGGAGCAGGGCGCTGCAATCGGTCATGAACAGATTGTGGTAACTCCAGTCATCGCTCAGGCTGTTGTTGGTTGGATTTCTTGTTATAATTGGCAATATTCTTCATCACAAACAGTCCTGGAGCTGTGAGGACACTGTCACTTGCCATAATTAATAGCGTTGTTCTGCCGTAACCAAGTGTTTGTTAAATTAGATGCAAACCTCGCCAGGGCAGGCCAAAAAGCATGAAGGAGGCAGAAGGCAGTGTGAGCTTGAGAGCTGGCCGTACCTGTTGGGCCACGTGCCGTGAGTTAGCAGGTTCCCAGAGGGGATAGGAAAGCTCAGTTTGCCAAAAGTTTCCCATCTCACGGCTCGCAGTTCGGCGCTCGGTGCCATCAGCTCACAGGTACAGGCTGAAAGTGTGGGCATTTGTCGTCCTGAGCTGCAGCTGGTTCGCTCTGCTGGTGCTTGGCTTGGTCCAGGACTGCAAGAAGGCTTTTCTCCTGAACCATCCATGGATGCTGTTCCCACTTCGAGTGGCATGCCACGTCCGGGTGAGTGGAAGGGCAGGAAGGGGAAGCGCTGGACAGGAAAGCAGATGAGGAAATGACAGAGAAAAGAGAAAGTGGGAAGAAACAGGCTGCAGATGGACTGTATGAAAGGGGTGTTCTCTCTTCTCTGCTGCATCCAAGTTCTCAGCAAAGTGCTGAGAGCAACTGTCTGAAGTGTTGGTGTCCCTGTCTCTCGAAGGTCTTTTAATTGGAGTGAGTGAAGTAGTGAAAATGGAATCGATATTCAAGGCTTTTAATTCTAGAGAGAATGTGAGTGAAACAGCGAAAGCGTACATCTGGGCTGCTGCTTCCTCCAGTATTTTGAAGGAGGATTTTTCTGGCTCTGGTCTTGGCAAGTTACCATTGTGCTGCTGAATGAATCAATGCCTAAAGCAGATGTGCTGTGACTGTGACCAAGCAAATGTGGTTTTAGTTTTACGCATGTTTTTCCACAAATATTCCGGGCTCTAAAATGTACTGTCAGGCTGAAGAAACCTCACTCAAATAATAAGCAGCTGTTACTCTGATGATAGTACCTTCCCCAAAAGAGTTTATGTTAAAATGTAGTGAGGTTTGTTCAGTCAGGCCCTTGATTATTTTTTTTTTCCTACTTCATATCTTTTGTTTTGCTAGAGCTGAAAGACAAAGTGGAATTCAAGGTTTTCAGGGAAGCAGTCTGTTTGGGAACTGATATGACAGAGGAAAGCATGTTAGACCATAGAAGGAGAAAAAAGTTAATTAATCCATTCTTCTTCTACTTTTAATTGAGGTAGTGTTTTTTGCGTGTGATGTAGTTTTTACTACATCGTCAGTAAGCGCTGGCGAGTGATGTGCTGCTTACCTTCCCATGTCCCAGCCTTAGCAGATGCCTGACTGCGGGTGTGGAAGGAAAACATTATCACTTGCCTTGCAGCCGAGATATGTTTGGTCTAATGCTCCTTCCTGCTGTGCTATATCTGCCTCAGCAGCGCAGGATTGAAGTGAATGAATTCAGTCACATCAGTTCAGTCCTTGCCTTCTTTTTAAAAAATAGTGGAGCTGTGTGGCTTTTATTGGGTTAAAATACTGCCAGCGCATCTTATTCTCCTGAGGAGCATCTGTCAGCAGAGAAATTGTTGTCAGACCACGCTCGGTTTTGTGGGAAATGAGCATTGGCGTTTAGTTTCAGGAGTACCTGATTTTAGCATACAAAAAGTTTAGGGAAATTAACGTTGGATACAGCAATCACAATCTGGGTATTGTAGTCAAAAATCACTTTAAAGTAGCTTTGGAGTGGAAACTGGTTGACTCTTTGTGGTGGTGTGGGCACATGATGCACGCACGCGCACACACAAACCTGTTTGCCGGGACGGACTGACACTGAGTTTCCATCCCCACAGCCTCACACCGTGTATCCTGGGCTCAGGGAATGGAGCGCAAAGGTCAGTCCCTGCTGCCAGCATCGGAGACAAGGTGGAAAGAGGGCCAAAGTGCAGCGGAGCTCCAGCCCTGAGCCCGTGTCATGGGGCTGCGGGAGGGGGAAGCACTTCTTGGGGAGGTGCAGGCTGAGGTTTTCTGCTTGTTTTCTCTGTACTGGCTTTTCTGCCCTCTTGCTGCTGGGAATGGGAATATTTCATTCATGAGCACTTCATCAGTGTTGAGCAGTAAAACCTCCTCTAGCTAAATGGCTGTGTTCCAGTTGGTAAATGTGCCTATGGGGCTGAAGAAGTAACGCTTTTACTAGGTTTCAGACTAGGTTTCAGACTTAAAGCAGCTTTGGCAGGGATTCAGCCTAGATCTGTGTTAGAGGATCCTCTCGGTCAAGATCAAGGTCGCTTGGATAGAACTGAGATGCATTGGTGTAGAGAGATCATCAGGCCAAATACGATTTCTCAGCAGAAAAAGGGGATCTGGCATTTATGAGTCAGAAACGCGGCATTTCACTTGTGGACAGAAGTTGTTCATACCACAGTCTGAGTTTTCTGAGTGCTTCGAAACAAGACAAGTTTGTCTGGGTGCTTCCATATGTAATTAGTAGAGATGGATCAAGTATTTTGTTGATAGCTGGAGGCGAGAATAAATATTCTGTGTGCTCTTTTTGTGGCTCACCAGATGCACACCCTGAGATCTGTGAAGTAATTCTGGGGGTGGCACCACTCACTGGCACAAGAGTGTGTTTTAGCAGAAATATTCTAGGGCGGTTATGTTTGATTGCCAGAGAATTTAACTTGCAGGCTTGAAATTCTCCAAAATGCAACAAGGTCTCTTCCTTAGTATGGGGAAAAAGCGCTGAACTGTGCATAACACCCCTGTGTGTCACCCGCTTCATCTCTCATCAGCTCTTTGGGAAGAAGGCTTTGATTTTTTTGCCCTCAGTTTGGCATTGCTGGTGTTGGACGCTGCAGTGTGGAATCTGTGCTGCGAAGGTCACTTCAATAGCGTGGAGTCTGCTGAACTCTGGTGGTGGCAAGGTCAAGCTGTAAGAGAAGGAACTGGCTCATACTCGGGATTTTCCGAATCACTGTACTAATGAGGGGAGATGGGAGGATGCATTAATAAAGGACAATTAAGCTGAGACTCCTGAGAATTCCTTTAACATCTGCAACATCTTTTCTTTAGGTTATGGTTGCCGTAACATCTCCACCTCCACTGCGCTTCAGAGTAAGTGTAAAGCTTTTCTACGCGAGTTCATTTTCTTTCTTCAGATCCACTGAGCGTAAGCTGATAACACATTTCTGATTTTTTCCAGATAGAACCCACGTTAACTATGATATCAAAGGAGATGTCGCTGTTGTACGCTTCAACACACCAAATTCAAAGGTACTGTTTTAGCTGTCTGTGAGTAATAGGCATAGTAGTGGAAGCAGCAGGAATAGCGGTTCTACAGAGGAGGCATTGAAAATGTTCATTTAAGACTTAAGAACTTTCCTGACCTGCAGCCTTTCAAAGTTGTGAACAAAGTAGAAATAGGAGAATAATAGCATTTAGCATTTCATGTTTAATGAGACGTCTGAAGATGCCTCATGGAAATGCCTCTCGATCTCATCAATGCTTTCAATATCTAAAGGACGGGTGACAAGAGGATGGGGCCAGACTCTTCTCAGTGGTGCCTGGTGACAGGACAAGGGGCAACGAGCACAAACTGGAACACGGGAAATTCCATCTCAACATGAGGAAAAGCTTCTTTCCCGTGAGGGTGGCAGAGCCCTGGCACAGGCTGCCCAGAGAGGTGGGGGAGTCTCCGTCTCTGGGGACATTCCAACCCTGCCTGGACGCGTTCCTGTGCCACCTGCTCTGGGTGACCCTGCTCTGGCAGGGGGTTGGACGGGGTGATCTCCGAAGGTCCCTTCCAACCCCTGCCAGTCTGTGATCCTGTGAAATATTTTGTATGTAGTAAACTAACTTGTTTCTCACTGGCACAAGATATCACTAAATCTTACCAAGCTCTTGGATTCAAGGTGGTTAAGGAGAGTGCCTATTTTACAGGAAAAAAAAACAGCTTAGAAGATCATAAAATCTGTGTTTGAGGTCACAAACCCACTGTTGGGGAGGTTAAGGAGGAACTTCTTAATAACAGATTAATTGATGACCTGCTGCAAGGTTTCATCTTGGAGGTTTTTTTTCCTCACCGAATTATGACACAAGATGAACTAACTTTTATAGCAAATCTGGTCTCAGTTTGAGTGCCCCAGAAGCGTTATAATTGTGCCAAGCAGTGGCCTGGCTGTTGGGCCAATTGCTTTCTCTTTATTTGCAGAAGGCAGATCTTGAAGCACTGTAGAGCTGCTGCTGCTCCTGGCTTCAGACAGATTGGAAAATCCATTCAGACCTACCATTGTCTTTGGCTTTCTGTTGTCAGTCTGTCTTCTGTGCAAGTTTTCTGATGATAGGGTGGTTGAGTCCAGAACTTAATCAGAGGTTAAACTCCACTGTCTGCTGGGCTCCCTATTTACAATGCTTATTTGCTGCCTTCAGGTGAACACTCTATCCAAACAACTGAGCGCAGAGTTTACTGAGGTAATGAATGAGATCTGGTCCAATGAAGCTATCAAAAGTGCCGTCCTCATCTCTTCAAAGCCAGGCTCTTTCATTGCTGGAGCAGATATCAAGTGAGTACAGGGGCGTTAGAAGTTACACGTCTGGAGCTTTCTCTGCAGTCCAGCATGCAGGGCCAGTGGTCTGGTGCGCTGTGAATTCCGAGCAGTTTGTCACTGACATCTCCCCAGGGATTGGGAATGAAATCCATGCGCACAGGATGCCTAACTTGCTCAAATGAAGTTAGGACCTTGATAAAGAGGAACATGGCAAGTCATTAAACCCCATTTGGCTGTAGCTCTTGGTCACTCCTTCCTGCGTGCTGGGGTGCAGCCAAGGAAACCCTTCCTGGCTCCAGGGTGAGCATTGTCCTTTGGTCGGGGAGACAAGAAGAGCAGATAATTTACATGCAGGACTTCATTTAAGCTGGGTTTGAATGCCTGGCAGTCTGCCAGTGTGGCCCCTTGATTAGGCAGGATTTGACGCTCTGCCACATGGAGCATCCCCCCTCCCAGGGGATTCAACGTGGGGAATTCCTGTGGGGCGCGGGACCCGCATGGGCGCTCTCACTGGGACCTGGAGTGCCATTGGTTTCTAGTCCTGGCACTGTCCAGGACAGAATAGTTGTTCAAAGACATGAAAAGCCAGAAAGCTCTGAGGAAAGAAGGCGAATTACAAATAGGCCCTTCAAAACCTTATTACCTTTTTGGCTGGCCTTATTCAGGGGCAGAGACTTGATGTAAGTTGCGGTGGGATGGAGGCAGTAGCCTGGTAAGCAGAGCAAAAGGACAGGCTGCGTTTAAGAGGTGTCTGCTGGTCTCAACACCACGAGCCTCCTGAATTGCGCCTGCCTGGCAAACGCTGCTAGCCTCCCTGAGAATAACTGGCACAGGGAGTCTCTAATTGGTGGAGTGCAACATCAGAGCACTGGCCATCTGCTCCTCTAAAAAGTGATCCTGGGCTCTCCCCTCCACCCTTCCTGGCAAGCGCTTTGAGGCTTCCTATGACCCTTCCTCCTCTCCCCCAAAGGCTTTCACAGCTCTGACACAAGGAAACTCATTCACTGCCTGCAGGCACAGCCCAGTGTCAGCGTGCAGTGACTTAACCCACTGAATTTAGTAGTCTTCCTGTGTTGACTGTTAATGTAAGACTGGAGAACTGAATAGCTCTTGCCTGTCTGTCAGTCCCTGGAGCTTTGTGGGAAAAGGGGAACAAACTCCTTGAAGCAATCTCCATTTCACTGCTGTTTTCTCAGTGCTTTCCCAATTCTGATCGGCCTTTCTGCTTCACTGCAGCATGATTGAAGCCTGCAAGACTGCTCAGGAAGTGACTCAGCTCTCTCAGGATGGACAGAAGATGCTAGAAAAAATTGAGCAGTCTCCAAAGCCCATAGTTGCTGCCATCAGTGGCTCCTGCCTGGGAGGAGGACTGGAGGTATTGAACAGTTCTGGGTCTGACAAGCAGCAGTAGGAATTGATAGCGCTGGGTCTCCAAACTACCCAAACGATGCCTGCAGGGCTACTTAGTGTGAGAGATTTGAGACCTGACATGGCTTCATTACATCCATTCAAATGAGTTTGTGGCAAGTTAATGGCTTGGTTGTGCTTTAGGGCTCTGCCATGCTAATTTTTCTGCTTCTGCTAATCAAATATGAATCTCTGTGGGCCAGGCTAATATTTAGATGAGTGTCCCAGGGAAAACCGGCTGTTTCCGGCAGGCATTGGATCTGGATAAATGCTGCTGGCAGAGTCCAGGCTGGAAATTGCTGCTTTTCAGATGAACTGAGTCTCGTATCCCAGCAACTTCTCTTCTTTTGAAGGTTGTTGGTGTGAGAAGGATGAGTGTGGGGAACCCGGCCAGGCTCCTCCCTGGCCTGCGTACTCTGCGCTGTTGCGTGCTGCTTTGACTGGGTGCTCTTTGCCTCGTAATCTCCATTTAGGATTTTGTAAACTGAAAGAATCTGTGGTAATTCCTGGAGCAAAGTTGTTACTAAAACAGAATAACCTTGTGGGAATGGAGTCTCTTCAGTTGCGTACCGATTTTTCAAGGAGTCACAGCTTTTTCCAAGCACTGTGGTGACAGATCTGAATGTGGTGATGCAGTGATTAAACCAAGCGTCATGGCTGATCTGGAAATGGGACCGTGCTCTCAGTGTAGTGAATGAATTTGGCCCTTGATGGTCTAGATGAGATTTTAAAATAGCTTGGCTCAGTTTGGTATCTCATGTTCAGGTCATAGGTGCTTGCTGTCATCTGCCTGTGTGCGCTTCTCTTGCTGGAAGAAGCCACCAGTGAGCACAGAGGGGATTTGGGCAGCTGAATTAAGGAATTGGGGTAGCATCGGGAAGAAAGTTGAGGCAGTGTGTAGAAGAGACTTCCGTGATGGATGTCCAGTTCTTCTGTGGCCTTTCACAGGAAAGCTTTCGTTTTCTCTTCCTTTTTTAAGGTTGCCATTGCCTGTCACTACAGAATAGCGACAAAGGACAAGAAAACAGTCTTGGCAACACCTGAAGTGTTACTGGGTCTCCTGCCAGGGGCGGGGGGTACTCAGAGGCTGCCAAAGATGGTAAGTAGGAGAAGAACTTTACTCGATGGCCCCTCCTGCTGAATGGCATGCTCCCATTGTGAAATCCCTTTTCTGCCCTTCCAGGTGGGACTCCCTGCTGCCTTTGATATGATGCTGACCGGAAGGAACATCCGTGCTGACAGAGCAAAGAAGATGGGTCTGGTTGACCAGCTGGTGGACCCACTAGGTCAGATATGATGCCTCTCAGTTGCTTGATCTGCACATCAGTTAAGCCCTCCACTTTACTGAACTGGGTGGAGAAGCCACTGCTGCAGTCCGCAGTCTAGTGGGGGTAAAGCTTGTGGACTGCAGAGTCCTTACCACGCCCTGCAGCGCGATCTCCATTCCCACCTTAGAGGCATGTGCATGGGGACCTTGAAATGTCAGGCTCCTTCTAAAGCTGAGTGAATGGGGAAAGGTTAGTGTAGAGGGCAGGCCTGCTGTCTCTCTTGCATAAGCTAATTATACAGATAAGAACCTGCATTCCTCATTTATCATGTCAGAGGGACAGATTGCAACCCATAATGAAAGAAGAATAGATGACCAATGTCTACGTTTATGCAGCCTGCCGATGTTAATCTCTGTGACAAGATCTTGAGAAGAAGCCAACCCCCGCAGCTGAGGAGCTCTGAACTGCCAACTGACTTTAAGTTGGATGCAGAAATTCCTTGCAAACTGCAGGCCAAATTGCACTTCCAAGTGCTGAGTGCGCTAGCAAATAATTTAATGCTTCTGCTGTCGCTGGGGGGGCTTTCTTGGGAGGTGACTAAATGGAGGGGCAAACCCTTCCCAGCCTCTTCTGAAAGGTCTGAGCAGCCAGGAGTTCGGATGGAAACCGCTGTGCCAGCTGGTGCTGCCGCACAGTTGCACTGTGCTGAGCTTTGTTTCCCAGGGCAGAGCATGGCCAGAGTACACTGATGGCCCTTAGCTCTTGAATTTGAAGAAAAGAAAAGAAACAGGGAAAAAAAAGTGCTGCTGCCTACCCTGAGAAATGCAAGGGAAGCGCCTGTGTCAGTTCTGTCTCACGTGCCAGTGTTCAGCTGGATGAGGTACCCTTATCTGCATTCTTCCTTATAAAACGGATCAGTGGTACCCAGGCTTGAGTTAAAATTGCCTGATGAAACTTTACCACTGTGTACTTGCTTACATGTGAATTGGCTTTTAAGAGCCAGCAAATGTGGCTTTTTGTACCAATGATTACGCTGGCTTGCTTAAAGGAAACCTGAACTTTCTGAAGAGCTGTTTGGAATCCTGGCTCAGACCAGATAAGTGCATAGGAGGGACACAAAAACCAAATTCTGTGCAAGCGTTAGAGGCATTCCTTGTTCATTCAAATAACAGCCAGTGCCAGAAGGCCTTCTGCTGAGTGTTCTCATTTTCATTCTCAACGTCTGGAGGAAAGCAGCTTTAAGTGGGGTGATGCTTTAACTGATTATAGAAAGCTTTGAAGGAAAGAGACAGCATTAATCAGGAGGCAATTTCATGGGGTGCAATCAGTTCTCCTTCAGCAAGGAGCTCCACAGAATTCTCTTGATCTATTTACTACTGTGCCCAGATCTAATTCTGGTGTGTGCCTTTTATGTAAGAAAGCAGATGGGAGTCAATAGCTTGGAGCTCCTGCGTTAGGAGACAACAGAATGTCGAGGGGTAACAGCAGGTAAAGTAAACCCACACGTGTGGATTTGACCACCTTGAGTGAATAGTTCTTACAGCTCAGACTTACAAATAAAGAGCTCTTTTCTTTAGCTGTACTATCAAAGTCCAGCGCTTGTTGGCATTGAACGCCCAAGGTAATGAAACAGGGAAATCAGGTGTTCACATTTTGTAGCACATCAGGTCACTAAAGCTGAACATCTCGGACTTGTTGCCTTGAAGTGGTGGGAAGAGAATTTGGAAGCTGGTAAGGTTTGAGCGCAGAAATCCCAGATGCTCTCAAATTTCCAATAAATTCTTTAAAATCCACAGGGCATTGCTGAAATGTAGATTATGCAGCAGCTCTGGGTTAAGTTTTCTGAGCTGCCCGTAAAATGAAATACGTTGTTTTGTTTGGACCGTTTTCCTCTAGAATGGCTCTGACGTACTGCCAGGGCATGAGTGAGACTTCCTAACAGTGAGCTTTCGTTATTTAGTCAAAATGTACATGCTCCTTTATTTGCTTCTTGCCAAGAGACCCTCCAGCAGGCGGCAGCGTCTGGGGACTGCTGAGTATACACTCTTAAGATTTTATACGAAGAGAGGTGAAAACTTAAAGTTGAAGACCTCGGCTTTTGGTGGAGGGAGAGAGTAGCGGGAGGTGAAAGGGGAGGGGTTCTCTGTTTTGCTTTTGTTCTTCGAGTACTTGTCTCCTGTGCTGTTGTCTTTGCTCCGAGGACTTGCAGCATCCAGGTGTGGCTGGAGCAGTTTGTAGCGAAGGTTAATGAGGTCGCCCAGCTGTGAGGATACAGAGTTGTAACCTCTTCGGGTTTGTTCGGCTAGTTCAGAGGCAGCCCAAGGCTGCACGTTTAGCCGCAGGCTCCTTATGGTAGCCCTGTGCAGAATGGCTGGGCATTACTCTTTCATTAATGACTCATTATATCTGCCTCCAGCAACTTTACACAACTGCCTTTTCAGCCCTGTACTCTCTCCTCCTGTGCTGCTGGTACAAGTCCTCTGCTCGGAAATTGTGCAACCCACCCTCAGAGATTGCTGTAACTCATTTCATGGGTTTTTGTTTTGTCTGTATGTTTAGCAGCAGTAGTGTTGGTACAACTTAGTTGTGCAGACTCACCGTACCACATAAGTTAGGAGAGGTGCAGGAAGAGGGAGGGGAGGCAGAACGCTTAAGTTCTGTTGAGGTACAGGGGTGCCTGCAGTTGTGCAAAGTGAAAGTGTGAGGGTTAAAGGGCACAATTTGCAAAAAGATGGTCAGGCACTAAAACAGGGGTCCAGAGAGGTGATGGGGCCTCTGTCCTTGAAGGTGTTCAGAGACTAGTAGAACATGTCGTTGAGCAACCTGATGTAATTCAGAGTTGGATTTAACTTTGAACTTGGCCATGCTTTGAGCAGCAGGTCAGACCGGATGGCCTCCCATGTCCCCTTCCAGCCAAAGCTCTTCCATGGCTCTGTGAAGGTATTGTTGATGTTTAAGTGGCACACTGCTGCCTGCTCCCATTGGGAGCTGGTGTTTTGGCATTTCTGTATAATGCCGTGGATATTAAATGCCTTGGGGCCTTCCTGCAGTTGCCTGTTGAGCCTTTCCATCATTGTTCATAATCAAGAAAAGTAAAACAGGCGGCAGGGAATGGAGTGGTAGCAATTCAAAGGAGCATGATGTTGCTTTCTCATCCGTGTTTTTCTGCATCATCGTCCATCAGTGATAATGTAGTTGCCAAGCTGACGTAGTTGCCAAACCACTTGCCATGGTATTTGAAAAGTCATGGCAGTCAGGTGAAGTTCCCAGTGACTGGAAAGAGGGAAACATTGCACCTATTTTTAAAAAGGGTAGAAAGGAGGACCTTGCGAACTACTGACCTGTCAGCCTCACCTCTGTGCCTGGAAAGATCATGGAACAGATCCTCCCAGAAGCTATGCAAAGGCACATGGAGACATGGAGGTGATTCGAGACAGCTAGCATGGCTTCACCAAGGGCAAGTCATGCCTGACCAACCTCATGGCCTTCTATGATGGAGTGACTCCATCAGTGGACGAGGGAAGAGCTACGCATGTCATCTATCTGGACTTCGTAAGGCCTTTGACACGATCCCCTACAACATCCTGCTCTCTGAACTGGAGAGGGGGGAATTTGATGGGCGGACTGATTGGTGAATGAGGAGTTGGTTGGATGGTTGCATCCAGAGGGTAGTGGTCAGCAGCTCAATGTCCAGATGGAGACTGGTGACAAGTGGTGTCCCTCAGGGGCCTGCACTGGGACCAGCAGTGTTCAATATCTTAATCAATGACATGGACAGCGGGATCAAGGGCACCCTCAGCAAGTGTGCAGATGTCACCAAGCTGGGTGGAGTGGTGACATGCCTGAGGGACGGGATGCCATCCAAAGGGACCTGGACAGGCTGGAGAAGGGGGTCTGTGTGACCCTCATGAGGTTCAACAAGGCCAAGTGCATCTTCTGCTGCATTTCCTCAAGACTTCTCTTCTGTTCACAGGGCCAGGCGTGAAGACTCCAGAAGCACGAACGATTGAGTACCTGGAGGAGGTAGCAGTTGGCTTTGCCAGAGGACTAGCCAACAGAACTGTGTCTGCCAAAAGATCGAAAGGGCTAATGCAGAGTAAGTCTGTGGGCATCCTAGCCAAATCCCAAGGGACTGTAGTGAGTATAATCCAGCTTTGCTTCTCAGGGCGATGTTTGTACTCCTACTTAATTCCATCTTCAAAACAAAGCTAGTTCATGTTGAGCCAGGTGAGTTGGTAGAGAAAACATTACTCTGTAGACCCAATCTTCAAGTGGCATTGCCAGAGGTGCACATGGTGGCTCCTGAAGTGTGCCTGAAGGGAGCCAGGACTCGGGGAGACAGCAGCAGCCCTCTCCAGAGGACTATCCATCTTCAAAGCTTAATAGAGAACTTGCTACTAGAACTTGTGTAACCATGTGGGAAGAGGCACGTGGGTCTGCTCTGCCCTAATGCTCTTCAGCAGCGCTCTTACGCAGTTAGCAGAGCCCCAAAATGATGACCTCTGTGTGTGGGTTCTACTCCACAGAGCTCAGTCCATCGCCAGTTGGATTGGGAGGATACTTTAGCTCTAAATGAGGCTTGTCTGTAGAACAAGCCATAGATGCCCTTCTGAGCAGGCCATGCTACTTGTGGCTAGCTGAGTTGGAGGTGCGTGTTTCTGTTGCAGAGATGCAATATTCAGACCTATCCTCTATCTTTCCAGTTAATCATTTATTAAGACTGGTTGTGCGTATGGCACTGTGCTGAGACATGTTTTGTCCCATCTTGCAGAGATAACAGACTATGCTATGGCTCTTCCGTTTGTGAGGCAGCAAGTCTACAAGACAGTGGAGAGCAAAGTTCAGAAGCAAACCAAAGGACTCTACCCTGCTCCAGTAAAGATCATTGAGGTAACCCCCACTGCAAGGCCCAAGAAACTACATTGAAGGTGGATCTGTGGGATAACATGGCAACAGGCAGAGGGAACGTGGTTCCTTCCTCTGAAGACCGTACATCCTAGTCTTCACAGGAGATCGGTCGATGAGTGCTAGCTGTGTGGTGTATCGAGCAAGCACGGTAAAATTCAGAATAGCTTCCCAGAATATGATCACCAATTTATACGGTACTGCAACCAGTAAGGGGAAAATCAAGAATCCAATTGAGGAAAGGCTTAGCTGGAATACTTTGTCCACGAAACTCTCAGCTGCAGTTTTTCCAGGCTTCCTGTACAGTTTCTAAAGCACTGGGTTAACCTGTTTGCAGCCAGGAAAATATGAATTGCTGTTTTCATAGCACTAACCACACAATACTTTAAAAGTTAGTCCCCCGAGTTACACAGGCGTTATTACTTACAGACAGTGTCCATGGCTGAATCCTTATTTTAAAGTGACTTTTCACTATTTAAGTTGTTGCTAAGACTTCTCTAAAACCTATGAATGCCTCCCTCTGAGAGCAATGACATTACAGGAGCACAGTCCTACTGAAAACAATTCCTGAAACCACAAGGTACGTGTAAAAATTAACCTGATGGGAAAGTCCTTGCCATTGTAGCCGTTCTGTGCTGGAAGGACAAGGTGATTCATAGCTCTGGTTTGAACAGCGTGGACAGGACCCAGAGAGTCTTGAACTGTGCCGTGACTATTGGGCAGGGGTCAGTGGTGAAAACAGGAGGTGCAGCTAAAGGACGAATCTCATTACAGCGTAGCTGTTGGCGCACAGGACTTAACAGCGGCATATCTTTATTGTTCTCTTTGACTAGGTTGTAAAGACTGGTCTTGATCAGGGGCGTGATGTTGGATACCTCACTGAATCCCAGGTAAGGAGATGAGATCCCTGGTAGTAATCAGTAAATTGTGTATTCAGGGGGGATTTGTGTTTAACCACACACAAAGGACTCTACAGGCTGCTCAAGACGGTCTCTTGCCCCCTGTCCCTTCTTCTGGCAGTGGGGCTGTGAAAAAGGCCTGTCTTGAACAACAGAACTGTTTGTCAAGGTTCTTCATCTGTGAAAACAGTTTGTGCCTTTTCTCATTCCTGTCTGTGTTACCTTTTTGAGTGGGGAATACCCAGATGGAGCTCACTGACCTAGGTTTCACGTACCAGGACTTTGATTTCTCTGTGTGTCTGAGCACCATTTGGTTTTTCCGATTGTCACACAGAACAGATAACCCAGAGCTGGCGGTATGGTGCTGCCAGTCTCATCAGTGTGTCCGGGCAATTTGGTGCAAACAGATAATTTCTTCGAAGAATCAACTTTCATTTTTACCTGTGTTCTATTTACTCTGTCACCTTTTTTCACAGTCATCTTTCTTCAGGGTGTTAATTCTCCATCACTCTTGTTTTGCTGCTTGTCCCTTTTTCTAGTCCAGGTACTTTGTACTGGTCCTTTTTCACCCATTGATAATTTTGGGTGCTTCTGAAAATTGGGTGGTTTTCCAGTAGTGGTTTCTTGCCCAGAACAGGACTTCACTCTCCTTATCCCTTGGTCAAACTTACGTATTTAGTAGCCACTTCAGTCAGCGTACTGCCCATTCAGGGGGACCTCAACATAGCAGAGAACTGGGCGGAGAGGAACCTTGTGAAGTTCAGCAAAGGGAAATGCCAAGTGCTGCCCCTGGGGAGGAATAACCCATGCACTAGTACAGGCTGGGGGCCAGCTGACTGGAGAGAGTCCAGCAAAGGGCCACAAGGGTGATTAAAGGCATCTGGCACACGAGGAGAGACTGGGAGACCTGGGACTGGAGAAGAGAAGGCTTGGGGGGAACTTAGCAATGTGTATGAATACCTGCTAGGAAGCAGTAAAGAAGGCATAGCTGTGCTCCTCGCGGTGGTGTCCAGTGGCAGAATAAGAGGCAATGGGCACAAACTGAAATGGGAAATTCCACTTAAATATGCAAAACAACTTTTTTTACTGTAAAGGTGATTGAACGCTGGAACAGGTTGCCCAGAGAGGCTGTGGAGTCTCCCTCCATGATGATACTCAAAACCCAACCGGGAACAGCCCAAAGCAGCCTGCTCTAGTTGACCATGCTTTGAGTGATGGGGTGGGACAAGGCAATCCCCACAGGTCTCTTCCAGTGTTCAGCGATTCTGTGAAATGAGCCTCTATTTCGTTCTTCCTTTCCCTTCACTTCTTTAGTTCCTTGGCACATCGGTTGAGTTTAGCACCAATGGCAACTTCCCCATCCCTGGAGGGGTTCAAGGCCAGGTTGGACGGGGCTTGGAGCAACCTGGGCTGGTGGGAGGTGTCCCTGCCCAGGGCAGGGGGGTTGGACTAGATGGCCTTTAAAGACCCCTTCCCACCCAAACCATTCTGTGAAGTAAAGTCATTTCCATTTTTAAAGCCCAGAATACTTCCCCTCTTGTTCTGCTTGCTGCTTTTCCCCATCGTAGGTCCAGCCAGTGGTGAGGCGGAGTAGGTGTTAGAATCATACAAGAGGTATCCTACTGCAGAGGTGTAGCTACACGCACATGTGTGTTCACACAGAGTACACCGTGTGGCTGGCGGCACAGACCGCGCCGTGCCTTCACTGGTGACACCCACACAAACTCAAACTCACTCCCAGGCATGGCCAATGTGGATGATTGCTGTTCCTCCTGGCTGGCTGATCAGAATCGAAGCTCACGTGCGGCAGTAAGTGCACATGTGTGCGTACACACACACCCCCCTCCCATTAGTAGCTGGCTGTAGATGTTTCATCTGTCTGTTAGTTAGCCATAGGGCCCAGTCAGACCAGCTGCTGGCACATGGGCCTCATGTCCTAAATGCCATCCAGTCCTGCTTGAGGTTTGCTAGTGACACATGCAGGGGAAATAGGCAAAGAGTTTAACACGGAGGTAGGACAGACTGTGGTGGGAGGTTCAGGGTTTGAGCAGGCAAGCGTACTCGCCAGCAGCTCGCTTATGCTGGCTTTGTTTTCCCATGCTTGTTCATCCTCAGCCATCTCGATCCTTCCCTTTCTCTGCTCTTGCCTCTGCCTTAATAAACAACCTGCCCCTAGTTAGTTTTTTGCTCACTGGTCTCAGTTTTGCTACATCTGTACTCAAATTTGTTATTTCTGATACTGAAGAGGTAGTTCTGGCTGGGCACCGTGTCACTGGCGTGGTTACCTGGGCACTGCTGGCTCTGCAAGACCTGACTCCCCAGAAAACCCACGACACCCCCATCTGATTATCTCTGCGTTCGGGTCATTGTTCACGTCGCTGCCCCTTAACCCCTGGTGAAGTCCATCTGTCCCCCACAGTACACACTGTAATTTTCACCAGCTTGTCACCCTGCTATCTGTCACATCCCGCTGCCTTTCCTGCCGTGCTTAGTAGCTCCTTTTGTTCTCTTCTGGTGCCAAGGTCCTGCTCTGAGATGTAGCTGTCTGCCTCCTACCTTACCAGTGACCTCCTCGGTATACCCCATCTGTTCTGGTTATGCATTCCACCCACGTTTGGTCTGGTGCTGAATAAAAGGCTTGGGGATACTCTGTTCCTTACAGAAAAGAATGAATGTTTTTTCCCGGAGAATAGCAGCAGGATGGAGATCTTCCCAGAACCCTCTAAAGAATAATAAGCGTCAGTGTCGTGTCTTTTTTAATGCCTCCCTCTTTCCCCTAGGATAGGAGACTTGTGGATTCTCTTCCAGGCTTTGTGTTTGTGATATTTTAACGAGCCTCTAGCTCACAGGACAGGGGTGAAGGAAGATACAGCCTGAACTCCATTGCGTTGGTGGCTTTCCTTAGCTGACTTGGCTCAGACAACGTTAGTTTTCTGTCGCCTTACGCTGTCTTTTGTCTTCCTGACTGCTTTCCCATTTCACGCTGGGTGCTGGGAGGTCATGCAGGCCTTTGATTTTGTTGCCTGTCCATGATCCTCTGAAAATAGTATCAGTGAGAATTGGCGTGTTTAAAGATTTCTCTCAAAGTCTGAGGGCTGGAAGCCAGTGGGGCGATGTGCAGGATGCACATGGGGGGAGAAAGGGGCCTGTGCCAGCGAAACACAGTCCTGCCACGGGGGAAGCAGAAGCGGCCTCTGCATTGATCTCACAGGACCCCGCAGCTGCCGAGACAGCCGGGTCGCTTCTGGCTTACCCTCACGCCAGTGAACTGCCAGGGAATGCTCCTCCCAAAGCTGTGCTGGGAGGGTAGAAGTGAGCTGGGAAGGATTCTCAGGGTAGGAAGGAGATGGACGTGGAAATACTGTGGCTCCTCTTGTTCCCCGGCAGAGCCCCTGCCCCTCCAGACGCGAGTGTTAGAGGTACACGCTCTTTCAGATGCTTTAAATTATATTGTTTGTGGGAAAGGACATTGAACAAGTAGTTTCCTACTGCTTTCCGGCAGCCTGGTGGGAGGTAGTGGTGCAAAGTGGGCTGTGCTTAGCACAGGAGCTGCCTCTCTGCAGAGGATACGTACGCCCTGCTTGTTGTTCCTTTTCTAACCAGGTTACCAGCCTGTGCAGTCGTACAGGTGGCTGTGCTCTCCCCTTGCCATGTTTTGGACGTGTGCGTGCTGGAAGTGAGACAGTTGTTAAAAGCCAAACTCTCTGCTTCCCTCTTGCCTTTCTTCCAGGGCTTTGGCCAACTTGCAATGACTAAGGAGTCCAAGGCGCTGATTGGGCTTTACCATGGGCAGACGCACTGCAAGAAGAACAAGTTTGGAGCACCTCAGCGAGAGGTCAAGTAAGTGTGAGCGTGGGAGGTCTGAGGAGCAGTCAGGAGACCTCTGCTGAAAGGTGTTGGGACCAAGTGGCCTGGCGTCCTGGAAAGTAATGTAGCAGAGCAGAGAGATTTCCAGCCTCCAGGAGGCCAGTCCTCTGCAGTTTGGAGGTCTCGCGCACAAGTGAGATCTTCTTGTGTGACCTCACTAAAAATAGTGCCTGGGTGGACAGGATCTGTGCGAGTCTGACAGCAGCAATGGAAATTCAGCTGTTTCTAGCTTTGAATGCGTCCCTCGGTCCTTTTCTGTGCAGGACGCTGGCAGTGCTGGGAGCAGGGCTCATGGGAGCTGGGATCGCACAGGTTTCAGTGGATAAGGGACTGAAGACCATCCTGAAGGACACAGCGCAGCAAGGCTTGGACAGAGGACAGCAGCAGGTCTTCAAGGGGTACGTGAGTTAAAAGGAATTTGCTCAGGATGGGATGGGACTGCCTTTAGTCAAAATACTCCTCTGCTTTCAGGCAGTCAGGAACTCTTGACGCTTTTGTTCCTTTGGAGTCATCTACCATCAGACGTCACAGAAATGCTTTCTTTTAAGGTTGCCCTATGCAGTGTGCTGGGATATTGCTACAAATAGGCCCAGTCTATTCAGCCTTAGCTCCTTAGGTAGGTAGACGATCTAATAGACAATTGATTTAGCTTTTAGATTTAGCAGTAGCTTATAGAGCTAAGGTGGGAGGGAGTAATCCTGGCTGCATGAAGGCCCATGTCAAGGGATTGGGTCAGACTTCTGACAAGCTGGATTTCTTTCCCCTGTCCTCTTGGCTCAGCAGTAACGGTGCTCAGCTGTGCATTGTGAGGAATGTCAGTGATTGACCTTCAGACTAACGCACCAGCTGAGTTGTGTGAGCATGGCTCTCCTATTTCCATGGAAGGAGGGGCCAGTGGGCAGAGTGACAGTCCTGCTGGATTGGAGATGGTGTTTCTGCTCCTACTCCAGGAGGGAGGGATGCCCTTGGCGTTGTGGTGCACCTCTAGCAGTCTGGGCTGGCCTGGCCTGCCCAAGGACTGTGACAGAGCTGTCCTTCCCTAGGCTGAACAGCAAGGTGAAGAAGAAGAGTCTGACATCATTTGAGAGGGACTCCATTCTCAGCAACCTGACAGGCCAGCTGGACTACAAGGGCTTTGAGAAGGCAGACATGGTGATCGAGGCTGTGTTCGAGGACATTAACATCAAGCACAAAGTACTGAAGGAGGTGGAGGCCGTGAGTATCAGTTCTGAGCAGCTTGTGCTAGGTGTGACCACAGTGGAGACTCGAGGTGTCCTGGCCGGTGCTGCTGGGTTTGTCACATCTCCTTTGTGCTGCAGTTTGGCGCATGGTGCCAGTTATTTATGTCAGCATGTGGGTGGGTACGTGGACAGTCTTCCTATTCACTAAGGACATTCACTGTTCAATAAGGAGTCACTAGTTCTTACATTCTGACATTCCCTGACTCCTGGGAGCCACTCCAAAAAAACTTCATTTGTCTGAGCACGTTGATATGACAGTCATGTCCTTTGGTATCTCCACAACTTACAGTCCTTTACTTCCTATCTCTAGCTTGCTGCCAGTGCTCTCTTCTGTTCAAGAGCACGCTTGGGGAAATAACTGTGTGGTAAAGGAGCTGGCCTGGGCACCTTTCTGAAGTCCCTCCCTGCAGTGTCTAATGTGGTTGCAATTGAGGGTCTGGCAGAAACAAGGGCGCTATGAGGCCTGGGGAAGAGTTCCGGGGAAGTCGGATCTGGCTGACTTGGGATGCTGCTTTATAATTAATTTCTAATGCTGTCTGCCCTGACAGAGGAAATCAGGTTTGGTGTGTTTGTCAGGGTTACCGGGTGCTGGTACTCTTCTCTTGGGGCTCTGCGCATCACGCTCTGGATCTGACTATGGAGCCTGTGCATTTACACTGTCTCTTCCACCCCCTGCCACAGGTGATCCCAGCTCACTGTATCTTCGCCAGTAACACGTCTGCCCTCCCAATCAGCCAAATTGCTGCGGTTAGCAAGAGGCCAGAGAAGGTGAGTAGCCCGTGCCACCTGGCCGCTCTGCGCTGAGCTGCCTGTTAGTGGCAAACTGGCTTTGCTGTAGCTGAGAGCTAGGATCTTCTTTCCTCCTCAGAATGTGAAACAGCTTATCCTCTGCCCCCAGGTCACACTTGGACCAAAGAGCTTGTGGTCCTGGGACAGGTAGGAAGGGATGAAGGTGGACTTACCCCCAGGGTGATGTTGGCAAGGCAGGGTGCAGCAGGGAGGTGAGAGCACTTCAGGAAACGTTAATGCATGCAGCGGGGCAGAGAAGCTATGGAAGGATTCCAGCCAGGAGGACCAGTCATTTTGATAAACTGAATAGACATAGGAGTTACTTGCCATGATGGAAAAATGCTTTCTCAAGGAGAAGGCACTAACCTAGCAGCAAAAAGGGAAGAAAAGTTGGTGGCTGGAAGCTGAACTCAGAGGTGCTCAAACTGAAGCCTTGGTCAGCCCTTAGATCAGCTCCTGAGGAGGTGGTGGGGTTTTCTCTCTGGCTCCAAATGATCCATGTGGACAGGATACCAAGAGCAACATAGCAGCTTCTGGGAGAGGTTTGGAGCAGAGGACTTCTTCATCCACTTGCTTGAAGTCTAAACAGTATATAAAGCAGCTGCATCCTCATCCTGCAGCCCAGGCAAGCACAGCCGAGTAGGATCACTGCTTCGTGTGGAGCAGCCTGTCCTGAGGGATGTGCTGGGTGGAGTTACCATCTGAGGGCTCTGAATGTGCTGGATTGCGAAGAGTCAACTGCCTGCTGTTTTTCGTTGCCATCTGTGACTGCCGAGGGTACCTGTGATACCTGCTGGCGTGAGGCTGGCAGATCTGACACAGGCACTGCAGGAGACCTGCGCCCTTCGGGGAGCAGCAGCAGGAGGCCAGACGTGACACTGTAGCGCTTGAAGTAACGTTGAGGGAACTGTGTGACCGGGTGGAGTCACCTCCCAAGGGCTAAACATGGGTCTAGGGCAGCCTGGGTATAAAAAGGGGAAAATGCTTTCCCCTCATTTGAGGAATTTGCTTTGCCTACCTGGGGCTGCAGAAAAAGCAGGGAAGAGCAAGCAGCTCGCCTGCAAGATAATCCCATCTCCTTCTCTAAAACAGGGAGGACGGGGAGGCAGTAGCAGCTTGGGGAGAAGGAGGGGGAAGCTCTGGAGTTCAGTTGAAAAGTGTTAACAAACGCAAAGCACGGGTACCCTTGGCTGGTTCCCAAAACTCCTACAAGGGTCTCAGTTACTGCCCCAAGCTTCTGCTGCTTGCCTTCCTGCAGAAGTTCGTGGGTACCTGCAAAGGTTATAGAGTAACAACGTGTGTCCCCACTGTTGGAGGTTCCTGTGACCTTCGTGAGCCTCTTCTGGTTTGCTGTGGGACCTTAGTTGCATTGGAAATGCAAACTGAGTGTTACCTGTTCATACTTGCAAATAACATCCTCCTGCTGTATAGATTGCCTGTGTAATGGCTCTTTATGGGGATACTAATAGGAAATCAGTTAACCAATTAGTGTATTTTCTTTAATTATTTTTGCAGTCTACAACTCTCCTGCAAGGTGCCTCTGACGTATACAGATCTTAGTGCCAAGTGTAGCCTCCAGGAGGCATGAAGGTGACATGCTGACTACATGGTCATGTCAGTGAGGCACAGAGCCGAATGATCTCCATACAAGTGCTGTTCCCAGAGGAGGGCTGCACTTCCCTCTGTAATTAGTTTCTGGAAACATGCCTTCTGGTCCTTAAATTCACTTCAGCACCAAAAAAAGAAACAAACCATTCACAAGGAGAACACGGGGACTCTGCTCAACATCTGTCTCTGTGACTGCTGTTCCACTCTCAAAGTCCAGAAGCGGCACCAGCCAGGCGCGTGGCTGCGCTGCCAGCTCAGATAGTACCTGCAGATCACGCAGTGCCTGTAATTTGCCTGAGGACTGAGCCCAGCTAAGATTCCCAGACAGGTTTTGCTGCCAAACTGTTAACAGGTACAGAGAGAGCTCTTGGTCCTGTAAGCATTATACCCAAATAGGGTTTAGCCATGGTTTTTGTCAGTGTTAAGTTGATGGTTAGACTCGATGATCTGAAAGGTCCCTTCCAACCCAGGCAATTCTGTGATTCTATTCTAGGATTCTAAAAATCCTCACTGAGGCAAGAGCTGTGGGGCATGTGCTACGTCCTTGGGAAGGCCAAGGAGAGAAAGGGAGATGGAGAGAGAGGAGCTGTACCGAGCGTGTGGCTAAATGGATAGTGTACTGTGGTGGTGGGTGCTGCAGCCCATGCTGGCCTGCGTCCCACTGCAGCTGGCCACTTGACTTGCCCAGCAGAATACTTTGGAAGCCAAAGTCTGTCTTAACCCTGATCCCTTCCTTCTGCCTAGGTGATCGGGATGCACTACTTCTCCCCTGTTGACAAAATGCAGCTGCTGGAAATCATCACCACAGACAAAACATCCCAGGACACCGCTGCTTCTGCTGTTGCTGTTGGCCTCAAGCAGGGCAAGGTCGTCATCGTGGTAAAGGTGAGGGAACACTGCACAAAATATGAGCTGGGATAATAAAAGGACAGGCTTGTGCACTGAGAGAAGGCTGAAACGTGGTTGTGAATACACTGGCATTAGCTACTCACACTGAGAAGTAAAAATGGAGGTTCGAAGAAGGCAGGTGCCCAGGCGATCCCTCAGGTGTCCTTTGAAGCAGCCATGGAAGGCCAGAAGGTGCAAGAACAGGCTGATGGGCCAGCATGAGGAGCTGGCAGTCTTGCTCCACATGGCTTCCAGGAGGCTGAAGTCTGTCGTGGCATTGGAGATGGAGCAGAGCCTGGGCAGGACTCTCGCCACCTCTTCTCCCTGGCAAGCCGCAAGGACAGAGCGGCCTGTGAGCAGTAACCCTCCTCCTGGATTTAGGTGTTGTGTGCAAGGAGAGGGCAGAAATACACGTGCAGGTGTAGGGGAAGAGCTGTACCAAGCAGAGGGAGAAGACTGAGCACAGCACAGCGAGGCAGCAGTTGGGAACAAACTGCTGTGGTCTCTAGGAGGAGGCAGCAGAGCCTCAGAAAAGCCATGGGCTTTGAGTGGTTTGTTAGGCTGACGGCTGCTGCTGAGCACACGACCCTCCAAACAGAGCTGGTCTCACGCTCCGTAGTAGAAAGCTTCAGTGATGCTGTTTCAGCTGTGTGGGAGGTTCAGCCGGTAGGCTCAGGGCAGTTTGAGCGTGGTTTTGGATTGGTCTTTTCACTGATGCATGAGGTTGCTGGCAACACTGAGCAGGTCTCTCCTGTGGTGCTGGGAAAACTGGCTTGTTTATAAGTGCTCTAGGCATCTCTAAAGGCCAGCGGAGATGGTGCTGCTTCTCCAGGCCTCATCCCCGCATCAGATGCTTCCCTGAATGGCAGTTTGCAGCTAATCTATTGCTTCCTGACTTCGTGAGCAATATCAGAGGTGAAACAACTGGTTTATGCCTGTTTCACTTGCGCTGAGCACCCTTTCCCCCTGTCAGCCTGCAGTGCTTGGTGAAGCAAGGGGACTTCTGCAGCCTGTTTGGGATGTCCCGGCATTAATTCAAATAAAAACACTCTGGTGGGAACTTCCAGGGAGTAAGTTCATGGAAGTCTTCAAACGCTGCTGAGCCCTACAGGAAAAAACTATTCTAGGAGTGGATAACATACTGTTAGAAATGGAATTCAGCGTGGTTTCCCTGCATGTCAGTGCCTGAATTGCAGCCTGGGCTGTGAAACGCAGTTCTTGTGCTGACGAGAGAGTCCGCGTTCCTGCAGTTTGTACTCACCCACCTTCCGGCTGCACTCCTCTTCCCTAGGATGGGCCTGGCTTCTACACCACCAGGTGCCTGGGGCCGATGCTGGCAGAAGTGGTCCGAGTTCTCCAGGTGCGTATCCTGTCGGCTACTGAACATCCACCAAATAGTTTTGTAAACTCTGATGCTTCCTTGCCCCCGATCAGGCTGATGCCAGCCCTGGCTAAGAAGGGAGGTGGGGAACCAGCCCCAGTGCCCATGGTTGTCCCCAGCCTGCTCTTGGCTGGGCTGTGGTCTGATGAGACCTGGTGCAGGCAGTGATGAGGCTCTTTTCCTCCCCACATGGCACCAGGGGAGAGTCGTGAATGGTGCAAGCATGATTACACAGCTCCTGTCTATAACCAAATGGCTAATGGGGCTGGTCGCAGTCTGTGGCCGCAGATGAGCAACAGCTTTCTGCCCCCACGCTGGGTTTCCAGGACCCTGGCCCAGAGATAACATTGCTTCCCCTTCCACTCCTGCAGGAGGGCATTGACCCAAAGAAAATAGATGCTATCTCTACGGCCTTCGGCTTTCCTGTGGGTGCTGCCACGCTGATCGATGAGGTGGGTGTGGATGTGGCCACGCACGTGGCTGAGGACCTCGGCAAGGCCTTTGGGGAGCGCTTTGGAGGAGGCAGCATCGAGTTGTTCAAGCTCATGGTGGAAAAAGGTTTCTTAGGTGAGACACTAAGCTGTTTCAATTGAACATGTTTCCCCTTTGTTCAAGGAAAAGCAGTAGCATCCATCAGCCTATTCCGCCTCAGCTGAGCAGGCAGAGAACAGTCCTGGGAACAGGTTGGGAATGTTCCCCCCCCCCCCGAGCTGTACCCTGGGTAGACCTTTGGCTGCAGCCAGACCTTCCTTTGCAGAAGAGGCAGCAGCAGGTAAAGACGCTGCCCAGAGCAAAGGCAGCAGGCACGTTCTCAACAACCTCTGTCTGGCCTCTCCGTGAAACCCGCACAAGTGCTCTGGGGCGTGGGGAGCGAGTGGCTGGAAATCAATGTGCTCGAGTGAAATAAGCCCTGAGCTGAGCTTTAGAAGCTCTGTGCAAGGAAAAATTTTGTCTGTCCACATGGTAGAAGCTGTGCCCCGGTGGCGCTGGATGCCAGAGGCGGCTGTGCCTGTGAGCACACCAGGACGGAGCAGCATCCATCAGTGGGACCTGCACTGGGACCATGACAGCTCTCACCCTCCAATGACCCAGGCTGTGACCAGGCCCCTGTCAGTGAGGGTTACGCAGGAGATCTTGTCATCTTTGTCCCTTGCTCGCAATGACTGTGTCTTTTTGCTGCTGTAGCCATGGAAATGGTGGCATTATTTGACTGTCCTCTGGACCTAGTGAGGGCATTAGGGCCCGGCACAGTGGCGGCATCCTGCCAAGGAGTCGGTTGGACGTGGACCCCGTTCCCTCTGTCCTTGTTGAGGCAGCAGACAGGCTCCCTCTGAAGTGCAGAGAAGCAGCCTGTGCTGGGAGGATCTGCTCGTGCAGCAGGAGTCACAAGAAGATCAGAGGCGAAGGTGTCACAAGCAGACAGGATGCGTGGCAGAATATGACTGTCTCTTTTTATCCCCGGCAGGTCGCAAGGCAGGGAAAGGCTTTTATATTTACCAGGAGGGCGTGAAGAACAGGAGCGTGAATTCTGGCATGGATGAGATCTTGGCGCGGTTCAAAGTGGCAGCCAAACCTGAAGTGTGAGTAGCTGTGCCTGCTGAGCGGTGGTGTGGGCTGGCTCTTCCCTCTGCCCAGCTCCTTGTCCTGCCTCTGAGCAGCAGTGTGAGGGCTGCACCAGGCAGCACTGGAGGACGTTGCTGAACACAGAGTCACTCCAGATGGCATTCGGCTGTCCCCAGCTGGCACGTAGGGGGGTGGGCTGTTGGCTCCGGAGACCCTGTGCTATCAAGGATGAGCCATCCTTGAATTTATCAGCATTTGCTTGGGCACCTTTGCCAGAAAGCTTTTCTGTGGTGGGGCTTGCCAGGGCAGGTGGGTTGGTGCAGCCCCTGCTGTGACCTTCCTGGCGGTTGGACCTGTTGTACAGCCTGGCACTGAAACATCTGGAGCAGTCCCCATCTGGCCTGGTCGAGCCTTTGCCATTCTTCTGTGCCTGCCTCGGGTCGCAACACAGCACTTAGTCCTTATCCTCGTGCAGATAGGGACAGTCTCAGGGAGAAATGGTTCTCTCCCCTACCCCGGGCCTGGCTCTGTCCCCGATCTGTGCTGGCTTCACGTGCTCCTCCATCCAGGTGCTGCGTTACCTGCACAGCCCTTACAGACTCTTTCCTTGCAGCTGCACTGATGAGGACATCCAGATGCGCTTGGTGACGAGGTTTGTGAACGAGGCAGCCATGTGCCTGCAGGAGGGGATCCTCAGCAACCCCGTGGAGGGAGATATTGGTGCTGTGTTCGGCCTGGGCTTCCCGCCATGCCTGGGAGGTAAGTGGGTTCAGCTGGGGTTTTGCCTTGGCTCAAAAGCTTTGGAGTGGCCTTGCCTCCTGGGCTCTAGCCACCAGAGGCGAGTCAGCTGTTAAGGCCCGGTTTGAGCTGCAGTCTGACAAGCCTGAGTGTCCTTCTCCCACGTAAAGCCTGAGCCAGAGAGGTAGCTCCAGCATTCCCACCCCATGAGAGGTCGTAGTGAGCCTGAGAGCTGCTGTGGGATGTTTCTGCTGGGACCCGGTGGAGTTCCTCTGCTGGTACAGCTGTTTCACAGAGCTGTAGCTGGTGAGGATCAAGGGTTGTAACCAGGCCATGTGCCATGTCTTCAGGTTTGAATGAGAAGGCAGAGCCATGCTTGCTGCAGCCTCATCAGCACTTCCCATGAGAACTTCAAAGAAAGAGCTTTTACCGTGCCTGATAGTCATGGGGCTGTGGGTTGGATGGGGGATTTGCAAAGGCCTTAACATTTTTAAGAAATCCCTGGCTTGCTTTTGCGCAGCCGCATGGTCCTCAGTTGAGCCAAATGAGGCTCCAGTGTCTCCTCTCTTGCCACCACTACTTGCCTGAGTGGGCAGGCAGGCATCTTGCAGCACTTCTGGAAACCTGGTCTTGTGCTGCACATAGAGTTGAAAAATGGCACCCAGGGACCTACCGTTCCCCTCATGCCCTCACACAGCACTGATAAAGCTGAGATGATAACCTCAGCCATGGTGCACAGCACTTTTCAGGCCAAGGTACTTATTGGGCCCACCCAAGACCATGGCAAGGTTCTCCTGGACCTGTCTGCAGCCTGGCTGAGTGGCCGTGTCCATGGCTTGGGCAGTGGATGAGGCGTGAGCTGAGGTTTGGGTCGCAGCTGAAGGATGCTAAGGGCTCTTGGGCGTGAGGTGGTGCTTCTGCCGAGTACACAGCACTTTCCCTCCTTGAGGCAAGCTCAGGCTTGAATAGGATCTCCAATTATCTGTGCACCAGCTTGTCTCCTTGTGCTCAGGCAGCCTGCGTTACCTGCAGCATGCCCTCCAGCCTGCGGGGACCCTCCCATCTTTGCTGCCAGTTTTAGGATGGGCATTTCGGACCAAGCAAAAGCACCAGCGAAGGTGGCAGTGTGCTTCTGCTCCCCTCTGAGCTGGGGGGACACCTGGGAAGGACGCAGTGCTGGCTCCAGCTTGTCAGCAGCTGGGATGTGACAGGGAAGAGGCTCCTACACACACTGGGACAATCCCAAAATTCGTCACTGCAGCAATCCAGTATACATGTGCTTGGCGCAGGTGGGCAGGCGGGGAGCAGGGTCCTGCGTTGCCCTGCCGAGAGACTGTAGGGGATCTTCCAGAAAAGGACAAATTGGGAAAAATCAGCGCTCTCGCTCTTCAGGCACCTTGATGCCTCTCGCTTCCTTGGCACAGATGTGTCCCTTTGTCCCCGGCAGGTCCCTTCAGGTACGCAGACTCGTATGGAGCTAAGCAGTTGGTGGACAAGCTGCGGAAATATGAAGCCGTCTATGGCTGCCAGTTCACGCCGTGCCAGCTGCTGGTGGACTACGCCAACAGCCCAAACAAGAAATTCCACCAGTGAGCGTGGCCCGATACCACCCGCCCGTGACGCGCCGACAGCTCGAGCTGGGACCACCGGGCTCTCCAGCGACACCCCATTCTCTGTAGGTTAATCTGCAAAGCACCCGGGGGAGGCAGGGAAGCAAGGAGGGTGGCAACGGCTTGCCTCATGGCTTGTAGTCATTTCAAGTGCCTTATCAGCTACTGTGTGTTGGGCACCTCCGTCCCAGGCCAGCAGGGGCCCGGTGGCTCCTTGCTGGGAGAGAGATTTTCTTCTGTGTTCGTCTCCATGCTGTGACTTCCAGAGCTCCCGGTCTGGCAGGCAGCATCCAGCACGCAGCTGGCCCTAAGGCCTTGCCTTTCCATAAACTTCCAACAAAATAAATCCCCATCTCCTGGGTTTGGACTCCATGCCTGCTTCTCCTCCTGTCTTGCTGGGACAGCAGCCTCTCGGCACCAAGGAAGGGAACTGCTCGAGTCGGAAATAAAGCGTTCAGGCAATCCTCTGGGATCCTTTCCGTGCTTGCCGCCTGCGAGGCCCAGAAAGGGCTGGAGGGTGGGGAAAGGCAGGGGATGGGGGCAGTGCAGAACAAAGACCGTCTCTGTCACCTCTGCCATCAATCAGGGGCTGTGAGGAGCCTCCGGCTCTTTTCTCTGGCCCTGAGCGCTGCCGCCGGGGTTATCCTGGCAGATGGACCCGCCTGTAATTGCACATCAAGCAGCCAAAGGCCAGAAGGGTCCCCCGTGGGGAGAGCTCAGTTTAAACTAAAAGGCTTTAAATCTCTGTGCACCTGGCACTAATTTCAGAGCTGGCCTGGCCTCCGCCTCCTGCCTCTCCGCGGTGCCTCTCCGGGGCTCCAGCCTTCTTCCTGCACCCTGGCAGGGCTCGGGCCAGGAGCTGGGTGAAGCTGCTCCTCTCGTGTCATGTCTGTGCTTGTTTCTCAAAGCTACTAGGACAAAATTGGGCTGAGACATCGTTTCCTCTGCTGGGGGAGGCACCAGGCTGCCTGCGGAGCTGGTAACCAGCCTTCAGCCCTCCCCAGGGGGGTGCAGCAGCCCCAGGAGCTGCCCCTGCCTGGAGGGCTGGGCAGGAGCTGCGCTTGTGGGGTGTGAGCTGCCTGTGGGGCAGAGCTGCTCCCTCTGGGAGCTGGAATTGGGGCTGGGGAGGTCTGGTCCCAGCCCTTCCTGTTGCTCTGCCCCATCGAGCTCTGTGCAGAGCAGGGTTTGGGGAGCTCGGGGCACTGGGGCACGTCACCATCACGCAGAGGAGCTTCCTTCCAGGGCCCTGACATCCCCTGGGGCCCAGGCTGCACGGAGCAGATCCCGGAGCAATGCTTTCAGAGGATGGCTTGGGTGGGAAGGGCCTTTGAAGGCCATCTAGTCCACCCCCCTGCCCTGGGCAGGGACACCTCCCACCAGCCCAGGTTGCTCCAAGCCCCGTCCAACCTGGCCTTGAACCCCTCCAGGGATGGGGCAGCCACAGCTTCTCGGGGCAACCTGGGCCAGGGGCTCACCACCCTCACAGCAAACAATTTCTGCCTCACATCTCATCTCAATCTCCCCTCTTGCAGTGGAAAACCCTTCCCCCTCGTCCCATGGCTGCCCTCCCTGCTCCAGAGTCCCTCCCCAGCTTTCCTGGAGCCCCTTGAGGGACCGGCAGGGGCTGGAAGGTCTCCGCGGAGCCTTCTCTTCTCCAGGCTGAACCCCCCCAGCTCTCTCAGCCTGTCCTCCCAGCAGAGGGGCTCCAGCCCTCCCAGCATTTTTGTGGCTCTCCTTTCCCTTGCATGGAGGACACTGGACCCTTTCCACAAGGTGGGAAGGGTATGTAAGGGTGGAAGCGACCCCCGGAGCCTCCATCCCCGCCAAAAGCCCCTTCCCCTCTCCTCCCTGAGCAAGGGCCTTCTCCGTTGGCTGGTTTTTCTCCCGTACGTTTATTACACTAATCCACAAGGATTAAGTTAAACCAGTCAACGCAAACTCCAGTATTTTCCAGCCCTTTTGGGCCAAAATTACCGTCCAGTGTTAAAAGTGGAAAGGAAGGGAGGGCTGGGCAATAGGGCCGAGCTGCCGGGGAGGAGGAACCCCCAGTCCGTGGGGCAGGGGACGGGAGTGGGGAAAGCCAGAGCCATGGTCCAAGTGGCTGAGGGGACCCCCCACCATGGTCCATGGGGGGGGTCCCCGGCGTGGGGCTAGATCTTGGGGCGCCAGCCCTTGATGAACTGCATGATCTTCTTCACCTGGAGCTTGGTGAGGCGGAAGTCGTCGGCCAGGATCTCCTCGCTGAGCTGCACGAAGATGCTGCCGTCGATGCGCTCGCGGGCGAAGAAGCTGACCACGTCCTCGGAGAGGCCGATGAAGCGCAGGCACTTGGAGACCTCCTCCAGCGAGAGGGCCGAGAGGTCGGCAGGGGGCAGCCAGGGCGAGCCGTCCCCGCTGGGACGGGGGGCGGCCGGCGGGGCCCCCCCGTCGCCCCGCGCCGCTGGTGGCACCTCGATGACACCCTGTGCCAGGTAGACGCGGGTGACGCCGCCCTCGGCCCCACGCAGGACAGCGGGCGAGAGTGGGGCCGCCCCACGGATGACAATACTGTCCCCCTCAAAGCCTTTGGGGGGGCGAGGGGGGGGCGCCGGCTCCTCCATGGGGGCGAAGGGCTCTGGTGAGGAGGAGGAGGAGGGGGCAGCTGGAGCCGAAGGTGGCTTGGGCCACTCCGGGCTCTCCGGCCATTCGGCTGGGCCGGCAAAGGGGTTGAGCGCCCCAAAGGGGGCAAAGCGTTTTTGGGGGGGCTTGAGGCGGGGGC
>VWZL01002469.1:0-10500 GCA_013396915.1 Stercorarius parasiticus
CAGGGAAAAAGAGGGGAGAACGCGGGACACAGGAAGGAAAGGGAAATCCCCGCACAGCAGCCCTCTGCCAAGAGCAGCAGTGTCCTCCCCGCAATGGCCTCCCCAGCACAGCAGCCCATGAAGACCGTGGCGGCTACAAAGACGATTTTCGCCCTGCTTTCCCTTCACGCTGTCATGACCGTGGTGGCAGTTTGACATGGGCCGAGAAGCTACCTGGCAGCTCTGGCCGGGCAGGGACCGAGCGAGAGGCACCGCTGAGGTGCCTCTGTGTGTTCACTGGGGTTCAGGCAGAGCATCTGCCCGTCCCAGACGCTCCTCAAGGAGCTGGTGCCACGGAACGTGCTGGACACGGAGAAGCCGGTGCTGTATCAGCAGTGGGATTTGCCCACGGGGAAATCTCCAGCCGCACCCCCAGCATCACCCTTGGGAAATGTCTCTTTGGAAGCAGTGTCCTCTCCCAGTGGCACAGCCGGAACAGAGATCCTGCCGTGGACAGGCCCCATCCCACCACCAGGGTACGCACCACCACCCACCCATCGGTGTCATGAAGGCACCGAGAGCACACCCACAACCACAAGCTCAGAGGCCAGCACCAAGGCAGCCGATTCCATCTCACAGGATGGGGTCTCAAGGAGCAAGCAAAGCATCCAAGGGCCACAATGCCCCATTTTATGTTTGCTAAGGGTTTGGGGCTGCTTCTAGTGACGGTGTGCTCCCCGCCAGGCACCAAACTGACCTTTATAGCCCGTAACCCTGCCCAAGCGATAACCGCCCATGCTGGTCACAACAGGTGCATCTGGTCGTGATGGTGGCATCCGGGGCTCAAAGGTGGTTTCAGGGAGTCAGATAACAACACAATAGGCAAGGGCAAACTTGAGCAATGCTGGCACTGTGGTCAATATGCAAATAGGACTAGAGGGCAACCATCTTACCCCCGTAAGTAGTCAACGGCCTAAGAGCCCTTGGAGCTCTCCTGCACAGCAGCAGGCCAGCATGTCCCCTTGAGTAGGGACGCCTCTCAAGATTACTTCTTGAGATGCAGAGATTCCTTGCCACAACAGAGCCTCAATAATGGCATGCTAAAGTCTGAAATCTTAGCTAAGTGATACAAAGGATTGATTGGGCAGATACCATCCTTTAGACGTAACCCCTTGACCAAGTCTGGGACCAGGACTGGATACAGCTGCCCCTGGACTCCTCTCTGAGAAGGAGTTTGGAAAGCAAGGGCGTCCTCTCTGAACCTCATGNTTTGGACAAAGTTGACAATAAATGTTGTGTTTGAGCAAAGGCTGAGTGAGTGCGCGTCAGTTTTTTGGGGAACGCGGGCACAGGGTGCTGAGTGCTCAGCTGCCCCAGAGTCGGGGAGCATTTGCTGAAGAGCTGATGGGGCGGGCTCTGGTTTCGCTGATACTCTAGCTAAGGCTCCCCCTCCTGTCCGTGCTCCTGCATTGAGGCAATGAGAATAACCCACTACCCTCCACAACTCTGCACCTTGCTTGTTGCTCTGTGGTGTGTCAGGCTCTGGTGTGAAAGGAGGTTTCCCTGAAGAGCGCTCCCTTCTTTGTGTGTGGAGCTGGATACACAACCCCTCACTGCATTGTGGCAGCTGGAGTCCCACTCCCTTGCACTCCAGGGGTTCAAAGCTTTCTGGGATGCAGAGGTTGTGTCCCCTGGGGCAGTGTTAGCCACAACCAGGACCCTCGAAGACCTGGCCCTGAGACTGAGGCAGACAAAAGCAATGGGTTTGCTCTCCTTGTTTCAGTTGCTTTTGTAGGTGGAAAGAGCAGCCTTCTCTTGCTCCTCAGATGCTGTTCCCGATGCATCCCAGATTTCCTTTTTCTGCCCTGTAAAGCCCCCCTCGCTGTCTGGCTCTCCCAAGATCTGCTTTTTGCAACCCTGCCTTGGGTGCATGCTATCGCTGTGTTGGCAGGGCCAGCAGGGCCTGGAGAGGCTGCTGCGGGAGACACAAAGGAAAGAGAAAACCAAGAGCGGCAAAGTCATCCTCCGGACGGTCTCCTCAGCGTAGCAGCCAGCGATGAAAGCAGTTTCCCATCACACCATCCCCTCCAGGGTGGCGAGTCTGCCCAACCCAGACACTCCCCAGGGAGCTTGTTTCACTGGACACAGACGTAACTGGACGCTGGACATGAACAAGGTGTTACTTAATGGCAGTGGGAACTGCTCCTGCGTGTTTTCTCCACAGCAAATCCACACTCTGCGGAGTCAGACCCAGTGCCTCCATAGAGGCCATTGCATGGAGGCTTGAGACAGAGACTGCGTTTCCACCGGATCATTGACTGCCCCCGCCTTGCTGCCTCCCCATTGCCTCGTCCCCTCCCCTACCTGCCCCCAGCTCCTTGCGGCTCCCGTCCCTGCTCCCCCCGCTGCCAGCTCCCTCCCTCCCTCTCTCCCAGCCCCACTGAACCCCTTCTCTCCCTACTCCTACAGGCTATGGCTGCAACAAGGGTCCTCGCCTTGCTTGTGCTGAGCATCTTCCAGCTCCTGNCATTGTGGCCCCTGACACACAGGCAAGGGGGAGTATGCGTAGTGGTGGAACAGGCGGTGAACGACCTTCTCTGTTTCTGCCGAATCCTCTCTGGCAATGCCTTCATGCCAAGGGTGCAGCCAGCTGTCAGCAGTCCGTGATGAAAGCAGTGGCTGCAAAGACGACTTCCATCCCGCTTTCCCATCATACCGTCACGTCCCTGGTGGCGATATCACAGGGGCCTAGACTTCCCCAGGTGAGAAGCACTGCTCGTGTGCCTCCGTGTGTTGACTGAAGCCAGGGTGAAGAATCTGCCCATCCCAGACAGTCCCCAAGGAGCTGGTGTCACAGAACTTTGCATGTTGGACATGGAGGAGATGCTACTGCACGTTTTCTCCACAGCAAATCCACTCTCTGGGCAGTCAGACCCCAGGCAGCCAAAGGGGCCGTTGCTTGGAGGCTCGAGACAGAGACTGCGTTTCCACCTGGTCATTGACTGCCTCAGCCTCTTCGAGAGAGTCCATTCCTTCTGCGAGCTTTACTTTGGACAAAGTCGTCAAGAGCTATTACATATTTGTAGGTTTCTGGACAAATACACATCGTGGCCCCTGTCAAATAAGCAAAGAAGATGCATGGTTGCAGAACATGTGGTAGAGGTAAATGGATTCCATGGGCGAATAACAGAGTGATTGCTCATCAAAACTAAACCCTGACCAAACCAGTACAACCTCAAAACTATTTTTTGCTTATGAGGGGACTGAATTTGAGCATTTATCGTTTTTTATTATCCTCCTCATCTCTCCATTACAGACACGGTACTTTAAACGTTCATGTGATTTTCCCAAGCTTTTGGCTGGAACGCAACCTGAAGACTTTTAAATATTTTGTTGGCACCCAAACCGGGTTGACACCTGCCAGCTGACACCTGCTGAGAGTTTACAGCTTGCACAAGATTGGCTGACAAGCCCCCACACTGATAAAAGAAACCTCTAAGGAGAGCCAGCCTGAGGGGATTAAGGGGAAAGCAAATGATGGTGATTGGTGGCTAGCTTGGTCACAGTAACCATGAATTATTTGAGTTCCAAATCATTGGCGATAGGAGAAAAACTGTCAGCAAAACTTTGATCCTGCATATGGGGAGGGCAGACTTATGTCTGCTAAAGGAGCTAGCTAGTAAGGTCCCCTGGGAATCTGCTTTTGAAGGTATTGGCATCCATGAATGCTGGTCACTTCTTAAGAGCCATCTCCTAAGAGTGCAGGAGCAGGTAATTCCAAAGCGTTAGAAGTCAAGCAAGTGGGGCAGAAGGCTGGCTTGGCTGAGCAGGGATCATCTAGAATTTAGGATCATCATCACCTAGAATTTAGGCAGAAAAGGAACATGTATGGACATTGTAAGCAAGGACAGGTGACATGGGAGATGCTGTTTGCCACTGTAGGGAGAAAATCAGTGCGGCCAAAGCTCAGTTAGAGGTCAAGCTGAACAGCACTGTGAAGGACAGCAAAAAGGGCTTATATAAAAATGTTAACAGCAAAAAGAGAATCAGAGATAACATTAGTCTGTTACTTGATAGTGTTTGTCACCTCACAAACATGGACGTAGACAAAGAACAGGTTTTTAATGCCGCCTTTGCTTCTGTCTTTAACACCAATTATGAGACCTGGGATCCCCAGAACCCTGTGTTGGAAAACTGTGACTGGCGGGATGATAAACTCTTCGGCAGACTCTGAACTTGTTTGAGCCTTGCTGCTCCAGCTGAATGCGTATGTGTTTATGGGGCTGCATGGGATTAATCTCAGGGTACTGAAAGAGCTGGCTGATGTTATCGCGGGACCTCTCTCCATTATTTTTCAATGGTCTGGAGAGGTCCCAGTCAACTGGAAGCTGGCAAATGTCCCAATTTTCAAGAAGGGAAAGAAGTAAGACCGTGGTAATTACAGGCTGGTCAGTCTCACTTCATTGCCTGGTAAAATTATGGAGAAGGTTATTTGGGGAGTTATTGAAAAACACTTGAGAGAGAACGCAGTCATTTGCCCTAGCCGGCACAGGTTCACAAGGGGAAGGTCCTGCTTAACTAACTTAATTTCCAGTTATAATAAGGTCACCCATCTAGTTGTGCAAGGGAAGCCAGTACGTGGGGTTTTTGCATTTCAGAAAAGCTTTTGATACTATCTCTCGCAGTATCCTTCTGGACAAAATGTACAGCATACAGCTAGGCAAGTCCCTAATATTCTGGGTGAACAATTGACGGTCGGGTCGGGCTCAAAGAGTTATAGCAAATGGGGTTACATCAGATTGGCACCAGTCATCAGTGGGGTTCCCCAGGGCTCAGTTTTAGAGCCATTGCTCTTTAATGTTTTTATAAGTGATCTGGACGCAGGAATCAAACATACATTAAGTTTGCTGATGATACTAAATTAGGAGGAGCTCTGGACTCCCTCAAGGGTAGAGAGGCCTTACATTGAGATCCGGATAGACTAGAGAGCTGGGCAATCACCAACCATATGAAATTTAACAAGAGCAAGTGCCGGACTCTGCACCTGGGATGGGGTAATCCTGGTTATAATTACAAATTGGGGGATGAGAGGCTGGAGAGCAGGCCAGCGGAAAGATGGGGGTTTGGGTTGATGGCAAGTTGAATATGAGTCAACACTGTGCCCTGGCAACCAAAATGGCCAACTGTGTCCTGGGGTGCATCCAGCCCAGCATAGCTAGCCAGTCGAGGGAGGCGATGGTCCCACTCGACACTTGCACTGGGCGGTCCCACCTTGAGTCCTGTGTGCAGTTTTGGGCGTCAAACTATGTGACTGTGTCCAGCGGAGGGCGACCAAGATGGTGAAAAGGTCTTGAGGGCAAGACTGAGGAGGAGTGGCTGAGGTCACTTGGTTTCTTCAGCTTGGAGAAGAGAAGACTGAAGGGCGATCTCATCGCAGTCTACAACTTCCTCAAGGGGAGCAAGAGACAGGGGGTGCTGATCTCCTCTCTTTGGTGACCAGCAATAGGACCAGAGGGAATGGAATGAAGCTGCATCAGGGGAAGTTCAGACTGGACGTTAGGAAAAGGTTCTTCACTAAGAGGGTGGTCAATAACTGGAACAGGCTCCCCAGGGAAGTGGACACAGCACCAAGCCTAACAGAGTTCAAGGAGTGTCCGGACAATGCTCTTAGTCATATGATTTAATTTTAGGTAGTTCTGCGAGAAGCAGGGAGTTGGACTTGATGATCCTTATGGGTCCCTTCTAACTTGAGATAGCCTATGATTCTAATGTAAATAGCTTCAAACCATACCAATTAAATGAATTATCTGTTTTCACCTGTCATCATTGACAGTTTTGATTGGTGAGCACTGCAAAAACAATCCACTGTGTCTGGGTTTTTTCTGTTTTCTTTTGTTCAGCTCAACTAGAAAACTCTGACGTATTGAGGCAGACCTCAAATACCCAGCCCATTTTCTGTTTACTACCTGACCACAAACATCTCTTAGCCTGGGGAAGACCCAGATGCTGGCTTGGAGAGGTGAGGAGACAGTAGTTCCCCCTCACTCCCTGGTCGGTACCCAGAATGGCACGCACAGGCCATCAGACTGCATTGCAACTCTTCCCATCCACAGCACATCTGAATCGTCCTGACTCTGCCTCCTGCATCATGTCAAGGTAGCTCACGAAGTTCTGTCATCCCCTATTCTGCAGAGGAGAATTACCACTGCTCTTGTTTCCAGCACCAGAGGGGGACCACCTTTGCCTGCTATGCAGACCTCAAGATCTGCCTTAGCACATGCATTTTTAAGCCAGCAATTTTCCATACCACTTTACATTATAGACAAGGCCTACTGAAGGGAGTAGAATAGCAAGTCCCAAACATGCACAAAATCCATAATTGTACATATCTCGGCACAGAGCTTCACTTCAGTCTTGTAGTTTCCCCAGCTGAGGCACTCAGACAGTAGAGAAATTGCTGCTTCTGTTTCAGGTCAGTTAAGTATTTCATCAGGATCAAAGCATTCTTTTAGGCTGTTTTAAAACACATCACTTAAAACTGAGAAATGACTAGTGTCTCCAGTCCTGTACTTTCCAGTTTGTTCCTACAAAAAGGGTATTGCTGGAGAAAATACCTTTAGTTCCAGTGGTCCTACCAAACCCAGAAAGGCCATTATAACCACTGAGGCTTAAGAGTATTTGTTGGGGCAGTTTTACTTTAGGAAAGGATATCACTGCAAAGTTTACCCTTTGCAGTGGCTACACCCAGGGTCTAGGACCAGTTAGAAAGCAAAGAAGTGCCGTAAACCTAGCATATTGCATGCTGTGAGCTCCCACCAGTGTGTCATAATGAACGCGAGCACATTGCTGAGACCACCGGTCCCTTGCAGGTAATTCCTGGCCATTCAAAAGTACCCCCGATACAGGGATCTATTAATCCAGCTGTTGTCTCATCAGATGTATTTGCTTTCATTCCTTGCTCCTAATTATTTCCTGTATTACAATACCGTAGGAACTAGCCTACATGTGATTCTAGCATGTTGCTTGCAAAGACTACATCCTTAATAACAGTAAAGCTGGCTGTTGGCACTATCTGATCCTAAGCATTCGTTTCCTTGAGCTGTCAAATAAAGGCAATAATCCTGTGATGTATGGCGACACTGGGACTGTGTCAACCTGCACTGCCAATAACCACCCATGCCCCGTGACATCCAAGGCAAGCTGCACATTTGCATAGATTGGCATCGTTTCAGGTATCAATCATCCGACAACACACTTCTCCAGTGGAAAATGATGTGGTGACCAACCTGCCCATCTAGCTGCTTACAGCATCAAGCAGCCTGAAGCATTTGACGAGCCGTATGGGACAGAGAGAGAATACTGAGATGCCTGCATGCTTCTTGCCAGTGTAGTTCCTAATGCCTTGCTAGATGTCAGGAAGTCAGGACACAGGAGAAAAGAGGTATATACATTAGTTTGGAACCTGAAAAGCATGCAGGAGTGTCACTTCCACCAACAAATGCAAACCTACTGGGTTTCTCGCCAGCACGAACAGCTCCGGTGCCGGCACGGCTGCAGCGGAGCCAGGCGACTGCGGAGAAAAGGAGCTTTTCCTGAGCTTTTCTGAGGCGGGGAAAGGCCCGGGCAGCTGCAGGGACCCTCAGGGAGCCGGCAGTTCGCGCGAGGGCGGTTGACGAGGCGGGGGCGAGCCCGGCAGTGGCAGATTTAAACGCGGCGTAACCGCCACCAACGGTCGCTCGCCGAGACGAACAGCTCCGGTGCCGGCAAGGCCGCAGCGCAGCCAGGCGACTGCGTAGAAAAGCGGAAAAAAGGAGCTTTTCCCGAGCTTTTCTGAGGCGGGGAAAGGCCCGGGCAGCTGCAGGGACCCTCAGGGAGCCGGCAGTTCGCGCGAGGGCGGTTGACGAGGCGGGGCCGGGGCAGGGCCTGCAGCAGCGGCGGCCCCACCCCCTTAAAAGTCGGCCCCAGGGGGTGTAGAGCTCCAGAGGTGAGTTCTGCTGGTGAGGGGGGGCTCAGCCGCGATCTCTACCCAGCAGAAAGATGCATCCCCTGCGCTTGTCGGAGCAGATGTAGCCACACAGACAGAGATCCCGTGGAAACATGCAACCACCCAGGTCTCTGGCTGCAGGGAGTGCCACAGCCTCTCAGGGCTAATGGATGGTAGTAGGGAGGACAGCTGTGTGAGGTGCGAGCAGGTGGATGATCTACTCAGCCTGGTGGCAGAGCTAAAAGAGGAAGCAGAAAGGATACTGAGCATCAGGGAGTGTGAGAAAGAAACAGACTGGTGGAATCAGGCTCTGACCTCCCTGATGGCTGGGAAGGCCTGCCCCCTGTTTAAAGACCACCTCCACAAGGAAGAAGTAGGTTGTAGTTGTGGGTGACTCCCTTCTGAGGGGAACAGAGGGTCCAATGTGCTGGGCAGAGCCTCTTCTTAGGGAAGCATGCTGCCTCCCTGATGCCCCGGTTACGGGCATGACTAGGAAACTTCCCAGCCTGGTACTGCCTTGGACTATTACCCGCTGTTGCTCTTCCACAGGGGTGGTGATGAAGCGGCAACATGTAGCCCAAGGGTAATTAAAAGAGGCTTCAGGGCCTTGGGAATGTTAATAAGGGCTGCATCAAAAGAAGCATGGCCAGCAGGTCGAGGGAGGTGATTCTGCCCCTCTACTCTGCTCTGGTGAGACCCCATCTGGAGTACTGCGTCCAGATCTGGGGCCCCAACATAATAAGGACATGGACCTGTTGGAACAGGTCCAGAAGAGGGCCACAAATATGGTCAGAGGTCTGGAGCATCTCTCCTATGAGGACAGGCTGAGAGCGTTGGGGTTGTTCAGCCTGGAAAAGAGAAGGATCCAGGGAGACCTTATAATGACGGCCTTTCGGTACGTAAAGTGGGCCTACAGGAGAGATGGGGAGGGACTCTTTATGAGGGAATGTAGCAATAAGACGAGGGGTAATGGTTTAAAACCGAAAGAGGGTAGACTTAGATTAGATATTAGGAAGAAATTGTTTACTGTGAGGGTGGCGAGACACTGGAACAGGTTGCCCAGGGAAGAGGTGGATGCCCTGGAAGTGTTCAAGGCCAGGCTGGATGGGGCTTTGAGCAACCTGGTCTAGTGGGTGGTGTCCCTGGCCATGGCAGGGGTGTTGGAACTAGATGATCTTCAAGGTCCCTTCCAACCTAAACCATTTTATGATTTTATGATTCCTCTGGCAATATTCTGGTTTAAAGGTTGGGGGGTTGGGGGGAAGGCATCCCTTGGCTTTTTTCTTTGCATGACTATATATTCTCAGTACACAGTCTGCCTTGAGACTAACAACTCTCTCATAAGCCATCTCTTGATTCAGATATACCAAACCATCTCATAGATGTATCTGGAAAAGTTGAGCTCACATTTGGGCCAAGCAGATTTTGCTGGAAGTGCCCTCTTTTCCATTTAGGCAGAATTCCTGCCTTTTACATGTCTGACTAACATCTTCAGGCATCTCGTGGATGGGTGCAGTGGTAGCTCCCAGACAGCTCCACTGCCTACAGCCCATTTCACCCAGGTCCAATGATATTGCTCTTTCTGGGAAAATTTGGGCCTGCTATACCTTTGATGTGCAATTGATCTGAGTATGAAGAGAGTGTCTGATGCATCCGAGAACTGATGGACTCATATTTGGGCTTGGGAAATCCATGACAAATATGGCCCCTTTAGGAAATATGTTGCTATGCTCTCAGGCCTCATAGTGCAGAGATTGGTAATATTTGATAAGTAAAGTGCAACTGATGCCTCCAAAATTATAGTTATATAAAAAACCCCAGAAAACTATATTATTGGCTGAGAGAACGGAAGAGTGAGGGGAAAATGATGCATTTTATTCCACTTAGTCCTCCTCCACATCTGAGTTTATACGGAATCTCAGACACAGCATTTAAGATTTCCTAGAAGTGGGGTCAGTCTTTAAGAGTAGAGACTGTAAAGGTTTTAAAGATACTAAAGCTACCTTAGTACTGTGAAAAAGCAAATTTAATAGAAAGTTCCAGGAAGAGTGGGAAGGTGGATAAAAGGAATATGAATAGGACACAATAGAAACGGAAGGTGAAAAGAAAAAAACCTGAGAAAAGACAGCCCTAAAAAAATTCCTCACACTGGTTGTGCAAAGCATTCCAGCACACCCCTACTGTTGGAGATGACCTGGATGAGGGCAGGCACAAGAGCATGCAGCAGCGTGTAGAACAGCTGAAACAGGAGATCGCTCGGCTACTTGAAGAGATGGAGCAGATCTCCCAGGAGCTGACCTGGGTGGCCAGGGGAGCCCTGCTCTTCCCTGCCTTGCAGCAGTGGCACATCTGGGCGGTTCGTGGAGTCCTAGTCCTGCTATTCGGGCTCTCCTGGGAGCTCTGGAAACGGAGCGCTGAGGAAGAGGAGGAGGAAGAGAGCCATTACATATTTCTAGGTTTCTGGACCAGTGCGCATCATGGCCCCTGACAAACAGGCAAAGGGGAATATGCATGGTGGTGGAACAGGTGGTGAACGA
>VWZL01002470.1:0-10097 GCA_013396915.1 Stercorarius parasiticus
CCCCACACCTGCTGAGCCCCCAGCCCCCGTGGGTAGGGGTGTCCCGTCCGTGTCCCCCGTCCCCCCCCAAAGGGTTTCTCAGGGGTGTTTTTGCCCCCCCCCCAGCTCTTCCTGCGCCGCGGCACCTGGCGAAGCTTCTCCTCACAGACGGACGGGGAGGCCCGAGTCACCCGCGTCCTGCGGGAGGAGTTCCCCCGGGCCTCCGCTATCAAAGTGGTGGATATATCAGGTACAGAAAAGGCTCTTTATTTCCTACCCCCACCCCAGCCCCAAACCATCCCAGCGCTTTGTGAGGGAAGAGCTGAGTCTGTCCCCAGCCCCCCCTTGCTGGGGATCCAAAACTGGGAGCAGTGGGGCACAAAGGACCCTCATCTTCACTCACACTGCTGCGTTTATTTTTCTAGGGGGCTGCGGCGCCATGTACGAAATTCACATCGAGTCGGAGGAATTCAGAGAGAAGCGGACGGTGCAGCAGCATCAGATGGTTAATCAGGTGAGGGGGGGTGCGGGGGGGGATGCAGCCCGGCTGGCGGCGATTCTGTTTGGGCACGCGGGACACTGGGGGGGTGTGTGTGTGAGTGAGTGCGCGCAGTGCTTCATGCTGGCACTGCCCATGCAGCACCTGGAGCCGAGCCCGCTGCCTGCAGTACCCCATAGTCGGGCTACGTGTGTGCAGCACTTTGGTCCGGCACGTTAATTATGTGTGCACAGCACTAATTACTCTCTGCACACGCAATTGGCGGGCCAAACTGGAGTGCTGCGCACATGCAGTGCCCAGCTACAGCGCTGCAGGCAGTGGGCTCAGCTACACGCGCTGCATAGGCACGTGCAGTGCAGGTAGTAAGCGCTGTGCAGACACGCGGTGCGAGTAGCGCAGGTCTTGCTTCCCTCCCAGTAAAGACAGCGTAGCTCTTGCCTCCCTCCCAATAAAAAGACCAGTGCAGCTCCTGCTTCCCTCCCAGTAAAGAACCAGCGCAGCTCTTGCTTCCCTCCCCGTAGTCAGTGCAGCTCTTGCTTCTCTCCCAGTAAAGACCAGCACAGCTCACTCTTGCGTCCCTTCCTATAAAGACTGGTGCAGCTCTTGCCTCCCTTCCAAAAAGACCGGTGCAGCTCTTGCCTCCCTCCTAAGAAGAAGACCAGCATAGCTCTGTGTGCGGGTGTGTGCGCAGCACTTAGCGCAGGGCACTCTGTGTGCATGTGCACAGCACTTGTAGCCGGGCTCTCTGATGGCGGGGGTGTGTGTGCGCGCGCATCTTACTGTGTAGCCCTTTCTCCCCAGTACTAAATAGCGTAGCCCTTCCTTTCCGCCCGCCTCCCCAGTAATAGACACCGTAGCCCTCTCTTTCCCTTCCTGATAGTAACCAGCGTGGCTGGCCCTTCTCAAGAGAGCAGCACAGCTGCGTGTGCAGCGCTCACAGCCTGTAGCACGTACGAGCGCACACACACGGTGCCCAAGCGGTGTTACACGCAGCGTGCCCAGCTGTAAGCACCACACACAGAGCTGGGCCTCTATGCAGTGCTAGTGTCTGAAAAGCAGAGCCCTTCTCCCCCCTCCCCGCCCCCCGAATTAAGTAATAAAATTCCCCTGCCTCATAATAAACAGCATAGCCTGCCCTTCCTGCTGAATAAAAAGTGTAGCTCTCTTCCTTCTTAATAGCTAGAGTAGTTCTCTGTGTGTGTGCAGCGCTTAACTGTGGGGCTCTGTGTGCGCATGCACAGCACTTAGAGCTGGGCACCCTGGTGTGGATAGGTGTGTACACACACACACTGCTGAGTGTGAAGGGCTGTGCACACACACACAGTGTCCAACAGTGAAGTGCTGCACGCAAAGTGAGTGTCTGACAGTAGAGCCCTCCTTTCCCCGCACTACGTAGCGCACCCCTGCTGCCTCCTTGCCTTCCCAGTACTAACTAGCGCAGGGCTCCCCTCTTAACACCAACCCGCGTACGCAGCACGTATCCCTGGGCACTTTGTTGGGGGGGGGTGTGCACACACTTGGTGTGCTGAACGGAAGTGCTGCGCCTGCACAGTGTGAGCGTCTTAACAGCGTAGCCTGCCCTTCCATCCCAGTGATAAATAGTGTAGCTCTTCTCCCCGCCCCCCATAAACAGGGACTGTAGTTGTGTGCACTTAAACCTGAGCGCTCTGCCTGTAGCGCTTCAGTTCCAACAGCGTGAATGTCACAATTGCATTCCCTTCTTTTCCCCGGTAATAAATAGCATAGGCCTTCCCTTCCCAATGAACAGGGTTGTGTGTATGTGTGCAGCCTGTGCCAAAGCCGGGCGCAGCAGTACTGTACCGCGTGTGCCCTGGAAGTGGAGCCTTTCCTTTTCCCCCCCCGCTAATAATCACGCTAACCCTTGTTTTCTGCCAGGGTAGCACTTCAGCCTGGGTGCTGTGATGTGGGTGCGTGCGCACAATCTAGTGGGTGCTGAACAAAGGATTATAGCAGGGCGCTGCGTACATACCCAGCACAGCCCTTCCTCATGACAGCGGTGGCGCTGCTGTGTGCACGCAGCACCCAGGCAGACTGCCTGCTGTGGGGCAGCCCTCAATTTTTGCCTAACAACGGAGTGATTTGGGTACACTCTTTTCTCAGTGTGCAGCACCCTAGAGGTGAGCTGGGCCTCTCAAAATGAGAGTTTGCAGCACTTGGTGGCCGCTGCCCTCGCGCAGCCACTTCACTGCGCACAAGCACTACCCAGCTGACCCCCAGCACCAGCCCCCCGCCCAGCCTCTCAGTGCTGGTGTCTCTGTTGCAGGCACTGAGCGAGGAGATCAAGAGCATGCACGGACTGCGCATCTTCACTTCCACCCCCAAACCTTGACGCTGTGTCTGTTGGTCAATAAAGATGTTTGAGAGGTGGCTGCAGGGCTCTGTGCTGGTGACCAGGAGGCCGCTGCCTCCCAGACTACCTACAAATTTATCCAAAAGTACTGTGTTTTCGATTAGGCACCTGTGCAGGGCTGGGGGGCTGCAAGGGGAGGGGGACAGAAGAAACACCCCTCTGAAAGAAGAGCAGGAAGGAGAAACTTTATTATTGCTGGGTCCCTCCCTCAGCCCCCCCCCACCATGCTGGGAACATGAGCAAGCTGCTCTTCCAGGCAGGGGACAGGCTCCCCTTGGGCCAGGCACTTCTTTTCCTCCCCCCCACAACGCTGCTGCTGCTGCCAAAGGGGAGCTTAAGGCTCTACGTGCACCTCACATCCAAAAAAAGCACTTCCAAAAATAAGCCGAGCCACTCTGCTCTCACCCAGGGGAAACACACCCTGGGCTCAGCCCTAGTCAGGCTGCTCACAGGCCAAGCAAGCGCTGTGTCCGTGGGGGCCAGAGGAAAACTTGAACTCTGGGAGTAGAAAGCAGCAGCGCAGCACCCGGAACTCTGCCCCATGCCTGTGGGGAACAAAACCTGCTCCGAGGCCAAGTCCTAGAGTGCAGGACTCACCAGACTTGAGCACATGCCTAGAAAACCAAGTGGACTACACAGGGCAAGTCACCACAGTCAATGACTTCTAAACCAACGCAGGCTGCTGCAGAGTAGAAGCGATGCTTGGCCTCTGAGACTGATGCCACTCGGGGCTTGCGTCGCTGAAGGCGAAGCGTAGAAGTGGCAGGCGTACAAAGCGGAAAGGAGCGGCCAAAAGGGTCCTCCGGGGAAAGTTTATCTGTCCTTGGAGCCCAGCTTCTCGATCAGTTCCTGCAGAGGAGCCAACTCCCGTCTGTCAATCAGGTTGAATTCCTGGCAGGGGAAAAAAAAAAAAACAAAAGAAAAACTGAAGGCACCTCTTAAACAGCTGCTGGAAAACACAGCCGGCCACTCTACAGCCCATGTCAATGCATGCCGGCTCCTGAGAGAAATTCAAGCATTTCAAGACAACAAAACCTTTTCCACCACGTCACTGAGAAATACCATGCTGCTCCGCACAGTGAATCCCACATGTGGTCACAGAACAGTCTGTTAAAAAAAAAAAAAAAGGAAAAAAAGGTGCTGCTGCTATTTCTGAGTCAATTCTTGAACTACAAAACCCCCAAGTTCTCCTCTGAGCCTCGTTTCTTTTGCTGCAAGTCGACAGCTAAAACCAGAGAGGGAAATTCAAGCGTTTACAGCCAACTCTGCCACACTTCCTGCAAAAAAAAACAAAACAAAACAAAAAAGACCCAACAAACCAACCCAAAACCCAACACCACAAACCCACAGCTGCACAGTTTGCATGGTACAGAGGGTGGGAGCCAAGCGTATCTCATGCCCCAGCTGTAGATCTTCAAAGAGCGAGGAGGCACTTAAAATCTAACTGCCTTTAAAAGCAAATGGGGAACAAGAAATCCCAGAGGCAAGCGACCGGCTGCTGTTTTGCAACTCACCTGCACAAAGAAGATAAAGTGCTTGAAAGAGGTGTTGAGGTGGGCCTCCTCCTGCAGCCGCATGACAGAATCGAAGTGCTGGTGGTAGATGTGGGCGTAGACGCGGAACAGCCGCTTCAGGATCGTCTTGGCCACCGACATGAAGTTCTTGGGAAAAGGCACGCCTGAAATGCACCAACGCGCACGGATGAATCCTTCCATTCAGCCAGAAGTACCAAAGCAAGATGTTCTAGCAGCATCTTGGTCCCATACGCGAGGCCCGTTGCGTCATACAGCCGTGCTTACCAATCTTTGAAGGGAAGAGCGTTTCATCATCCAGCTGGTCCTGCACCCACGTCATCAAGTAATCGATGTACTTTGGAGCCGAGCACTTGATTGGTTTCTTTATGTTGGTGCCGTCCGCCCAGTGGTACTCGTACCTGCGGGGAGAGAGAAGGAAAACAAATTCTTTGCTCCAAGAGAAAAAAAATTTAATTTTTCGGGCCCCACAGCTTCCTCCTTATCTCAGTATGGAGTGACACTGCAACACTCGTACTCCTCAGAAATGACAAGAGCAGCGCTTTGCCTTTCTGAGTTTCTCCAGCACAGAGTCAGAGTTAATGCCTCCATCCTGACTGCCTCAGGGTTTGACCCTCAAAAGTGACATTCAGCTTCATGGCAACCTCCTCCGACATCAACATTTCCTCAAAACGAGCCAAAAACTGGCCAAGGGGAAGCATCAGGGCCATTGCCCACCATCTGTATTAATTCACCTATGGCTTTCAGACACCCTCCAGGAATTCAGCACTCCCTCTCCCCTCACACAAGATGTCCGATTGCCCCAGGGCTGCACATTAGCCAAAGGCTTTTGGAAGCCGCTGTCTCAAATCGACACGCGTGCTTATCAGTCCATGGCTCCACCAAACCGGGGCAGACATTGACCGTAACGCTACACGACAACACAACATGCTTTCTCTGCGATCTTTTGCAAAATCCTTCAAAAGCAGAGGGAAAACCCCCATGTTTCGACTGTCGCCTCTTGACCGACAACAAGTGAAAACAAATGGTGCCATTTAAACAGGAAGTCACTACAGGAAATGTCCCCAAATATAGAAACAGGAACTTACAATCTACATACTTCTGTGTAGAAAAGTGGGGCAGGATGTTACACAGCACCCTACAAATACTGCCCACCAGCCAGACTCCACACTGCTGCCCCGAAAAACAAAGAGCCTCAAGCAACTTTACAAACAAGACACCCTGCTGCGGCTTCACCTCATCAAAATACACAAGTGCAGAACCAACACGTAATATTCTTCTCCCCACAGGTATTCACACCGCCTAAAAACAACAAGGCACCCCAAGTACATCTTTGCTATTTTCCTTCTGCCTTCCATAATACCCCAAATCTTTTCCTACAAAGCAGTTACACTATGTCAGCTAAATACGCTTCCTGAAAACCACCGCCCATGCTTCTCACCCGCATGACGAGCGCCAGCGCTAATCGAGTGACAGCAGCCCCTAAAACTGCCTCGGAACAACACACGCTTTGTCCCTTTCATGGCCTGTACCAGGATAAGCATACTTCAAGCCAGGCTAATTCAACAGGGCAGATGATGCCAGCCGTGAGATGGTGTACGGATCATCAGGACCCAAAAAGACGCTTAGCTGTTCCCTACTGCACCTATCAGTCTCGTAGAAGCATGAGGTTCCCTTCCCGGATTTAACTCTCCACAACAGCAGCAGCATCAGGCTGCCCTTTTCTCCCTGCAGTTATCGCACGCACCATACAGTAACCCAACCCGAGCATTCGCCTGCCTCACGTCCTGCCCTGTGCTGGCCACAGCATCTTCAGAATCGCTCATGCTCAAAAAAACCACACCACAGCCTCTCAGAACACCGGCTGTGTGAGATAGCACATCAAGAGGTTGCTATAAGACTTTGACAGCAAAACCAGACACTTCCAGTCAAGTTAGATCTCTCATTTTCCTTAAAACAAGCCATTTCAACAACACAGCTTTTCAGCCCCCAAACAACATAGGGAACTGATCAACAGGAGGAAAAGAGATCCCCATGCACGCTTCCCCTGGACAGATGCTCAACATGCCAGACAAACTGACAGCTACCGACACCACGCAGCCTCCTTAACAGACAGCATGGCTTCACGCCCAGATAAGTAACACTGGGGGAGCACGATGCTGTGCCTCGACCCAATCTGGACACATCCTGTCCTCTTTTCAGCTTCTTTCTATGCACGCTCAAGCAACCTGCGCACCCACCTACTTCCCCACATTTAAATTGCAGCTGTAGACTGCAGTAAACTTCCTACCTTGGTCCTGCGGACATGACCGGACAGCTTGCCTCCGTGCAGAACTCCGTAATGGTCCCATACAGCATGTTGATTTGGTTGAAGAAATCCACGGCTGGAAAGGAAACATATCAGGAGTTCTCAAAGTGCAGACATGAAGCCGACCAAGCACCGGTTCGCTCTCGTTCAGCTGACACAGCCTCTGAGGATCGCTGTTGCAGGGGTGAATGCGCTGCAAAACTCAGCGAAAACAAACATCCCCCTTCCCTACAATGTCACATGGCTGACGACTTCGAGACACTTCGACTACCTAGGAATTTAATTGCTCTGTCAATTTTTCACTGTCGGGCTACTGCCCCTAATCAATTTGTACAGTGTGAAGCTCTGCTTGGCCTTCCCTATCTTGGAAATGACTGCTTTAGGTTCCATTTAGAAAAATGACAGTACCTCAAAACCCAATTGATTTTGATAATACAGGAGACCTTCCCTAGGTTGAAAGGTTGTGGCTTGACAACGTTTTCCATTGCTCAAAAATACTTTTTCCTCCTTGAACCTCCAAAGAAGCAAAATTCAAGGCCAGAGAGAGCAACTGCTGAAAGCAAAACAAATTTGTAGTATTTGGCTTTTTACACTATGCACCCAGCAACAATAAAATAAAAATAGAAAACAAAAAATAAACTCCACAAACCTAGAGTTCAGTGAATGACAAAGTTCCACGTTTTCCCTGGACTACTCGCTGTCACCATTTTTGCAGACAACAGTGCTAACTCTGTAATTCCAAATATAAATACTCAAAGCTTACTCGCAAGTACAAAAATGAACTATTCACAAACCTAATCGCCTTTGCAAGTCTGAACTCAAAAAAAATCACCCCAAAACCACCACAGTGCAGGTTTGGGTTCGTTTCTCGGTTTTTGCACTCATCTGGAGCACAACGCCCCACTGACACATCTGCCATCGGCACGTCACACTGCTTACTTCCCTTTAACCCCAACTCGGTTACCTCAACAGAGTATGCTTAGGATAAGAATTTAATTCAGAGAAGTTCCAGGTGCTTTTAAGGATAAAAACCAGTGATTGTTGGTTTTCCCACTCCACCTCCACGCTCAGGCGGATCCCTCTTTCACAGTGCTTACTGTTAACTGCGATCCACTCATTCAGGTCCTCTCCCTCTGGCAACATAACTGCTTGTCTAAGGTTACCGCTCCCCAGAGTCGCTTCCGCATGTTTCAAGAGTTCATACTGATGGGAGCCTTCGGGAATGTTCTTCTTGGGTTTGAATGTTTTTGAAGATCGACTCCCACTAACAAGAGGGAAAACATTTCCAGTTAGTCCTTTAACAGCGTTCCCTTCCCAGAAACGTTACCCCTCACCACCCGGCACTCTTAACCGGGGTGACACCAGCCCTTCCCCGTTTCCCCGCCGTTGGGGCGGACAGATCCTATGTGCAAGCCGAGGTGTTTCTGACGGCACCACTAAGAAGCCACCCGCACACTTCCCTCTTTTCACCTACCCTTTTTAAAAATCAAAAACATCTGGTGCAACGGCCCAAAGACACATCAAGCAACACTCGCTTTCGATCATGAAAGGAAAAGCCGACGTAACTGCTGGGGAACAACATGACCTGCCACTAGGTCAGTTTGATGGCAGCAAATATTAGATGCTCAGCGCTTAAATGCACCGTAGGAAATGGCTTGCTAAAAATAGCTACTTAATAGGCTCCAGCCCTGAAACTCAAATAGTCATCGTAATCTTCCCTTGCTGCATCATACCAACAGCTGTGCTCAACAGCCCAGCCATCGCACAACTCCTCGCCAAACTCCCCCCATCCCTCCAACGGGGCCAGCAGTACTGCAGCCTCTCCCTGAACAGCCAACGCTGCCAAGAACTGGATGAATTTTGATACTTCTCAAGCACAAAAGCTTAACTTTCAGACCCCACCAGCTCTCTGCTTCCGAGCAAGAGTGATGCAAACAACAGGATGGCCAGGGCCAAAGCACAGCTTGGGGGAAACGGGCTTCTCTGGCAGGCGCTGCTCGGCATCACCGGCATCCTGCCACCGTTTCATGGAACCGGATGTGTTTGGCTGGCACGCACCTCGCGGCAGCTTCCTGGTGCAACCTTATGGCTTTACACACTCTGTTTACGTGCAGCGCTCAGTGCGGAAATAAAAGACCCTTAGATCCAGCTTGCTCTTTAACCAAACCACTACCTCCTGCTGCAGATGAAATGCAGGTCCAGCACGTCACTGGCCTGAGGCAGAGGGTCCCAAAGCCAGACCCAGCACATCATCAACCTTAGGAAGAGGCTCCCCAGACCCTTCTTATGCCACAAAATGCCTCCAGTCCTCATCCACAGCACCTACCAGGCTTTAGCCAGAAACCCTCTCACACTTTACAAGCCTTCACCTCTACGACACAGGTATGCAACAGACCACCCCCTGCAGCATTTTTTACACCAGACGCCTGTAGGTCTACCAAATTACTATAGGGTAAGGCTAACCCAAAGCCCACCCAGGTCTAAGCCCCACACCCACGGGAACAAGGCCTCCTCCTTTCCACCTCACCCCACACCCCCAAAGCCCCCTCCCATCTCTCAGAGCCTCCCACTATGGCTCAGCCTCCCTGCAGACACTCCCACCCCCTCAGGGCCTCCCCCAGTTCCCCGGAAAACCAACCCCTCAAATTCTCCCCACCTGTGAGGGATTAACCCTCAACAAGACAACCCCTCTCCAGAGCCTTCCCTCTAAGACTACACCCTAAGAGGCTTCCCATGCCCTCATACACCCCTCAAAGCCCCCCTGTACCCTTCCACGGCACTCACCCAATGTGGGCACTCCCTGGGGTGTCTGCCCTCCAGGGCCACCCTGGTGCCAGCGCCCCCTCCACATCTCGGCCTGGGATCCTAGCCCTGCAAGGCACCCTCTCTCCCCCTGCCTTTCTCCCAGAAAAACACTACAGGACTTCCTCCACAGGATTACACTCCTCTCTATGTCCCTCCAGGGCCTCCTCACGCTCTTCTTCAGTCCCTTCTCATACAGCCCTGGGGACACTTTTCAAAGCCATGCCCCCTCTATACACACCTAGGCGCCCCCAAAGCTCTCCTCAAGTGCCTCATGAACCCCCAGAGCCTCTGCCCAAAGCCACTCAGGGCTTCCCCCTAAAACTTCCCTTAAGAGCCCTTCCGTACCTCACCACAAGGCCTTCCTCAGCTCCTGGGCGCCGCTGGGGCCTCCAACCCCCAAAAGCCTCCCTCGAAGCCCAGGACTTCCCTCAGGACCCCACCTCCATGCTCCCAAACACCACCAGCACCTCTCTGCAAGGCCTCCCTCAGCACCCCCAACCCCAGGAACACCCCCAGGGCCTCCCCAAAAGCCTTCCTCTCCCTCAAGCCCTTCATAGGCCCAGGTCCAAGGCCTCCCCAAACGCTCCCATCTCTTACAGACCA